>CM076583.1:1100291895-1100630550 GCA_034641835.2 Pinus albicaulis
AATTAATTGTAATTTTTCTCATTGGCCTTGATGCCATCCTGTACAGCTCCATTCTTATTTTAATACCCAAGAGGTGATTTTTGAAATACTTTCATATCTAGTTTTCATATTTGGATTTCACATTTCAAGTTGACAATATAACAGATAAGTTGACAATTTTTTCAAATGCAAATCTAGATAAAAGTATGGCTGTCTTTGTCAATGATTTTTGGAATACCTCTTATCGTCTAAATTATTAAAATATGAGTTCTGATTTGTTGCATTGTTTGTCAAACCACCTTTTTTGTTGCAGTATTTGTAAAAACCAAAGTTTGATAATATAAGTTTATTAATGTCCAGCAAATGATCAAAGGAGTATGTCAATGGGAAGACCAAGGGTTAGCTCAACTGGTTTTTTTTCATGTTGTTGGGCATCTGCCTAGTTCAACCCTCCTGGTTAGGCACACTAGTCTATGACTTTAGCGAACAGGGTTACTAGGGATGCCATCCACAAACATGAGGAAGCATCTCTTGGGTTTCCCCACAAGGTTTTCCTTGGGGAAAATGTTAGGTCAATGGGATTATAAGAGTACATCACTAGCCAAAATACAATGTGGAAGTGTGGAAGTGTGGACTATAAAGATGCTAAAAATCATATCAAAACAGATTTTTAATTGTGCTAGAAGCAGAACAACAAGAGAAGATAAGAAAGTACATGACTCGGAGTGGAGATAAAGTAATTACAAGAAAAAGATAATATGTATGATATCTGAGGACCAAAGGAACTTTAGTTTGAACTAGTCATGGTATGCTAGTGCTGACAGGTGAGGACGAGCAATTAGATCAAGGGGGGTCTCCCTGCTAGAGTCCTCAATGACCGCAAAATTTTTTTTGGACTAGTGGATGATGTCCTTTGGAGTGTGTCTGGGACTGATAGGGCTCTACAGTATGATCCTTGTGGGAAGCCCAAATTTGAGCAAGCTCTCCTAACATCCAGGCATGGAAAAATTCTCCTGATGGATGGTTGGCTGTGTGGATTTGGGGGCACCCAGCTCCAAGGCCTTGTCGAGTTGTCTACTAAATTGTCTTGTTGGTAAAATGGTGTGCACGTGTGGCCTGGAACAACAACTCCATAAGGACCTTGTGAGGTAAGTGACTAGTCCACTCCTTTCCCATATGGGAAGGGGATATTGAGAAATATATGCACAGATCGACAAAATAATTGTATTAGCGCTGAGAACTCTATTATCACAGTGGTTTGTGAAGCTTTCCAATGAATGAACAAAATGTATTTCATTCTGAAAGTACCCTATAATATATTCTACTATCCTATTATCAACTATATAATTTAGTTTAACTAATTATATAAATGGATGCAAATTAATGCTTATTTAGAGTCTTGTTGATCAAAATAATAGTTTATTGCACCTATATTTTATAGTATTATAGTATTTTGGTATTAAAAATAATATCTTCTAAAATTTGGGTTTCGAAAATTGTTGATAACTTCTTGACTGAAGTGCTTGAGTCTCTCCAAGGAGATGCAATGAGTCACAAATCAATCAAAGTAAGGCAGCAAGCTTCACATTAACAAATCAGCCATATCTTCATCTTCTACTAGCTTCTTAACAAGGATCTAGTGCAAAACCCCCAGATCTGCAACATACAAGACTAGATCTGCCACATACAGGACTAGATCTGCAAGATCTATCCTTCCCAAAGCTGGATCTAACAATAAGCCTCCAGATCTGTAACCCTTACCTTCAGAAATGGACAGCGTCCTCACTCTAGGGCTAGACAGCGTCCTTCTGCCTCCCAAAATAGCGTTTTCTCTGCCAATCCTGAACTGCGTCCTCCTTGGACAGCGTCCTTCCTCTCCTGCTAGGATCAGCGTCCTCTCTCCAGATGAGACAGCGTCCTTCTCCTTCAAGAATCAGCGTCCTTCCTTCTCTTGCTCTGCGCAGCCACAAGAGGGCTTTTCTCCTCCTCAGATATGCTTCAGAAACTGCTGCTGCTCTACTGCTGGAACTGAAAGATGGAACTCAGAAAAACCTTACTAGGGCGGGCACTCGAAGTCCCCCGAAGCTAAGGGTGAAACCAGAAAACCTTACCAGGGCCGGCACCCGAAGTCCCCCGAGGCTAAGGGTGAGATCTCCGACCGGAGACACTCGTGCACTAAACAGTGCTGCAGACCGACTAAACAACCGGCGTGCTGAAGCAGACAAGAGTCCAGCTATCAATAAGAATATCAAATCATGGATGATCAAATGAGATGAGAGCCTCTCCTTTTATAACATCAAACTCCCTCCAAAACTTAACTCACCCTGGATCTGCGCAGTTTACCTTGGGTTAGCCTGATGCCTCCCCTCATCATATCCACGTGGACCCCCAAGGCCCCCTCTCTAAGTTCCAACGTCAATCTACTAGGAAAAAGAACACTTTATTATAAAGTGAGGTGACTAAAGTGAGGTGACCCCTCTTATTTCTCACTTTATTTATTATTTCTATCTAGAGCGGCAAAATAAAGCAAAAATGCAATATTCCAATTAGCAAGGCTAATTGGGAATATTACAGTCTCCCCCGGCAAAACGTTGCTTGTCCTCAAGCAACTGAAGTGAGGGATGCTGTAAGATCTTCTCATCTTCCCAAGTGGCATCCTCATCGGGCAGATTCTTCCATCTCACCAAGAACTCTCTGATCTTCCTGCTACGCAGCTGTCTCTCCCTGGTGTCAATAATGGCCTCTGGCTGTAGTACCAAGTGCCCCTCATCATCCGTCGGAGGTAGCTCCCCGGTGACTGTCACATGCTGGCCCAGTGCCTTCTTCAGGCATGATACATGGAAAATGTTATGAATCCGGCTGCCTTGGGGCAACTCCAACTCATATGCAACCTGTCCGATCCTACGAATCACCCCGTATGGTCCATAAAAACGAGGCTTAAGCTTCTCTGCCCCCTTCTGTTTGAGTGAAGACTGGCGGTATGGCTGTAACCGCAGGTAGACCAAATCCCCTACCTCAAAGTGTCTCTCCACTCGGCCCTTGTCTGCATATAATTTCTGCTGATTTTGTGCGGTGGCTATGTTGTCCTTGAGAGTCCGAAGGATGTCTTGGCTCTCTTGGATCCATAGTTTGGCTCGCGGAGCCCTGCTAACCCCAAACATCACATCCACAAAAGATAAGGAATGATATCCATACAATGCATAAAAAGGTGTCATACCGATAGACATATGATGGGTTGTGTTGTAGCAGTACTCGCCCAGATGTAGCCATTTCAGCCACGCTCATTGCTGCCCACTGACGTAGTTACGCAAGTAGCCCTCCAGCCACTTGTTAACTATCTCTGTCTGCCCGTCCGTCTGGGGATGATAGCTGGTGCTCGGTGTCAACTCAGTTCCTACTAGTCGAAAGAGCTCCTGCCAAAATCCACCCATAAAGCGGCTGTCCCTGTCACTAACAATGGTCTTGGGTAGACCATGCAATCTGAAAACCTCCCGGAAAAACAGCTCTGCCACCTGTGCTGTCGTGTAGTGTGCCGAAATGGCGAAGAAGTGAGCATACTTCGTTAGCCGGTCAACTACCACGAAGATGCAGTCCTTGCCTTGCACTGTGGGCAAACCCGTGATGAAGTCCATCGAAACACTCTCCCACTTCCCCTCTGGAATGGGAAGCGGCTGCAACAACCCTGCGGGATGGTTCATCTCTCCTTTGTTCCGCTGGCAAACCTCACACTCCCGAACATGCCGGAGTACGTCCTCCTTGAGGCCCTTCCATGCAAATCTCTCTCGGATGGCCCTGTACATCTTGGTGAACCCCTGATGGCCCGCCAATGGTGAATCATGAGAGGCATGGAGTATTTTCTCTTTGAGCTGAGATCCCTCAGTCAAGAAGATCCGATCCCTGTAATAGATGACCTCATCTGCTACCCTGTATCTGCTATCTGCTACCTGTCCATCCAGCACCTCGCATGCAAATCTATCCTTGGAATACTCAACCAGTAGTCGAGCCTTCCAATCAGCGTCCAAGCTCATGAGGGATAACGTGGCTGGTCTACGGGAAAGGGCATCCGCTACCACGTTGTTCTTCCCTTTGACATACTCTATGTCAAAGTCGTAAGCCTGGATCTTGCTGATCCACTTCTGCTGC
Organism: Pinus albicaulis; assembly: GCA_034641835.2. NCBI lineage: Eukaryota > Viridiplantae > Streptophyta > Pinopsida > Pinales > Pinaceae > Pinus > Pinus albicaulis. The sequence continues at coordinate 1,100,296,018 of CM076583.1, forward strand.
CTCTCCTGTAACTGCTTCTGCTCCAGAAAGTACTTCAGGCTGTTATGATCTGTCCTGACTCTGAATCTGCCGCCTACCAGGTACTGCCGTAATTTGGCCAATGCATGCATGATGGCCAACATCTCCTTATCATAGATGGGGTAAAGTCTCTCGTGTGGAAGGAGCTTCCGGCTCTCGAATGCAATCGGATGACCCTCCTGCATCAAAACCGCTCCAATCCCTTCCCCTGATGCATCGCACTCTAGGATAAAGGGCTGAGTAAAATCGGGCAATGCCAGCACCGGACAACTACTCATCACCTCCTTGAGCTTATCAAAAGCTCGCTGGGCGGTATCTGTCCAACTGAATGCCCCCTTCCTCGTCAGCTCTGTGAGGGGTGCAGCAAGCTGTGAGAAGCCCTTGACGAATTTCCTGTAGTAAGTACAGATACCAATGAACCCTCTAAGTTCTGTCACATTCCGCGGCTCTGGCCAGTCCCTGATAGCCCGGATCTTCTCGTCATGGACTCTCACTCCGTCCACTCCGATGATGTGTCCCAAATACAACATCTCTGTCAATCCAAACTCACACTTGGAGAGTTTGGCAAAGAACTGCTGCTCCTCCAGAATGCGCAAGACCGTCTCAATGTGCTGGAGGTGCTCCTCCCAGGTCCTGCTGTATATGAGAATATCATCAAAGAAAACTAGCACGAACTTCCTCAGATGATCCCTGAAGATATGGTTCATGCAAGATTGAAAAGTGGCAGGTGCATTGGTCAGTCCAAATGGCATAACCAGAAACTCAAAGTGCCCATAATGACACCTGAAAGCAGTCTTGGGAATGTCCTGTTCCCTCATGCGTATCTGATGGTACCCGGACCTCAAATCAATCTTTGAGAAGAATCGTGCTCCTCTCAACTCGTCCATCAACTCATCGATCCTGGGAATGGGGTACCTGTTTTTCAAAGTCTTCTTGTTCAGAGCTCTGGAATCAATGCACATGCGTAATGTGCCATCCTTCTTCTTCACCAGCACTACTGAAGAAGCGAAAGGACTGGTGCTGGGTCGAATGTGCCCAAGGGCCAGCAACTCCTGAATGGCCCGCTCTATCTCATCCCGATAGGCCTTGGGATGCCGATAAGGAGTGGTGATCACTGCCTGTATCCCCTGCTCCAACTCGATCGTGTGCTCAAACCCCCGATCTGGTGGCTGTCCTGGTGGAATGTCTCCAAAAACTACTGCATACCTGTCGAGAAGAGTCTGTAGATCCGGGTGCACCGCCCTACCCGTATCTACTATCTCTGAAGCCCGCAGCTCGACTGCCCACTCTATATCTCCCCTGCGGAATGTCGCATCCATGCTGTGTGCCGATACCGTCTGGGGCGGATATGTGTTCTGCCCTCGGATCTTCTCATGCCTTCCCGTCTTGGGATCATCCCACTCCATTTCCAAGGCCTTCCAATCCGTTGTGACCTTCCCTAGAGTGATAAGCCACTGCACTCCCAATATCACATTGGTGTCCGGAATGTCCACCACAAAGAAGTGATCAGTCAAAGTATAGGTGCCCATCGTCACTGATAACGCTGGTACATATCGAGCACAAGCCATGGTCTGATCTCCTGGGACCAAAACAGAAAACCCATCGAAGCTCTCCGTGGGTATGCCTCTCCGTGCGACCATCTGGGCATCGATGAAATTGTGGGTGGCCCCACTGTCAACTAGAACTGAGACACGCTGTCCCCGCACCGTCCCACGTACGCGCAATGTCAGATACTTGGGGACTCCTCGTAATGCTGCTAGAGCTCCCCCAGTAGGTGCAAATGATGCCTCTCCTGCATCGGGTGGTGGAGGTGGTAAAGCACTCTGCGCTGCATAACACTCTCCTGCCTCCTCATCATCTAACTCATCCTCTTCTCCACTGCCCTCGGAGAAGACCTCTATGAAATGTGCCTTCCCTGCCGTGCACTTGTGTCCCGGTGCCCACGGCTCCTGGCAGGTGAAGCACAATCGTTTCCGTCTCAGCTCTTTCCTAGCCTCATCATCATACTGTCCTCGTCCGGGATTCGCCTTGGGAGGCGGAATCCTCGTGTCCTTACCCTTAGGCTGGAAAGCCTGTCTCTGGGGATAAGGTGGCCGAGTCCTAGGCAAGACATCTTGTAGGTCACGGGCCCTACTGATAGCATCCTGAAGGGTAGCCGGTTTGTTCGACCGGACTAGACCACGAAGTGGTTCTGACAGCCCCTCTACAAACATCGTGATCAACCGAGCTGCTGATATGTCAGGTACCATCACTGAAACCCTCAAAGAGTCTGAGATGTATGCCTCTGCACTACCTGTCTGTTTGAGCTTGGTCAGCTCGAGGAAAGGCTGATCCGGGTCCTTCTGATCAAAACGTTTCACCACCCTCCTGGTGAACTCAGCATATGTAGTCACTGTGGAATGCCCCAGTGTTGTCAATCCATGAAACCACCAGTTCTGGGCCTCACCCTCTAGATGTAATGCAGCCATCTTAATGGCCTCCTTCTCCGGCATCTGGTTAAGCTGAAAATAGAGGTCTAGTTTCTCCACCCAAGACCTGGCTGTGGTCTTTGGTGACCCATCAAACATCGGCAAATGAAATTTGCTGGCTGCACAGTTACTATCACGGTGGGAGCCCCGTCCCTTATTTCGATCATGAGGCTTACCGCCGCTTCGGAACTGCAGATATTGATTGAAAGGGAGAGCATCCATGAATTCCTGTCCCATGCTTCGCCAATCTGCAAACCAAACTGCATGAAGATCGAGACCCCCATCTCTTGATGCCGTTTGCTCTTCTTCCTCAACCGGGAAAGTAGGCATAGTAGGTCGCGTGTCCATGGAATCGGCCTTCTGCGCTGTCACAATGGGAATAGCATTTGGTATGCAACTAGACGTTCCCGATCCTTCCCCTACCTGAAAAACCCTAGGGGGTTCCTTCTGCGTCCCCTCTGCAATCTTCTTCATATCCTGCATGAATACATCCATCTTCTCTGCAAACTTTGCAAACATGGCCTCCATTGGATTCTGTCGTTCTGTCTCTGAATCAGAATCACTTCCCCCAAAGAAACGGGGGTGACCCCTGGATGTCATAGACTGCTAGCACCACAGGCTGAGCCAGAACTATGCTCTGATACCGCTGTAATATCCCCAAATGGGGACTAACCAGTAATAAACAGAAATACCCCAATACAGATATAGGAAATATAATACTGAATCAGATCACTGAATCATAACACATGGAATACCAGAAACTGAGCCAATTTATTGATCAGAAAATACATAGAGAGGAGTACAATAAATCAGAGCAAGCCTTGCCCTAGGCAAGTGGAGACCCTCTCAACAGACAAATGGCTGCAACAAGACAATGGGCCCAGTCGCTCTCCGTTACCCGAAGATGAATCACAAGGCCGGAGTCAGTCAGACTTAAACCACAATAGAAAACGCCGTCTCGCCAGTGACAACAAGAAAACCCTCCAGACACAGATCGCCCACCGAATGCCAGGAAAACGCGCACAGCTTCTCCCAAGTCCGCCCCGATCGCCGTCCTACCAAGTGGATCTGCCTCGAACACTGGGATCCGACATGATTCCGAAGCCTCCAAACTGTGATTCGCGTCCTTTCTCCCTCTGACTAAGGCCCCTCCCCTATCGTATCTCGGCTAGACTCAAACCTTCAGATTCAGACCGGACTGGACACTTCTTCGCATCTGGGCTGCCCTCAGGGCCGGATCTGATGTTAACCCTTCGTATCCGGACTAGATCTCCGCTGTCATTTCTTCAGATCTGCAACTCTCCAAGCTGGATCTAGTGCAAAACCCCCAGATCTGCAACATACAAGACTAGATCTGCCACATACAGGACTAGATCTGCAAGATCTATCCTTCCTAAAGCTGGATCTAACAATAAGCCTTCAGATCTGCAACCCTTACCTTCAGAAATGGACAGCGTCCTCACTCTAGGGCTAGGCAGCGTCCTTCTGCCTCCCAAAACAGCGTTTTCTCTGCCAATCCTGAACTGCGTCCTCCTTGGACAGCGTCCTTCCTCTCCTGCAAGGATCAGCGTCCTCTCTCCAGATGAGACAGCGTCCTTCTCCTTCAAGAATCAGCGTCCTTCCTTCTCTTGCTCTGCGCAACCACAAGAGGGCTTTCTCCTCCTCAGATATGCTTCAGAAACTGCTGCTGCTGCTACTGGAACTGAAAAGTATACTCAGGACAAACCTTACTAGGGCGGGCACTCGAAGTCCCCCGAAGCTAAGGGTGAAACCAGAAAAACCTTACCAGGGCAGGGACTCGAAGTCCCCCGAGGCTAAGGGTGAGATCTCCGACCGGAGACACTCGTGCACTAAACAGTGCTGCAGACCGACTAAACAACCGGCGTGCTGAAGCAGACAAAGTCTAGCTACCAAGAAGAATATCAAATCATGGATGATCAAATGAGGTGAGAGCCTCTCCTTTTATAACATCAAACTCCCTCCAAAACTTAACTCACCCTGGATCTGCGCAGTTTACCTTGGGTTAGCCTGATGCCTCCCCTCATCATATCCACGTGGACCCCAAAGGCCCCCTCTCTAAGTTACAACGTCAATCTACTAGGAAAAAGAACACTTTATTATAAAGTGAGGTGACTAAAGTGAGGTGACCCCTCTTATTTCTCACTTTATTTATTATTTCTATCTAAAGCAGCAAAATAAAGCAAAAATGCAATATTCCAATTAGCAAAGCAAATTGGGAATATTACAGTCTCCCCCGGCAAAAGGTTTTGTCCTCAAGCAAACTGGAGTGAGGGATGCCGTAAGATCTTCATCTTCCCAAGTATGTGAGGACAACAAGAGAGACAATAGAGTTCGAGTTCTCGATGAGGAGGAGTTTCATTCTCCGGTGGGAGAAGTGTGCTCAGGGAAGAGGAAGCCCAGGTGGCTTCAGGATACCTTGAGAGAGGCCACATTTGTTGCTGGGCCAAAGAGGTCGGTCAGAGAGAGCAAACCACCTGAGAGGTTCTGTAGCTATATGGAAATGGTTGCCAACATCATTGACTCTGAGCCTTCTAGCTATGAGGAGGCAGCTAGCCAGCAGGTCTGGAGAGAGGCCATGCAGGAGGAGTATTCTTCTATCATGAAGAATGATGTTTGGGAGGTGGTGCCGAGGCCTGAGGGCAAATCCATGGTTACTTCTAGATGGCTTTACAAGGTAAAGCATGCTGCAGATGGCAGCATTGAGAAATTCAAAGCGAGGTTTGTGGCTAGAGGGTTCTCCCAGGTAGAGGGAGTTGATTATGAGGAGACCTTCGCTCCCGTGGCTCGATATACTTCGATTCGCTCCATCATATCGATAACAGCAGAGATGGGTTGGAAGATCCACCAGATGGATGTGAAGACCGCATTTCTCAATGGCTTCATACAAGAGGAGGTGTACATTGAGCAGCCACAGGGCTTTGAGGTGCATGGGAAGGAGTCCCATGTGTGCAGACTGAAGAAGGCCCTTTATGGCCTGAAGCAAGCTCCCAGAGCTTGGTACTCTAGGATAGATACATACTTGCAGAAGATGGGTTTCACAAAGAGTGAGGCAGATCCGAACCTTTACTATATTGTGATAGGTGAGGAGCCTCTCATTCTGGTGCTGTATGTAGATGACTTGGTCATTACAGGTGCAGAGAGACTCATAGAGCACCGCAAGAGAGATCTTGCGGCGGAGTTTGAGATGAAGGACATCGGCTTGATGCATTACTTTTTGGGTTTGGAGGTGTGGCAGGAGGAGGGGCATTTCTTCCTAGGACAGGGGAAGTATATTATGGACATCCTTGGCAGATTCCACATGGAGGATTGTAGACCCATGTCGACACCGATGATCACCAACTGGAAGAAGCTTCATGCTTCGGATTCCGAGTTGGTGGATCCCACATTGTACAGACAGCCGATTGGTTCCTTGATGTATTTGGTCAACACTAGACCAGATATTTGTTTTGCAGTCAACACGATGAGTCAGTTTATGTGTGAGCCTAGGAAGGTTCACTGGGTGGCTGCAAAACACATTTTGCGGTACTTGCAGGGGACAGTGGATTATGGTCTGGACTACAGGCAGGGGGATGGAGTGAGATTGGCAAGTTACATTGATTCTGATTGGGCAGGTTGTGCTTCTGATAGGAAGAGCACTTCAGGGTGCTATTTTGGGTTGGGTTCGGCAGTAGTGTCATGGTTCAACCGAAAGCAGCAGTCAGTAGCATTGAGTTCAGCGGAAGCAAAGTATATGGCAGGCAGTCTAGCTAGTTGTGAGGCCATCTAGCTTCACAAGATGTTGTTTGGCTTATTTGGTCAACCGTTGAGACCTTCAGTGATTTACTGTGATAATCAGAGTTGCATTAAACTCACGGAGAATCCAGTATTTCATGACAGGTCAAAGCATATCGGGATCAAATATCATTTCATCAGAGACTATGTTCAGAAAGGAGCTGTGAAGCTTGAGTATATTCCCACCGATGAGCAGGTTGCAGATATTCTTACCAAAGCCTTACCACGGGGCAAGCATGTCTACTTTCGAGACAAGATAGATTGTGGTGAGGAGCACCTTCTCGGTAAGAGGAGTGTTGAAAATTTAGTTCTGGGAAGATGAGTGGTTCTCTAGAATTTGATCTTTTGGCCTGGGGAAAAAGTGTCCAAAAGAATTTAATTTTTCTCCTAAAGTGACTTTATAAAGTTATAAAGTCAAATCTAATTTAAAAGTGACTTTAAGTGATAAAGTTATTAAGTCTAATTTTAAAGCGACTTTAATAAAGTCAATGTAAAATTAAAAAGTGAAAAGTGACTTTGGAAATAAATGACTAAGTGGGGTGAATTAAAAAATAGAAAGTGAGATTTAAATGAGCATTTAATCTCAGCCCTAGATTTAAAGCTATCTCAGCTATTGGATTTAGGGATTCCCCAAAAGTCACTTAGAGTTAGGTTAAAGGAGGAAAATGAGGGAAAATGTCATTCATTCTTTCATGAGCAGATTGAGAGAAGGATAAGAAGATAGCAAAGGAGATTTCTAAGCAGTGAGGAGAAGGATAACAGAACCTTGGCACGCATACCGAGGCAACATTTCAGCAAATCCGTACAACAAGGAGAGGCACACAGTTCAAGGCAATTTGGGCACTAGTTTCAAGGCAAAATCGTACAGCAGCTTGGGCACATAATCCAAGGAGGTAGTACAGTAGTTTTGGCATAGATTTCAAGGAGCGGTTTGCTGGTTTTTGAGGCACGATTTTCAAGACAGTCTGTATAGTGAGTTGTTGTCCTTGTGCATGGAAACCGAGGCAGAAAACCATAAAGTGATTGTTGTTTCTCTGCACACAGTTTGAGGAATCTGTATAGTAGTATTTATTGCTGTTTGCACGCTTTTCAAGGAGGCCGTATAGCAGCATTTAATGCCGTAATTTTTGGGCACAAAATTCAAGGAGGCCATACAACATTTATTGCTGTTTCTGTTTTGTTGTTTGCACATTTTCCGAGGCGGTGGTTAAGCATGGAAAACAAGATAAGTTGTATTTGTTATTTGTTGAAATTTTTTTGAGTATTTCTCTCTTTGTAAAAGCTATTTATGAGAAATAAGAAGGGTTTTCGAACTGGTTTTCCCCAAGAGTTGTAGGGGGTTTTTCCAAGGTCAAACTGACCAAAAATCAACGTGTCTATTTTTTGTGTGTGGCTGATTTATTTTTCTGAGTTTTATTTCTGCATTCAGCACTGTGAAATTTCCAGAATTTGTGTTTTTAGAAAATATTTATTTTTCTAGCTTGTTGAATGTATGGCTATGGGAATGGGCATTTAACTTTATGGGAGAAATAAGGAGAAACTGAAAACCGGGGTTGGGTTATCAAATTTCTACAATTTTCCCTGAAAATTTGAAGCTGTTGTTATAACCCTACTTCCAATAGATGGAATACTTGTAGACTCTGATGAAATAGGGATAGGAGGGGCATCTCCAATGGGGACATTCTTCCCCTTTCTTTGCCCCTGCCTTGCTGCCCTTGATTGAGCCATGAATACTGTAAAAAATAAACAAAAATGATGAAATATGTAAAATATATGCACATGCAAACACTAACAACAAACCAAATGCAAAAACATAGAGATAGTGCACTTACCGGTTGCTTGAATCTCCTTGAAAGCACTCCCTTGCTCCTTGCGAATCCTTGCTCTTTGCTAATCCTTGCTCTATGCTCAACTCACACACAAACTTTGGTGAGAAACAATGAGCAAAAACCCTTTTTTACACCTCATGGACGCACTTTCGTGTTGGTCGTGTTCGGCAGAATCGGATTCGATCGTGTCCGTACAAGACACGATCGGGATTTGACGTGTCCTGTACAGACATGATCGAATCCGGGATTTCAGATTTGAATCTGCATGTGTTGTGTCGGATTCGATGGATTCGGGACACGTGGCCCTATATCCATGAATTCCGTGTCTTAGGAAATGATGATTGTCATGCCACACCTTATTCCAAATAGAAAAAGGATGGATAACTTCTTTGTACCTCACACCACACCCACCTAATAATGAACCATTGATGCTCAATGGAAGGAGTAAGGTTTATTCAAAATTGGTTTTTGATACATTGGCCAATTTTGGTGTGATGGAGATATAACATTGAATGTTACCCTCCCTCCGTATTATAAATATAATGCTAGATGCTATAGTTGTATGTGGTCCAAGCTTTGAAGCTTCGCTTTTCATGATTTGAGGGGGTGTATTTTACAAGAGGAGGTGAAAGATAAGATTGGATACTTCGTTCAAAATAAGAAGTATCATCATGTTTGATGGAAAGTCTTGGACTCATTAATTTCCTTGTTTCTTCGTTGCGACTTCTGAGGAGTATTGTTTACGAAATAAATGGATGCATCCAATCAAACAAAGGATGCCAAGGTATTAGTTGAGCTTTTGTACAATGTGTTTATGAAGGTTGGGTTAGAGAATGTAGTTTAGGTCATGACCAACAACACATCCAACAATGTTTTGGCAAGCGAGATGTTGGAGAAATAGCACCACACTATTTTTTGAACTCCATGTGTTGTGCATTGGTTGGATCTCGCGCTTGAGGTTGTTGGTAAACTAAATTAGGCGAAGAGGGTTTGGATCAAACCAAAACCATAACCAAATTCATCGACAATCACACATGGGTCCTAAATATTATGAGGCAAAACATAAGGGGTAGCAACCTTGTTCAACCAACAATTGTTGGGTTTGCAATAAGCTTTATTACATTGCAATAGTTGTTGCTTTCAAGAGCAACTCAAGGAAGATGTTTTGTAGTGATAAATTGGGAGCATCTCATTGAAGCCACAAACTTGAAGGGCCTAGGGTCTATCTTGTTGAAAAGTGTAACTAGGTTCGGTTTTCATAATGACATGTAATTACGATATTTGTAAATGATGAAATGAAGAGAATAAAATTATTTTTGTAATGCCTTGCTTCATGAGTTTCATGAGTAAGATATTTTATTTAGATGGCTCCCATTGAGAGCCTTAGGATTTGTCATTAGAGTCAAAGAGCCAATGTCATGTATGAAGAACCTAAGTTGCAAGAAACGTCCTCCCCACCCTCATTTCAGGCAAAAAATGAAATGGAAACAGGGAAACCCGTATCGTACGGTCGGGAAACCCGTTTCCGGCCGTACTGCTACGTTTCCCATACGGAAAACGTTGCCAGTACCATCAGAAACGCGTTTCCTGGCCGTACAACCGTGTTTCCTCCCAAAACAACATTATTTTTTGATTTTTTTTGGGGGGATTCGTACAATGTATTATTATTTTATTTGTTTTATTTGTGTCTTGGATGCTTCGCTTCTGATGATCAAGCCTATGGCCCTAGTATTTATATACGATTCATGGTAATGTTAAATTCTTAAAAGTGACATTCTCCTTAATCTTCATTTTCATCCTTTTATTTAAATTTTTAACATTACCATGAAATGACTTGGGATGTTTGAGAGTGGTTCTGACCTCATTGGATTTCATATGGAGAAAGTAGAATTTTAGATCACATTCGAAATCCAACGAACTTATTAGTTTTTCAGGATTGGGTGATTGCAATGTTTCCATCAAGTTTTGTCACGTATTAGGGTATGGAACTCGTATTTAATCAAGAGCACCAATCCCTCTATGTACCTTGATGTTAGTGACATTGGTTGTCAAACTCCTCTATCATGACTCTAAAAATGTACCCATCACTCAAACAAAATCTTGACTTGACATGATCATAGTCTTTATTGTACTTGCAGCCTCATATATATAATAGAGGCTGATTTTGAGATTTTGATATATAATAAAGGTCAGTTTTGAGATTTTGATATATAATAAAGGTTGGTTTTGGATATTTGGATATTTCTATTTTTATTATGTCTCAGTTATCATTCATGAGTAAATGTTTTGTAACTTGTAATAGTTTATGCTTTAAATATATCATGTATGTTTTATGATTTCACATAACATTTCTTAAATGTCCTAAATTCTGATATATATATATATATATATATATATATATATATATATATAGTGTTTCCCCGTTTCCAAAATTTTGGGAGGTCACGTTTCATATCGCTTCCCGTTTCGTAAACTCGTTTCCGTTTCCCCGTTTCATGCAACTTAGTGAAGAACCTTTCTTGGGGATATTACAATGTATATGAGTCTATAAAATGTCTAGAAAGCCCTCCAACGACAAGCACTAATCCTCCTCTCCATGTCGGCCTCAATATGCATAATAAATTCATGTCGGCCTAGCTTATATGGAGACACATCTATTTGAGATGTCATGTCGGTTTAATATATGAGACAAGCCACTATAAATATGTGGTCAGGGTCTCCGCATTATACACACAAAAGTTCGGATTCTCTGAAGTTTTGGTGATGAACTACAGTAAGAATTTCACAGATCTCTTTGTGGTCTCAGATGGATAGGAGCAAAATGAAGTTCGTATGTCTCTCTCTCTGAGATTTCAGATAGATGGAACATAAATGAATTCAGATACTTCTGAGATTTGCAAATGGATTTAACAATTATAAGTTCAAACCCCTACTATAGTCATTAAGTAAAGTTCAGATCAATGCCATGACAACAAGGAGGTCTCACAGAAAGGGAATCTCGTTATGAAGTCAGTGATGAAGATCTCAGTATTAAGGCAATAATGGAGATCTCAGTGGAAGAGGATTGACTAGAGAACAGATGTCCTGGTCTTGGAGTGGCTAATAGGTCAAGGGTCTTGGTCTTGGTATTTGTCAATTGGAATCTCTATAAGAAGAATTGGTGCGGGTTTTTCTCCCAAAGAGTGAGAGGTTTTGGCCTTGGCCCATAGCCTACATGCTATGTCTCTTGTCTATTTATGTTCACGCTTTGGAAACTATTTGATGAAAAAGAACACTAATAAACTAAGAAGAAGAAGATCCTAATCTAAAGAAGTAAAAAGCATTCACAAACAACCACTAATGAAAAGAAATCACCTAATGTTAATGCCCTAGATTTCTCAACATATCTCTTAGTTTATGGGACTACCTTTTAGAATAAAGTAGAAGAGATCATCAAAGCTGGAGCTTCTTGTTAGTTTCTTATTAATGGAGGATGGAGATAAACCTACAAGGTGGTGGATCATTCCAAAGAAAATGATGATGATGATGGGGCCTACAAAGAGGAAAAATGCAATCATCTTCCTATTTGGAGAATAATTGGTGAAAGATGGATGAAAAAACATTATCAACCTCTACATGCAATTAGGTATTTTTTTAACTCAAAATATCATTATTTAAAAATTAAAAAAAAAATCAATGGATGGGAAAGAAGGATGGAGATCATCTTTCCCCATCTTTCTCTCTCTCTCTAACTCGCATGTCTCTCTTCTAGTTCGCACACATGTTTATGGGCATCATATTTTGGACAAGCTGAAATTCTGGGCAGGTCGAAATTCTGGGAAGGCCAGGGTTCTAGGCGTATTTTGGAGGTCGAAAATTGGCCTAGGGAAGATCAAATTAGTGCGAGTTGCTGGTCAGATTGGGAGGCTTGACTTGAGGGTTGTTGACCAGGTTTGACTATAAGCATTATTGGTTTGTTTAACCTCATAGTTGACTAGCTGCATTAGATGTATCTTTTGTTGAGCTAAAGAATTTCTCTAAGAAAAAGGTTGTTGGGTTTTTCCCAAATAAAGGAGGAAGATAGATTTAAAACTGCATTTAGCATTCTTGCTGGCCATTATGAGTGGAATGTCATGCCTTTTGGTTTGAAACATGCACCTTCTAAATTTTGAAAGGTATTTTTTACTATCAGAGGTACTAAGATCAAACTCTCTGGACTCAGGATGTGTATAGAGATCCCAATTTAGCATATTCTTCATCCATTCAGTATTGATTTTGTGTTTGGGACACCCGTCCATAAGGGAGAAGAATTTATACGTATCTGGGTTTGATGGCTTCTTATAGTCTGATGGAATGAAATTCTTGAATCTTGAGGATGGTATTAGACTGTCCAATTTTTCAAGATATCCTAAGTCATACTTTGGCATACCTGGAGGGCGCATTTTACTAAACATTTCAGTGAGACGAGGATCTTCATTTTCCAAAGTTGGTAATTCATGAATCATCAGGATGGTATCATGAGGGAATGGAATGTCAGAACATTTTGGATTTGGACATGAATTGACAGTAGTAGTTGAAGGGGCTTCTCCAGTCCTGAGATTATGATTCTGATGGAGAACAAGGTCTGTGAGAGATTGTAGGCAAACTACTGGCTGGAAAGCAGGACATTTTACTTCAAGAGTAGAAAAATGCAATAACTGAGTGAGTTCAAATAAATCAGCATGTGAACAGTTTACAGATGGAGTATATACAGCTGGCATGAAATAAGATTGGGGCTGACATGGTAGTTTGAAGCTTGGAAGGCTTCTTGTATTCTTTTGCAATCTAGAGTAGATCTTCTGGGGAAGGATAGAGTAGCTTTAGAGGGTCCTTCTTGTATCTGAGTAGTTGTGATGTTCTGGTTTTTTGGAGACTGTGGTAGATCTACTACTCATTTTTTAGGAAAACTGAGGTCTTCCCTTCTAATAGTCTGATGCTCGATTTTTTGATTATGAGCATTTGTAATGACCAGGGTACTGGATTTTGATTCTTGGCTAGGTGTGTGGAGAATGGCTGAATATAATGTGTTGGTGTGCCTGAAGCAACCTCTAGTGGGGACTGCAATATTTGTTCTCTTTCTCTTCATATCAAAACCACTGGTTTTGATTCCTTGATATGTTCATCATACACATAAACTGAGAAATTTGGGTGGCAATCAAACCAAAAAAGAACATTTGATAATGGTGCAACTATGCCACCAATTAATGAATCAGTGTACTTGTTATGTGTAAGATCTCTAATAGTAGCCAACACATATGTATTAAGTCCTCAGTGAGTTAAGGAATTTATACCCACCTGAATGCAGCCAAGATGTAGATAAGAAGTACCATGTCTTCGGGTTTCTTCTTGAAGTTTCTTAGGATCCAAAAGAGAAATGGCTTGAATAGATTCGGCATTTTCTTGGATCTGAGAAACACACTCTTTCACTGTGACTCTGGTTATGGCTTTCAAATGGAAAACAGATAAATCATCATAGACTTTTGATGGATCAGTGGAAGGGAGAGCCCATTTGGCTGAAGGCTGACTTTCTACTAATTCTATTTCTGCAAAGTTCACTACTGAAGACGATGCAGAATGAAACAGATTTGCCATATCAAAGTTATTTTCTTGTGTTTCTTCCTTTTGAAGTTCTATGAATGAAATAGATCTTCTTCCTGGTTCCATATTATCTTTTAGAGAATTTAAAGATTAATACCCATTGGAACCAGTCGTTACTTTCTTTGATACCAATTTTGAAGGAGGGTCTTCCTCCGGCGGAGAAATGAAGCTTGCAAAAAAGATTTGTGTCTTCTGTGATGAATACACGAACTCGTACATGAACCTTTGAGTCTTCACGTATCGACGCTCCTCCACGGCTTCTTGCCTTTAACGAGCAGATGCCCCTCGACTCTCGGTGAACCTCGAATGAACCTCTCCTCTCATAGAACATAGAAATTTCTTCTCAACAAAACATAACTCCTCTGAAAATATAATTCAATGGGTATCTGTGGAAAAACTTCTCTTTTTATTAATCTTAAAAGATGGATTACAAACTTGGAAGATCTTTAAGAACTTCACCCTGAATTCATTTAGAGATATACTGCTGAGGCATTTATCAGATATGTCACTCTTAAGAAAAATGCGATCTAGAGGCTACCTGGCTTTTTGCAGACTCTGCCTTTGAATTTTTAAAACAAACACACAGACTTCAGTACCTAACGAGTTCAGCCACTTTAAGTTCTTACCAAGGTTGTTAGGCCCTGATATTTAATATTCACTCGCTTATTGAGAGTAACTGTTCTGCAACAGCAGTCTTTGAAATGTTCTCCATCGGTAAGATCTTGAGGACCATCATTGAGCTGACTCTCTATTTTAACTGTTTGCGTTCATTAAATTTTCTTTGATTGTTTCTCATGAACTACATTTGCATATTTTGCTCATTTTAGAACTGTTCATGTCATTAGTTAAATTGCAGGAGTGAATTCCTTGAAATAATGTCTGATTTTGTAATTTCTGCTTGTTTCCAAATTCTAATGCAGGATATTCAATGGTTTCGAGTAGATGAATTGCAACCTACAAACAATGAGGCCAATTCTCGTGGACCGAATGGAATGAAGTGTTTTATGGTTGGACCATTTATTGGGTAAGGATCCGTTCTTTCTTCCCTTCATTTCTATGAAAGTGTCTATTGAGTTTTAAAAGGATTTTACTACTTTTAGTATAAATTCGCTAACTCTATTGAGCTTAGGACCAATAATTTTATACCCAAGGACCTCAAAGAGAATATAATTGTAGTTCTCCAAATCCTTCATCTGCTTAGGTTCACTAGAACTTATTGGTAGGGGGCTATATATGGGAATGCATATTTGACTGAACAATGAAGCAGGCCACTAAAGGAGTGGATAGCAGCGCATTGCCTTCCAGCAACATCAAAGAGCGATGGTTCACTAAAAGGTATGTATTGAATTTTACAAGTTGTGTTTTGTATTTTTAATGAAATGTTATCGTGGCTTGTTTGTCCCATCTGCTTATTCTTCAGCTTATGTCGATTGCAGATTCCGGCATCCAATGGGCATGTGAGCAAAGTCAACAGTTGACTTTGTTCCATGCCTGTTGGATGCACGGAATCTGTAATGTACATAATCTGCATAAGAATGGCCTTTGCTTATGATGGGGTGTTTGTACATATTTTCTTGTTACATGTTGAGATGGATGTATATATCTTGTGATGTCTTTCTTTTCAAAGGTTCACAGAGGGTAAGGTGACATAATGATTACTTTTATGCCACTAGGGCCTAGTGTTTGTGTTTGGAAGGCTAAAACCAGTTCTACAGGGAGTGGGCCAGCTCCGGGAATTGGTTCTCCGACGGATGCACATGTTTCTAATGTGCCTGTGATGGAGTCTTATCAAAGCACAACTGGTGTTATAAATGAAGACTTACCTGGCAAAAGCTTCCGAAATTTCAGATTCGATTCATCTTTCATTCTGCGACTGCTCGACGGGACGTTCATTTCCGGGTAATAATTTAACACTCTAGTTATTTATTGGGTTCAAGCGTACAGTCTTAGCTTGTAAATGTTGTCTGATATTTTGTGTACAGAGCATTGTGATGTTGAATTATATGACTCTATCTGATGAGTATCCCGTTCATGGATCATTTTATGCAGTGGCACATAATATTCTCTGTGCTGTCGCTTTGGTCTTTTATTTTTTCAATCGTTTTCGTAGTATGGGCAAACCGCTCTTATCTTCCAAGCCAAGCCAAGCCAAGCCACTTGCAATTGATGGTGATGTCAACAAACATGAAGTATATATATTCATTGAATTAAAAAAAAAAATAGCATGCTAGTATTTCATATTATTTCTTGGTGGATGGTTAATATGTATTTGCGCGTTAGTTTTTTAAACATAAACAAGGTTTCTCTCAAGATATAGATGAATCAAAGATGATGTAATGAAAGAAAATTTGGTGGTGTTTTATGAAATAGCTAGTTTATTAAATTGTTTCGAAACTCGTTCTTTCTTAATGGGTTTTGTTTCTTCTTTTCTTTTGTTTTTCATTATCATTAAAATAGACCACACATTTTTATATCAGATGCATTTTTCTCTGAAATAAAAAAGGTCTCTATCTTTCATTTTTTGGGGAAATGGAACATGCTTTTTCATTTAATTATTGTTTTCTATTTCAGTGTGTTGTACATTTTCTTATGATGCTTTTTGGTGGTTCGTTCCCTGTTTTTTTGGTTTTGTTTGTTAATATCGTTACATGGAAAGTATGTTATCTCTAAATTCATGATGTTACCTTTGTTTATTTTAGATAATGATCTTTAAATTTGGCGTTAACTTTTGTTTAACTTAGATGTTGTGCATGTAACCACTAAAAAACAGAGCAATATGTTCAAGAAGTTGCTTCACATAAAATTATTTTCTGAAATTTTGTAATATAGATGACTATTTGTAACATTCAAGCTGCCTTTATTTGGACTAGTTGCATGGGGAGTAAGTTTCAGTTGTCCATATAAGTTGTAAAATTAGATTTAAATCACCCATCTTATAAGAGGATTTTATTGTAATGTTTATTTGACTTTTATTTAACTGAGATGATGTGCATGTAACCACTATAAAACAGACCAATATGCTCAAGATGTTGCTTCACATAAAATTATTTTCTGAAATTTTGTCATATAGACGACTATTTGTAACATTCAAGCTGCCTTTATTTGGACTAGTTGCATGTTAATGCTATCTTCATCAAATTATTAGTTATATAAAGAGTAAGTTTCAGTTGTCCATATGCGTTGTAGAATTAGATTTAAATCACCCATCTTATAAGAGAATTTTGTTCTAATGTTTATTTGTAAAGTGACCCACCGATTTATTCTTGAATCCAATCTAATGAAATTAATGAATGGGAAACTACATGCAGCATTCGTCATTCGCATTTGTTAGCCATGCATGTGGTAATTGATGAGATGATAAAAATTCAAAATACTTGAAAATGAACGCTGCTTAACATTTTCACTAAAAGCCAATCCCTCCATACATAAACACGTTTTACATTCAAAAGACTACTAATTATGGGCATAGTCTAACTTATAGATGAAATAGACCTTTCACTGGAATTCGACAAAACAATTTCAAGAAAGAATGTGATTTTTTGTTGTTTAAAATGCATTTTGAATGCATAAATAGATTCAGCATCCTGAAAAAACCCCGAGGCACTCTAATTTTGTAGATGAAACAACTTAAAGGCTATTTCGTCTATAAGATAGATTACGACCCAATATAATTGAACAATTTTTGTAGAAGGATTCCGACTTCTTTTTGCGAGTTCCTCTCAGTTGACTCCCCATATAATTGATCGATTTTTCTATAAGGATTTCGATTTCTTTTTGTGAGTTCCCCCCATTTGAGGTGCATCATAATGATTTTTTGCAATAACTGAAACATCTGCTTGAGCTATTTATCGAGTATACTTATTTAATAAAACCACATATTTTGGTTTTTAAGATAAGGTGCCTCTATGTGTTTAAAATATTTTGAAAGTAATATTTATTTAATAAATAAAGACCACATATTTTGGTCTTCAAAAATTAAAGGAACAACAAGAATAAGGTTGATTTAAGGTAATTAAAGGAACAACAAGATGTATCAAGTAAAGGTCTTTAAAAATTAAAGGAACAACAAGAATAGGGTTGATTTAAGGTAATTAAAAGAATAACAAGAATAAGGTTGATTTAAGGTAACTAAGGAACAACCAGAATAAGGCTGATTTAAGGTAATTAAAGGAACAACAAAATGTATCAAGTAAAGGTCTTTAAAAATTAAAGGAACAACAAGAATAAGGTTGATTTAAGGTAATTAAAGGAACAAGAAGATGGATAAGTAAAGGAACACCCATCACTCTTTAAAATATATTTTGAAAGTGTTAAATAAAGAAATTTTAAAGTAATATTTATTTAATAAATAAATATCATATTTTGGTCTTTTGGTCTTTCTTTAAAATATATTGAAAAAATAAGTAATATTTATCTAATAAACAAAAACATCATCATATTTTGGTCTCTAAAATTAAGGTGGATCAATTAAGATGTCATTTTTTATATTTTGGTCTTTACGATTAAGGTGGATCAATTAAAGGAACACCAAGATTAAGGTGGATCAAGTAAATAAATATCACTTTATTATATTATTATTATATTGAAGGGTTTAACATCTCGTGAAAGATGAGGGCAATATTTCTTTAATAGAAACAAACAATATGAATAAGGTCGATCAATTTCAAGAACTCAAGTACTCTAGGACATCATAGGATTTAAAATATCATAACATTGGGGTGGTAATACTTATTTCATCTTCGACATTGCGGGATCTAAAATTTCATAACATTGGGATGTTAACATCTCTTTAATCATTGAGGACTCCACAACATTGAAGGTTCTAAAACATATTGACATTAAGATGTAAACTTGCTTGATATTTAAGTGTGCTCTTCTTTAATCTCATTTTAATAAATATGATTTTGGAATAATATTTTCATCATGGGCGTGAACTTTGTGCCTACATGTAATACAATCTTTCTTGTATCTCATGTTGATTATTACTTCCTTGCTTAGAACTCTTTTGATTCTATCCCATCATATATGGCATAGATTATATATGGTGAAATGTGAGAAACCTTTTTTTATTTATTATTATTATTAGAATTCCTGTGATTCTATCCCATCATATATGGTGTAGATTATACATGTGAAATGGGAAAAACCTAATTAAACTTCTAGGAAATGGAATCAAATCGCCCAAAACTTCAAAAAGCTAGGAAATCATATACATTAAGGGGAACTTCATATTTTCATTCAAAAATATTATGGCTTGTGACACTTTTGGTTGGAGGTTTTTGTTATATGCTCAGCACTACGTTTCAGATTGCAGACTTCTTTAATTATTTTCTTGCTTTTCAATTAGATTGAATACATAACTTCGTGAACTTCATATAAAATATAATTTCTCCATTGGGTATATGCTTAAAATAAAGTTGTGGCTATGATATTCTGTGATTCCAACATTTTCGACAAGATACCTTCTTGTTAATTGATTTGTATGTTTGAACCCATTACATCTTATCATCAATTTTGATTATACAAAATTGGAAAACGTAAACATAATATACATAGAACTAGATTATTTGCAATATAATCTATTTAAAACAAGTTATTCTATTTTTTGCTTAAATTTGTGAAAATAATTGCATAAAATGAATAAAACAAAAAAGAAATCCATCATTGAATGATACCTTGAAATATTCAAAGTATTGTAAATTAGGTTGTAGTTAAATGTTCAGTTCTCAAGATCTAAATCTTTTATCACACCATTTAGTACCTTTCAGAATATAATCCATTGAATAAATATTAATTCAATAAAAAGAAAAGAAATTAACTACGAAAATGAAATACAACACATTTGATAAATTAAAAGGAACTTAATTACTTATGGTAATGATCATGTACTTGGGGTAGATTATCTATTGGGTAGGGACCTTCTTGTCACCCTTCATGATTTTCCATGAAATATTGCTTCCATTGTTAACAAGCTTTGATTAAAATGGAACAATTTGCATAAATAAAACACATTTGAAAAATAAAATTAACAAGTATTAACATTGACACTCTTAATCTTGTTAATTTTGATCTCATATGGTCTATGACTATTCATAAGATTAAAGTACATAGTCATGCTTCTACATTTAAGAAGACATGCTACCGTTCAACATATGTATTCACTCATGCAATTGAATTGCATAGATTAAAATGAAACAAAAGACCATCATGTTTTCATGAAGCGAGTTTAATCTCCAAAGAATGAAGGTAGCAAATTACTCTATAATATCATAAAACTAGATCAAAACATGCTACATATAAAACTAGAAAATAATTACAATCTATATGGAAGATATATCATGAAGTATTCTATTTGGAGAGTACTCCCTTGTAATGAAGATGGAACTCTCTTTTATACATGACCTTGCTTGAAAATAAAATAAAAAAATATTTAAATATTTAGTACATGGAAGTTTTTTAAATCTATGGTAGAGTTGAATATTCACATGCTGGCACATAGAAATCTGTCTCGCAATAATTTAAACCATGAAATATGTGTTTTATTTTCTCCAAAAGAAGTTAGAACATCTAGATCCATGGAATGGGTATTATATTTTTTAAGGGGATGGACTCTTTAGATCATTATAAATACACCCACGAATAATTTCATACATTTAGACCATAGTTTAAGAGATAAATATGATTCTAAAACTCTTCTAGAAAATTGAATTCATAAACCTATTAAAAATAAATTTGGGATAATGATGGTTTGAAGGATCAAATCAACATATTTTTGAAACCTGTTTATAAGCGAGATAACCCTTGAAATTTAGTTTCCAACATAATTTGAATCATTTTATTTAAGTGTTGGATGAAAAAGGTATTCAAGTTGGTGTTGGAAATGCCATTACCTTCACCTTTTATGAGCTCAACATCATTGGTCATGCCTATGTTGTTTCTATTTTTATTCAATTTAGAGCCTTAACCATTCCATCTAAGCAATGACATCAACTTACTCTATTTTCATAGTTCAAGTTCATCCCAACATCCCTCTAAATTAACAACACAAAACGAAGCGAAGGGTCCCCTTTGTGGGGGACGACATTGCTCTTTTCCTTTCCATTTTTTTTTAGTGACTGCTATTTTTTATGCTTGTTTAATGTTTTCATTTATTGATTACATGAGTCAATTTTTAGTGCTTTGATTTTTTTGTTAATATACAACTTTAATTTCCATTGCTTATAGTTTGATGTGGTGTCTCAACATAATTTAGGCCACTCATATGACTCTTCTGATTGAATAAATATTTGTTCATCTTCAATTACAGAATTAAATAAAGATAACTTGAATGTCACAAATAGTCATGTATATTACCCCTATAGATCTAAATGACATTCATCTTAGATCAGGAAGTGTGCTCAATAAAAAATCCCTTCTTATCATTGAAGAGAAAAATGAGGAAGAAATTTCCAATACAATAATAAATGATGTACAATAAAATAAATTTCTCTATCCCTCCAGTAAATCAATCCTCTACCTTTAAAGATTTTCCTTTTCCAAAATGATTACATGTGGAGAAACAATTCGATGTAGAACAACAATTAATATCATCTGATTTTTGATATGTAGGATGAATTAAGGAATGTTTGCATTTGTAAGCCTTTACTTCAAGAAATAAACATGATTACTAATTACACGAAAACAATTAAGGAATTGTCTAAAGACAGATGAAAGAAAAAGGAAAGAACCACAAAAAGTGCATCTTATTGGTAGATTAACAAATATAATGATGATAAAGACTTGTATAAGAAAACATCTTAATACAAGAAGTCTCATTGTAAAAATTCACATCAATAATGTTGCAATTCAAAAAGCACTCATATATTTAGGAGCAATAATAAATGTAATGGCAAAAGGAATAAGGGATAAATTACAATTTAACAATCTTTGTTATGCAACAATTGTCTCACAATAGCAAATAGATCTACTATCAAAGCAGGATGTATTAGAAGATATTCTTGTTTCATTAGGCTCATGGGAGTACCCGATTGATTTCATGATTTTAACACCTAACGCCAACTTGGGAGGTCATCCATTAATTTTAGAAACATCATGGTTAGTCACAATCGATGCACTTATTAGTTGTAGATCCAGAGATGTGACTATTTCTAATGGAAATGAAATAAAGAAATTCACATTATATCCTCCTGCAAGAACAATTACTAAATTAGAAGATACTAAATGGATTGATGATACACATGATGATGAAATAGTTCAACTTGTGTTAACAATTTTACAAGCCATGACTTTTGAACAAGATACTGAAGAACATTAATTAAAAATTTCATTAATAATTATGACTTTCCTCCCCCAAATGAAGTGATCAATGAGACGGGGGAGAGGGGGGGATGTTGCGGACCCACTTGTTAAATGAAATGGGGGATGCGACATATCGACCCCGACAAAGTTAAATGTGGCTTGCAAACATAATTAATCTGCAATGGTGTGAGTTTGGTGGTGGATGATGGGTAAAAAGCTCGAGTTTGTAGATCATGTGAGTGTAAACATGTCCAATTCACTATTCAAATCATTAAATATGTCGTTGAGTAAGGCAAAACCCTTGGTTGTAGGAAGTGTGTAGTGGAATGTTGTTTCATCGACAATGAAGGCAGAGTGATTGGATGCAAGGCAAAAGCATGTAAGCCTAGTTAGGGCAAGGCGCTTGCTCCTCCAACTAGAATTTCCTTATGCGACAACTAACTTTTTCCTCAAGGCTCTGTTGTGTCAATTTTTCGAATTGTGCTTTTTTAGTTATTGTGGCTAATATGTGGGGCAATTATTTAGTTTTTTGGGCGAAAGTGTTGGTCTAAGTTGTTTCCATTTTGGTCCTATTCTCCTTGTCATGCTCAACATGTTTTTTCTGTGGGCCTTGGCATTGGAAATTTTCCCTCTCAGGTCTTCCTGGTTTGAATGTCTTGGCCTTTCTCCCACTTTCATCAGTCCTTTTTCTTGCCCCATTACAAGGCTACCATTCCTGAAGGGAAGTGGGTCTTAGTGGTTTTTGGTGAATGGTGTTCTTTGGCGTCGAGTGGGGAATCATTGGTTAAAGTCTTCTATGGTAAATACCCCTTTTCCTATGTTTTTCAATGTCTTGTTGTTTCCAGTAGCTAGCTCGACGATATTGGTATCAACGTTTATTCTTAGTAGCTATTTAGATTTCCTATCCCACCTGTTTGGTAACTTGGGTTGGGCCTTGACACCTGTGTAGTTCTTTCTTTCTAGTGGTCTGCTCCCCATGTCATTCCAATGGGCTAGAGTTTGAAGAGGGGCCACTTATTGCCAAGAGCATGCCCAAAGAGGTCACTCCTAAACGCATCACTGGATAGAATATGTTTCCTTGCAGTACCTGGAGTTCATGCTAGCTAATGTTCAAGAGAAACTCACTCGGACTGAGGGGGTAGTGTGCTCCCATAGGACTACCTTAGAAATTGAGGTCTTGAAAGAGTGGGATGATTGGATCTCGGATACAGGGGATACGAGAGGATGTTTTAATCAATACATGAAAATCATGGACCTTTAATCGCAAAGGAAGTTTCTTATGGGATGAACTATCTTAGAATGACACGAGAGCCACATGGATATTCTACACTCTTGAACACCCGCACAAGCACCTAAGAGATATGTATAAGAGAAAGTGTTATCTCTTAGAGAAAACCCTGGCTGCGGGAAAAACTCAACTTCTAACCTCTTTGAGATTGAAAGTTGGCCCTTCAACTTTGAGAGGGGTCTCTCCTTAAACTCTACGACTCAAGGTCACTATAGTAGAAGGTTTACAGATTTAGTTCTATCACCAAATTTGTTTGAGGAATGATGAAGTTTGGTTGGGCTTATGTGGAAATTACACCATTGGGCATGGAGTCTAACCCAATTAGGTGATATTTACTTACATATTCGATGAGCAAAACACAAAAGCAGGGTAGCAATAATTCATTTGACAACTTAAGGAATTTAGAGGAAAATGAAGGAAATCAATATAAGGGTTAAATGAAAAACAATTATAAACGCCTGAAAAATAAAGAAACAATAGCATAAAATATGAATCTCAATCTCATATGCTCATTTTTCCAAACATGAGGAAATGTAAAACAAAGAAAACACATAGGGACCTACGACACAAGAATTTTTGTAAGTGCTCATGAAAAATGTATTCATTAAGATTTTATCAATCAATATACAAGGATGCTATGTCTCAAATAAACACCAACCCTTTTTCCTTCTACATTTCTTGCTTATATAAACATAATAACAAACATAGGTTTGTAGCTCAAACTTTAATTACAATAATCCAAAAATAATAATTTAAATCTTCTAAGTACATGCATATGAATATATCTTCTAAAAATATCAAAAATAAAAGAACTTGTTGAAAATGGGGCCGAGAAAATGTATCATGAAAATGCCTCTCTCGTTGTAGATTAGGTCCCTTGTTGTACATTAGGTCCCTCATCCTTCAAAAATAATCTTTTGTTTGAGCTTCTTCTTTTTCAAATTTTCCCGTTGTAATACGCTAATACTGCTGCTACCCGTCCTTAGCTTCCCGATCCGATGGTTTTGCTGATAGACCGACTGTCAACATTTTTCTTAATCTATTTCTTTCGAAAATGGGCTGACAATGGAAATGTCAACACTTTTCTACAAAAATTTGCTGACAACCAGAATGTTAGCTCTCCTTTGTGCCTCTCTGTATATAAGCGTTAACATGTGCATAATCAGTGATATATCAAAATTCACTTTAATAAGGAATAATAAAAAACCAAAAATGGCCCCTAGCTCATTCTCTGCCTCTTACTTCGCCCGGTTTCCATAGAGACTTTCTTTTTCGTTGATTTAGCCTTTAACTTCTTACAACTTACAATTTTTGCTTTGTTTATTATGAGGTCTTTTAATGGAACATTGTCCACATCTATCACCTCTTTGGCAAGGTTTGGATCATTTTTCAACTTTATCATCAATCTCAGTTTGTTTGTAGGTTGATATGAGGTATTTTACCTCCCTTGAACATCTATGATAGTGTAGGTTATTTTCCAGTTGGGGCTTCTTCCACATGGGGTTAAAATTCAACTTATTTTCCTTTGATATGTTATATACAATGAGTTTCTGCAAGGGATTTCTCGGTGGGTGGTTTCTCAACATGTAGGGAATTGATAGGGGGAGACAAATTTTCAGTGGGAGGGCTTGCAGTAGGTTGTGTTTTCTTTAGTTTTTCACCTCTTCTAGCATAAACTTTAGGAATTTTAGGACCAACGGATGAAGGTATAGCTTTCTGTTTTCAGCTCTGGGTTCGTTCAGTGGAGGTGTCGTGAGATGAGGTTCCTTCCCGAGACTTCTTGTCCTGTTTGGTACCTTTATTCCTCCCTCATTTAGCCTTAGGAGGTTGGGGTTGAAAGCCTCCCCAAAACAGGAAATGGCTCTAGGTCCTTTCGACTTTGCCAATTGATTATCAATTAACAAATTAATTAATGCTTTGTGATAAATAAAATGAGGGGATGGGTATGCCCTGTCCGGAAAACGAGAAGCCATGTGCTTCCGACTTTCCAGCAAATAAAAACAATCATTCATCCTAACCTGACCTGTTAGGTGAGCTAAGAAAGGGAAATGGTATAAGTTTACCTGGGTAAAACAACCTTCATAGGTAAAATAATATTCTATTATCCGCAACTAGTTCCACTCATCCTCTAGCCAAGCCCTCTGAACCATGGTCTTCCAATTTCGGTCTTTGAACTTGGTGTTATCGCTCTATAATTTCCGAGGTTGTAAGAGAAATTATGTACGTAACTACAAAACCACTTTGGGAGTTGGCAATCTAGCCCTTCCAACTCTAGAGAGGGATCTCTTTGTCAGATTTAGCTTTGTTTTTCTGAATAATATTAGGCTAGCTATTAAGTTTAGTGTTTGTTTGATTGATTAAATGCCTAAATTTCCATTGGATTATAGAGTCTGACTTGAAATTGCATTTGTTTCAATTTTTATAAAGAAGTTTCACAAGGCAAGGTAGCCAAAATAACTAGATGCTGTAAATTTAAATGAAGTGTAAGAGAAGAAATGAAAGAAATTCCATTAAGTAAAGAGAAATTAAGAATTCATTTACTTAATTTCAGTTGAAAACATTAAAATTATCCAAATCCAGAAATAGAGTGTGTTTTAATACAAATTCTGTTCTTCAATTTTATGTTGAATAATTCAAATCATGAATACATAAGTATGGAAAACAGAGAAAATAAAAACATAAAAAATGAGAGATGCACTTCACCAACATTTTGACACAATAATCCTATGAAAGAGTCTTCTTTATTACTGATCAACCCACAAAACTTGAAAATGTACAGTAGCCTTCTTGGAATGCAAAAATCAACCCTCTATACTTTGAAATGAGAAGTATCTATAAGCTTACTTACAAAAAACCATGTCATAACAGATCAGGATGTATTTTAGGAACATCTAAAAACAAATTACATCTTTAATTACAAAAATATAGGATAAATTGGAACTGTTCGAATGTTGGCCCTATTTTGGAAGAGGTTGTTGTTGATCTGTACTTTTGACAATTTCTGCGCTGTTGGTTCTGTTGCTGAAGATATAATTACCTTTCTCACTCAAGTAACTCGCATAGCCTGTCCCATCTTTCTACACTTGGAATAGATAACTTAAGCAATCTCCTGTAAATCTCATCTCCCTTTGTATACTTGACAAAGGTGGGTTTGGTAATAAAAATGTGTTTGATCTCATGCAGGATACTTAAATCATTTTCCAGTGCCTCAAGGAAAGCTTTGCCTGTTATGCTTCCCTGTATACCTGCAAATTTGGAACTATCCTTAGCTACATTAGTCAATTTCTTGTTATAATCATCCAAGGTGATTAATTTATCATTTATCACAAAGAAACCTGGAAGCCCTTTCTTATTCAACACTTCAAATCCGTTGAAGACCCTGTTGACACCAATTTCCAGAACCTGACACTTTTTTTCTAGCTGCAACATGAGGTTCTTCTTAGTCAATATTTTCTTGACCTCTAGTATTGTCTCAGTTCTATCCTCAATTCCCAATTCCTCTAGCTCATAATATTTTTTGGAATTCAGAAACTTGATGAGGTCTGTGGCTTCAGTTGGCTTGTCTCTTAGATTTTCTCTGATTTGTACAATTACTTCCTTAGACTTCTGAACCAACTCATTATGTTCAAATATTATTTGAATGGCAGGCCAAATCTCATTCATAGATTTATGGATATCTATCCATAAATTCTCCTTAGCCCGAGCCAAGGTCTTAGCCATAATAAATTCCTTCCCTGATTGTTGTAGTGTTTGGGTGAGTCTCTGAGACTTTTGTACTTCTGCCAAATGTGATGTTTTAATCCTTGCTTTTTGCTCTTATAGGGCCTTCACTTGTCCTTGTAACCTTTTTATTTCTTCTCCTTATATGGACATGTCCTCCATAGCCTTTGTCAATATACCAGCAGCATCCAGGTTTTGTGCGCGGGTTGTTGATGTATAAACCCCTACTGTAGTTGAGGTAGCCATTCATGTTTGTGGTATTGCTGTAAGAGGTACACCCTCAAGTGGGACGATAGCTAATTGTGTGTTTTGTTCCTTTTCCTTCACTAGTTTGTCCATCTCTACTTCCATGTTTCTTATTTGTGTGTTTTGCTCCATAATCAGCTTGAGAATGTCTGCTTTTTGGCTCTCTGTCTCTCCTATTTCTTTAGTCTGTGGATCCTCAGTGGCTGGGAATTTCAACTGCTTTCTGAGTGCTGCAATGTCAACATTCTTCTTCTTTATTAGTTCTTCTGTTGCTTTAACATTGGTTGGGGAATATCCTATTTCGATGAACAAGTCTTCTAAGGATTTGATCTTATTATCATTTACTAGAGAAGAGATATTCCCAATCTTTAATTGTGATTGAACATTGGTGAGTGACAATTGCAGTTTAAAAGAATTCATTGCAGTATTTGTCAAGGTGGAGCATATCATTTCCACTGTATGTTTATGCATCTCCATCTGATCAAGATAATGGATGTCTTTTGTGTCAAACTGAAAAGAAGTCTGTTTATAATCTATTGATGTTTTTGGATGAGGGATCTAAGCCTGTAAGAATGCCATCTACATGCTTCCCTTCTCTGTGTCAAATGTTGATAAACGTCTACTATGAGCAGTGGAAATTTGCTTCTAGAATTGAGTATAGGTGTTGTTTTTAAGGAACTTATTTTTAAGCTTTATTTCCTTATACTTATCAAAGATGTTCTTTTCCTTTTGCCCCATTAGAGAACTTCTGAGGTCTAAAATAGGCCTCCTAAAAAAAATGTACAACCAAAATATAATTTATAAGAACCAATAGGATTCAAGATGATGATGTCAACCATGGGGGATGATTCACCATTTTTGGGGTAAAAAAGTACAAAGCTTAAAAATAATAAAATAATAAAATAACTTTTTCAACTTATCTCCTTGAGGGTTTGCTCAAATTTTGAGTCGGAGTACTCGTTAGATGGAAAATTTAATTTTTCATCCAAAGAGCACCCATGTTCCATACCTTCGATGGACCCTACTACACGGAAATTGAGAAATACATGAAAAAACATGATTGAAATCACAATTTTCATTTATTTCTTATTTTTCATACAGCAGGGTCCATTTAAAGTATGAAACATGGGTACTCCTTGGATGAGGAATCAAATTATGCATCCAACGAGTGTCCCCACTCGAAATTTGAGTAAGTCCATAGAGAGATAAGTTGAAAAAATAGTTTTTTATTTTTTCTCTCTAAAATTTGATGATGTAATGTAATATTATTTTATTATTTCGAATATTATTTTATAATTTCCTTAGGAGGCCCATTTTAGACCTCAAAATTCCCCTAATGCATGGATCAACTCTGATGTTTGTGCTGAGTTTGGATTCCCTTGTGAAACTGATGATGCTGTTGGAGACCCTGTAAATACATTGTCTATTTGTGCTGCAGAATGTGGACCCTTAAGGACTATGGTATCTTGTCATTCTCCTTCCTTTGGAAAAATTGTTTTAGAATTATTTTTTCTCTTCTTCTTGTAAATCTTAAATTCCTTTGCTGAGACCTATGTGAATAAAGGGGATCCTTCTTCCCTTGGTCTTTTCTCTATGTTTTCCTGAGGGGTGGGAGTCTATGAAGTAGATGTAGACAGAAGCTGCGCTTCTACTTCTTGTAAAGTGTTCTCCTTCCACTCCACCTTATTCATGTATTTCTCAATTTCAAGTCTTTGTGTATGAACATAGGGAGTGGTCTTCTGTTCAACCCTTGGCTTAGAAATTAAGCCAAATGGGTCATATGACCATGTGAAGCTTAAGGGTAATTTCATATTCTTTAGGAGGATGTATGCCTCCTCGCCTGCTGTCCTGCTATTGCAAATAAAGGGTCCAATTTAAGCCTTTATCCTGAACTGAGGTTTCTTCTTGGCTGCAACAAAATGGATTTCATTTGCATTGATCATCTTCCTAATGTATTCTAATTCAAAAACTTTCATTGGTAGGTATTTAGGCAACTTGTAGGGTGGTAGCTCACACCCATACACTCTTATTTCAGTGTAATTTTGGTACAAGTACCCATCTGCTGTTTTGGCCTACTCATTGAGATGTAAAATCTTCTGAATCTCCTCACGGGCCCTGGATTTTGCATTACTTCTCTGTAAACATGTGGCTGGATGATTGAATTGATCAATATAATCTCTAAAGTTGTGTTGCTTTGAATCTTTCCTCACCAAGGAAGTCTAAAAAATCATTGACTGCGGATTTCCTTCTTCATCTAGCTTTTGAAGAGCAAATGGGAACATGTCTACTTGATAAAATATAAACTTGTAAACCAAAATTGAAGCATATTTGAACATTCTTTCAGTTAGAAACTTAAGGAATTGTTCATGGATCCTATCAGCAAGGAATTTACTAAAATAAAAATTACATAGGGCTTTTCCTCAGTGGATAAAATGGATAGGAAACCTAGGATAGGTTCATCTACCCATTCATCGGAATAGTTAGCAAACATGAAAGCATGGAGATGATTTTTTTAGCATGGTATGTATTTAGGTTTCCCATGTTTTAGCCGGGTTGGCAAGACCAGCGAATTAAAAGATGAGATAACATAAGACTTCACTTTCGGTGTGGGATCTGCTTGCTCCTAGGTCACAGAGGATCTCTTATGAGAGCCAAAGGTTTACCTGTACTTCGCTCAAAATTCATGTTTTTAAAATAGTTATGAGCTGAGTTGTTGTTTGATTGTTTATGTTTGGTTGGAGGGAATCAGGAAAAGAAGGACCAATAGAAGACAAGGATGAGCAAAGGTGAAGCTTAGGCAGAGACAGATAACTCAAAGAACATCAAAGCCATTGGGCTATGGAGTCAAGAAAGGATTTATTTGTAATCAATGCAAATATTCATTATTCCAACAGTGTTCATCTATATGAAACATTTGGATCTTAAAGGATGATTGGTGGGATGGAACATTGAGATTGAAATGGGTAAGGGGGAACCAGCCAACTCATTCTATGGATGGACAGAGTCATTCACTCAGAGACCTGCATGGATTTAATTAGGTGAAACAAAGGATATTGAAAGTTTGATTGGGATGGAAAGATCCTAGAGAGGCGAGACAAGGTTCTAGACCTCCCAGTGTTCTCAACATATTCAACTAGATCCTAGCAAGAACATCTGAACATATATTTCATTAATTCATACATCAGAGAGCAGGCAATGTCATCCACTACACTGGTTAAACCAATTAAAATCAATATTCAGATACACATATAAGCAGAAAACATAGAAGGCTGGGAGAGCAGCAACATAAGGTACCTATCAAGGGTAAATCTTATGCAAAACTTCTGATGCAAGCTTGAAGAAATGTAATGAAATGAAAGCAAGTCAATCACAAATACAGAGAAAGGAAAACATCACCAGCTGCTTTAGATCAGGATCCAAAGAAACATGCTTGTCATATTAAAAACAACACCAATGGAGATGCATAAACACCAACGGTATTCGATCTGAATACATATAATCTGTTGTCTTACAATAGTTAGGAACTTGTCTCAAGAGGAAACAATACTTGCGCAACTTTCTAACGTGTATATCAACAACCATTACAATGTTTCCTTCTGTGCTTTATAGAAAAGGATGAACCTAAGATCGACTGAAGGAGTAGGTGAAAATTATTAGTATCACTGCATTTAATATAATGATATGAACTGGCTCCATTACGCTTGACATCATGTTTAATCTCACAATCATACCTTATTGAAGAATGATACATCTGATTTGATCATGACATCTTTGCTTTTAGAAGTAACCATTGATTTGAACAAAAATGAAGAATCACAAATACAGAGAAAGGAGAACATCACCAGCTGCTTTAGATCAGGATCCAAAGAAACATGCTTGTCATATTAAAAACAACACCAATCAGGTACATCATAGCCCATAGCTTGAACATTCAGTCTGAATACATCTAATCTCAGTCTATCTTACAATATACACAGAGAACTAGTCTCAAATAGGAACAATGCTTGCATTCCACTTATTTCTCATCAACAACCATTACAATGTTTCCTCCTGTGTTTTATAGCAAAGGATGAACCTAAGATCGACTGAAGGAGTAGGTGAAAATTAAATGTATCTTTAAACACAACAATGAATGCAGGGCCGAAACCCATTCTGCTTGACATACTGTATATTTAATCTCTGTCACCTTCCTTGTGAGAGAATGATCTGCTCCAGATTTGATCTTGACATCTTTTGACTGAAGTACTCCTGGTGCCTTGAACAGAAATAAAATAAACTACTAAAGGCTTGTCACATAAATGCTCCGGTGGTTTTGAACTGTTGTCTGGTGGAAATCCTTTCAGGGACAAGGTGTATAAATAAGACAGTATGGGTGCCCTGTACCTGATATAGAAAAACATTCTGCTGACGAAAACCCTGATGTTACCTTTTTCCTGCGTTCAGGGACCTTTGATCGATCCCCGGGATCTGTGAACTGATGCTTTGCCTCTTAAACACCGATTAAGGCTCAAGATCTTCTTTATCGCGCCTTAATCTTCTTTTCTTTGTCCTATAATACTCTGCTGCTTCATTTCTGCCTCTGACATGTTAGCTCAAGCTTTAAATGGCGCTGGTTGATCTCCCACAAGGTTTGAAGTCTGTTTCTTTAATAGAAATCTCTTTCTCCACCTTCCTTGGTCCTTTCTAATAAATTATGCTCCTAAAATAGCTCTTCTTCGGGTTCATCTATCCTGGTAGCGTAGAAGTGTATCATGGCAGCCATTTCTTCTAAATATCCCTGCAGGACACGAAGACTGTGAAGAAATTCACTGATGTGGATGATGGAGGAGATTAAGACACACTGTGGACGTGGAAAATAGCCATGCAGACGGAGAACTGGGGATAAATCGCGGAAAATGATGACAGAATGCTCTGGTGGAGGAATAGTGAAACACAGCGCGAATGCACGTAATATACAAACGAAAACATTAAAAATAACCACAAAACCAAAGATATAGTGATGGAGACGGAGAATGTACGGGGCGTACATGTGGCAATGACGTGGCGAGACGGGTTGAGGCGGGAGACCGTGGAATGGTCAATGGCAGAGTGATGGATCTGGACCATTGATCGTGGGAGATCGACGGTGAAACGTGATACACAGTGGGCCATGGGGGCGAGGGACAGCAGGTTAAGCAGTGTGCAGCTTCAATGAATTATGACCGTAGGATGAAGCGCTCGAGATCAGACGGTGATCGTGAATTCCACTGCCTGGCTTTCGTCCGAAGATTAATGCGCGAAATGGCGGTTTTCAGAATAGTATAGGGGGACGCGTGGCAGGAGATGAATGGAATCGCTGGTCTCCGAGGAAAAACCACCAAGCACGCGGGGGCGGTGCGGAAAAAACCGGCGGTTTCTGGGCGGATGACGTATGACAGGCGGGGTCCACTATTTTGGGTTGGCTCCGCGCCGTTGGATCGGATTTTTAATGGACGGTCGAGGTTCGTCGATCAAACAAAATATATTAAAACCCACAAACGCGCCTTTTCAAAGGTTTTTTGATGATTTTTCGGCGGAGAAGGTTTGGAGGGGACAAGCGCCTGGAGGGTTTAGCCTTGGGTTCCGGCGCCAGGTCTTATGAGAGAGGAAGGTGCAGGGGCTAATGGGGACGGGGGCTAAGGCCCAAACTCATAAATTTTATCACTTTAACTCATTTTGAATGCAATTTCAGGTCTAAGGGAGGTAACGATAAAGGGATGAAATGGAAATTTGTAGAAATAAAGAGGTGATGGTGGGGTTGAGGTAGGATTTTAGGGGAATTTTAAGGAGATAATGGGGAGATTAAAGGAGAATTTTGACAAAGGGAAAACAGGGGTTGGGATGGGGAAATTTGCAGGATATAGGGGGAAAAATGGGCCTTTTGAGAAATGAATTAGTAGAGGGGCTATATGTTAGGCACAACAACATAGAGGCTCCAAGGAGGATGAATTTTCAGGGAAAAGGCATTCCTTGGAGGCTCCAGAGCAAACTAGCCCCCAGCTTGCTTTGTCAAGAATTTCATAGGGGGGCTAACAGTGGCTCCACATGGGGATGGCTTCTCCTTGGAGGAGTCAAGAAACCAGATATGATCTTTGGAGTAGGCCAGATGCCTGCTATCATAAGCCATCTTCCTTCTTTGATTTTCAGCTGCCACAAACATGATATATCAGTAGAAACATTTTCCCAACCAATCTACCTACCCAAACTACAATCCTAGCATTTTCCCTTGGGTGCATTTGAGCTAGCAGACCCTTTACATTTATTTTGCAAAACAAAAACAAACCTATTCTAAATCTACCCTTATTGCTCCATGAGGCCAGATTAGACTGTTGACCTCATCTATTTCTCTACCTAATCTACTACCTGTTGGGATTAAACTGTCCAACAGGTTTCTTCACCTACATTCTAAGACAGGAAATTTAAACACAGCCAAGTCAGGATTAGACTGTCTGACTTGCTGGGCAGAAACTTGTAGAAAACAAAACCGTGAAGGCATGGAATCCTACAACTGTGACACATCCTTCTTTCTTTCTTGTGACTCAGGTTTTGAGCATATTTGAGTCACCTCTTTTCTTTGTTTCAGCTCCGGTTTTGGGCATATTAGAGCTGATTCTTCTTTCACTGCTGATCCAAATTTTGAGCATATTAGGATCAACTATTCTGCTTCCTTTTGGCTCAGATTTTGATCAGGCTTGAGCCATGCTTTTTACTTCAGAGGTTCATGTTTTGAGCATATCTGAACCTCTCTTTTCATTCTGTTTTTTGGAACATTTCTCTTTTTTTGAAAATGAAAACTTGCAATGGTATGTACAATGGAGATGAAACTGGAAATGGAAAATCAATAGAAGTAATGTTTGAGCATCCTGCCATTGACAGGACCCCCAAACAATTCTGTGCCATCAAGTTCTTGCAGAAAAAATGCATTAGGACCCACAGTGGCTTGTATGATATATGGACCTTGCCACAAACTGTCAAACTTACCATGTTTGCCTTTGTCCTCTCTTCTCGAATCCCATCTCAGAACCTTATCTCCAACCTTGAAATCTAAAGCTTTGGTTCTTTTGTCAAACTGCCTTTTTATGTTTTCCTGTACTCTGGCAGCTCTGCTATAAACCTACTCTCTTGTTTGCTGCAAATGGATAGTTTCATTGATTCTCCTTATCATGATGTTCTCTTCTGATTGGATCTCCTGAACAAGATTGATTACTGGAACTCCAAGACTAGTAGGAAAAACTGCTTCAGTCCCATAAACCAGCTGGAAGGGTGACATGCCAATAGATTTCTTTGTAGTGAGCCTTTCTGCCCACAAAGCATGTATCAACTTTTTATGCCATGATCTTTTGTTTTCTTCCAGCAGCTTCTTAATGATTGTAACCAGGCTTTTATTAGATGATTCAGCTAGGCCATTACCCTGGGGGTAATAGGCGGTTGAATGCCCAAGTGCTATTTCGTACCTGTGACAGAAATCAACCATTCTTTTGGATCCGAAAGCAGCAGCATTGTCAGTGATTATTTTCCTTGGACAACCAAAACGAGATAAGATGAAGTCTTCTAGGAACCTAATGATGACAGAGTCAGTGGCATTCCTAGTGGGTATAGCTTCTATCCATTTAGTGAAGTAATCTGTAGCAGTTAAAATCCATTTATGTTGTCCAGAGGAGGCAGGATGAATTTCTCCTATAAAGTCTAGGCCCCATTGCATGAAAGGACCTTCTATGGTGATCGGTTGCAGAGGGAGGGGAAGGAGCTTTCTTCTGCCCTCAAATATTTGGCATTTGTGGCAGGAAAGAATCATTTTATGGAAATCACTAAAGAGTGTAGGCCAATAGTAACCAGCCCTGAGTATCTTATTTGCAGTGGTTTTCCAACTCAGGTGGCCTCCACACTCCCCAGCATGGAATTCTTTTTTGACTCTTTCAGCTTCAGTTTCAGACAAACATTTCAGCAAAAGGCCATTCGGATTTTTCCAATATAGATTCTCATTCAAAATACAATAATTTCTAGCTTTGAGTTTTATGAATCTGGCCTTTATTTTGGATAGTTCTGGAGGGGCATTGAGATTAGTGAGCACATAAAGGATATCAGTATACCAAGGAGAGTTCTGAAACTGCTCCTCAACAGTTGGATGGGGAAATCCTTCCTGCTCATCTAGAGCATTTATCATGTTAATGTCCAGGGCCTGCAAGTTTGATTCAGCCATTAATTGGGCCAGGCCTTGACCTTTGATCAGCTTGGTGGGTTTAATTTCGAGGTCATACTCTAAGATGGTAGCAATCCATTTGCCTCTTTTTCCATCAGGGTCTTGGGACAAGATATCTTTGACCACTATATTTGGCACATAGGCAATGGTGTGAGAATGCAGAATGTACACCCTAAAGTCTTTTAAGGCCTTAATCAGGGCATAGGCCTGCTTTTCCATGATGTTGTACTTTAAGGGTGCATCTCTTAAGGCTTTACTGAAGAAAGCTATAGGCTGTTCATTACCTTTTGAATTTTTCTGCAGCAAAACTGCAGCTATGGTGTGTTGGGAAGCAAATGAAAAGATCAGAAAATCCTTTGAGAAGTCAGGGCTGATAAGGACAGGGGCCTGAGTGAGTGCAAGTTTTACTGACTCAAAATATTTCTTGGCTTCAACAGTCCACTTAATTCCTGCACCTTTCTTTAGCATTTCAGTCATTTTCCTAAGATGCTCAGCAAGGTTTGGAATGAACCTCCTAAGGAAATTGATCTTCCCTACGAAGGACTGCAATTCCTTGATGTTTCTTGGATGTGTAATTTGAAGTATTCCCTCAACTCGCTATGGGTCTATCCTAATCCCTTTCTCAGATATAATGTGGCCAAGAAGTTTACCTTCTTGCAACCCAAAAACAATCTTCTTAGGATTTAGGGACAGACCATACCTTCTACATTTTTCAAAAACTTTCCTCAGATGTTTCAGATGTTCTTCTTTGGTTTTAGAAAAGACAGTCAAGTCATCCAAGTAGATAACTATAAAGTGTCCAATCTCATCTGAGAAAGCAATATCCATTGCTCTCTGGAAGGTAGCTCCAGCATTCATCAACCCAAAGGGCATTTTCACATACATGAAGGTGCCCCATGGAGTGGTAAAAGCTGTTTTGAGTTGATCTTCTGGGAGTACCAGAACTTGGTTGTATCCTGAAAAACCATCAAGCAGGGAGATTCTCTTAGAGCCCACTACCTTCTGTAGGATATGTTCCATTCTAGGAAAAGGGTAGTTGTCTTTCAGGGAGGCTCTGTTGAGGTTTCTGAAGTCTATGCATAGTCTGATCTCCCCTGTTTTCTTCCTTGCAGCCACTAAGTTTGACACCCAATCAGAAAACCTTACAGGGACTATTATGCCTGCTTCATACATCTTTTTAATTTCTTTCTCTACTGCAGGAAATTGTTTTGGATTGATTCTTCGAAGTTTTTGTCTGAAAGGCTTCTGATTTTCCTTTAGTGGTATCTTATGTTGTATGATGTTGGTGTCATAGGCCTTTAAGTCTTCATAGCTCCATGCAAACACATCAATGAATTCCTTAAACAAGTCAATGTATTTTTTCTTCATGTTTGCAGGTATAGACTTAGCCAGTTTTATCATTTTGGGTCTGTCTTCAGTGCCAATGTTGCATTCTTCCACATCAGAATCAGCATGTTCAATTGTGGGCTTTTTTGCTACGTCATCAAAGTCAAAAAGGTCCTCTAAGGGTGCCAGGCCTCTGGGTATGTTCTTGTCTTTGGCCTGCAGCACTTCGACCTCTTCATTTTCTGCGTTTTCGCTATTTTCGTTCAAATTTCCAATTTTCTCAGAAAAAGAATTTATTTCTATGTTACAGGGTGTTTCTTGTTCATTTGGGGGATCCTCGCTTGGGCAGCTATCATCAGAAATCGAGTCTAAATCAGAAAATTCAAACTCATTCCTGCCCACCAGGAAATCTTCGATCTGTTTGTCTCCTTCAAAGACCTGCCAATATTTTTCATTGTCTGGCACTGCAAGCCTGAATTTGGTGTGAATGATAATTTGTTGGTCAACTGGGGCCTTAGGATATGAGCTAGCTAGACAAGCTAATCCATTTGCAACTGCGTTTTGCCCCCTAGGAATGAATACTAACTCATATTCAACAAACGTTTTCAGCAAATCTAGAGTATCATTCCTGTATGCCCTAAGCCTGGGGTGTTTTGCTGAATACTCACCATTCACCTGTTTGATCACTAACTCTGAGTCTCCTCTCACAGCTATCCTACGGGCTCCTAATTTTTTCAACAGATTTAAGCCCAAGATCAGAGCCTCATATTCTGCAATGTTATTTGTGCATTTGAAATGCAGATTGACAGCGTGGCTCTCTGCGTGATCATTTTTAGTGTTACGCAGCCACACTCCTGCTCCAGCACTCTGCCTAGTACAGGACCCATCAAAGTTCATTTCCCACAGGGGTTCGTTGTTTACTTCGTCTTCATCCCCTCCCCTACAGCTGGATTCGCCATTATGTTGAGTTGTGAGGTTTGTGCTAGGAGGGGGGTCATTTTGTGGTTCATTATGGGCATGGAGATCAGGGAGGTGGCTAGCTTGTTGTTTTTGTTCTGTTTCTGTTTCATTCAGAGTTATATTTTCAGCAGTTTTCCCATGGTCTTCTTCTTCGTATTCTTCCAGAGTAGCCATTATGTTGAAATCCATGGGCTGTATGTTTGTATTTCCATTATCTGATCTCGGCTCTTCTGAGGATTGGTCATTGTAGAGGATAAAAGAGTCTAGATCTGTATGTACAGAGTATAATGGTGATTTTTCAGGTTTCTCGGGGCTACTGACTAAGAATTTCATCTGAGACTCTCTATATAGTCTTCTAGGTTGGCCGAATATAGGGATAGTGGCATATGAGCCATCCATCTACATTGTTCCTTGCAGTTTGGCTCCCCATGATCTTGACAATAGCATGCCATACTTTGGTGGCACATCTGCCACCACAACATCCATGACCATACACTTGGCAGGAATCTGGGTTAAACTCACACATAAGTCTTTGATGAGGCCTAGGCATTTTACTCTGCTAGAGTCAAATGAGTATAAGTCTTTGTAAGGTCTGGTAATTTCTAGGCCTAGCCTTTCCATCACTACCTTAGGCATTAGATTGTGTGATGCACCAGAGTCATGCATGGCATTATGAAGGATCTTGTCATGAATGTTGAGACTGATATAAAAAGGTGGAACTACCCCTTCCTGAAACTTCCCTTCAATTTTTGGACCAAAGAGCAGGGCTGGTTAATCATCATTCAGATTTACAGTATCATTGTTTTCCCCTAGATTCAATGCTTTCAAAATTTGGCCTTTATATACATCCTGAGTGGCCAGCTCAGATAATGGTACAGAAATTTTGATTTTTGCAAGTTCACTCTCTAAATTGAAAGTGGACTGTGTCTTGGAAACACTTGACTCCGTTTTATTTGCTGCCTTGGTAGCTGAGTCATTTGGTGTTTTCTCACTATGTACAAGGTTTGGAACAGTTGTATCAGGAGTACTAACTGAAGTGCTAGTACTGCTAGTAGGTTGAATTTGTTTTCCCGTGTCCTGGTTGTCCTTCTCCTTATGCTTACCAGAACTTTCAGCTGCTGTTTTATTATTTACAGAGGTTGCTTTAGAAGTTTTGTCAGGTCTTTTCTTGATGGTTACCTCAGGAGTCTTTGTTTTGGGAGTATCTTGGCTTTTCTTGCTCCTAAGTTCATATTGTTCCCTGACCTGTAGCATGGCATCTTCAAATCCTAATCTGTAATTCTCAGTTTCCAACCATTCCTCATCACCACCAGTGGTGGAGGGTTGGTCTTCTTCTGAATCATAATTTAGGATTGATTCCTCTACTTCGAACATGTTTATTGTATTCCCTTCAGACTCTTCAATGATTCCCTCATCTTCATCTAAAATTTTTTCTTGAAATGGGGGAATAATTTGTTGATCTGACTCTCTTTGTCTGTTGGGGGCAGCATTGTTTCTTCTAATGTTTTGGTTCTGGTTTCTGTTTTGGTTGTTGTTTTGGACAACCATCCTCTTTATCATTTGTTGCAGTTCTTCCACATTTTTTGAAAGTCTGTCATATTTGGGATCAGATGTGGAAGCTACATTGTCATCCCTATATGTTACCCTCTTTTCAGCTTTTAGTCTTGCCCTTTTTTCCATTAAGTTTGCTTCTATGGTTATGGCTCCTTTCTGCATGTCTTCCAGTGTGGTATACTCTTTATCTCTAAGCTCATAGGCCATGTTAGCATCAAATCCATCAGGATATTTTTCTAGGGCCATACCTTGTGGAGGTTTCATGTGTGGAGGGAGAGCATTATAAATGTTGTTGAATCTAGTGGTGTAATCGTGAACACTCTCTCCTACGTTCCTCTTAAGGGACATGTATTCTGCAAGGAGCTGGCAAGGGTTTGCTCTAACCTCCCACTTTTTTATGAATGTCTAGTATAATGCAGGGAGATCTTGAATACTGCCAGGAGGTAGATTTTTAAACCACTTTTTCACCTCACCCCCTAAGCTTTGGGCAAAGATTCTCATTTTGATTGTTTCGTCATCAATCTCCATATAATCAAAAGAATCCTCCATCTTGTCTACATGTTGCTAAGCTATGATGGATTCTTTAGCAGTGAAGTGTGGGATTTTTGATTGATAATCATTTGGTAAGGGTAACAAGGGTTGGGGTAGAACTAAAGGTGCATACCAAGCTGCCATGTTAATGTTCTGATGAGGTATAGGGTTGGCTTGAGCAGCTGGTATTTGAATGATAGGGATAGTGGGACCAGCAGAAGTCTATTGAGCAGATCTAGGGTGAGAGAGCCCCAAGTTTTGAAGGAAGTGAAAATCAGGTGGTGTGGAAGGAGGGGTTTCACTGTCCCTAGTGTTTTGACCACTGTTAGATGGTGTATTGTAAACTTCGAGGTCTTGCTGGTCTAAATGATTGAATGACCTAGTTCTCGGTAGTCTATTAGGTATGTCCAGGTCAGGGAGGAAATGTGCTAGAGCTGTTAGGTTTTCTGGTGCAGAATTAGCTCTAAGAATGTGGCTGGAAATGGTTGGTATTTTAGGTGTAGGAGCTCCTTTGAGGATACTCTCTGGATTTTCAACTATTTCCGGTGGGTCAGGGTTGGGATAAGCTCTTGTGTGGATGGTTCTGAAAGCCAGAATGTTGTTTATAAGCCAAGCAGCTTAACCCTATTTGTCACTTCTACTGTGGTTAATGTTGTCTCAAGGACTGGTCTCCTAGTGGAGTCTGATTGTGAAACCAAGATAATCAGCAGGCCTACTGATCACCAGTGGAGTCTTTTCGTTTAGGAACAAGGGAGTCGCCAGGTGGAGGGTTTAGGATGTTTCTAGGGAGTACACTGTCCACCACAGTGCTCAGGCACTGTCACCTTTCAGGAATCTCCTCTGAATCAGCAAGCTCCAACCAGAGATTGACTGGGAGGGCATTTACCAGATATGTCACCTCTAAAAAGAGGATGAGATCTGGAGGCTACCTGGCCCTTTCCAGGCTTTGTCTAAGAGTATGGTGGATATTCAATAATGGAGGTTGATTCAAGAAAGGGGTGACTTACTGTCAACCTAACCAGAGTTCTAAGTTTCTGAGGTTTTTACGAATGTTTAAGGTGAAATGTACTCAGAATTCCCCAGCGGAGTCGCCATTATGTTGGGGTTCCCATGTTTTGGCCAGGTTGACAGAGACCAAAAGATGAGACAACATAGAACCACTTTCAGACCTTAGGATCTAGCCCTCCTAGGTCCAGAGAGGGATCTCTCTATGATAGCCAAAGGTTTATGTCTTTAAGGCTCAAAGTATAAGATTTTAGGCTAGTTATAGGCTCGAGGTTGTTTGTTTGATTGTTTATGTTTGGTTGGAGGGAATCAGGAAAAGAAGGACCAATATGAGACAAGGATGAGCAAAGAGGAAGCTTAGGCAGAGACAGATAACTCAGAGAACATCAAAGCCATTGGGCTATGGAGTCAAGAAAGGATTTATTTGTAATCAATGTGCAAGCTTTCAATTGGGCTAGTCATCTAGAGCATTTGGATCTTAAAGGATGATTGGTGGGATGGGACATTAAGGATTGAAAATGAGTGAAGGGGAACTATCCAACTCTATCTATAGATCAGATCAGAGGTAATTTAACTCCAAGCCTGCTTGGACAGAATTAGAGGTGAAAAAAGGGATCTTGGAAAGGTTTAGTTGGGATGGAAAGCTCCTAGAGAGACAGAGATCAGGTTCTAGGCCTCCAGGATTCTCAACACATTCAACTAAATCCTAACAAGAACATCTAAATACAGATTTCATTAATTCATACATCAGAGAGCAGGCAATAACATCCACTACACTGGTTAAACCAATTGAAATCAACATTCAGGTACACATATAAGCAGAAAACATAAAAGGCTGGGAGAGCAGCAACATAAGGTACCTATCAAGGGTAAATCTTATGCCAAACTTCTGATGCGAGCCTGAAGAAACATGATGAAATGAAAGCAAGTCAATCACAAATACAGAGAAAGGAAAACATCACTAGCTGCTTTAGATCAGGATCCAAAGAAACATGCTTGTCATATTAAAAACAACACCAATCAGGTACATCATAGCCCATAGCTTGAACATTCAGTCTGAATACATCTAATCTCAGTCTATCTTACAATTTACACAGAGAACTTGTCTCAAGAGGAAACAATACTTGCATTTCACTGATCTCTCATCAACAACCATTACAATGTTTCCTTCTGTGCTTTATAGCAAAGGGTGAGCCTAAGATCGACTGAAGGAGTAGGTGAAAATTAAATGTATCTTTAAACACAACAATGAATGCAGGGCCGAAACCCATTCTGCTTGACATGCTGTATATTTAATCTCTGTCACCTTCCTTGTGAGAGAATGATCTGCTCCAGATTTGAGCTTGACATCTTTCAGCTGAAGTACTCCTGGTGTCTTGAACAGAAATAAAATAAACTACTGAAAGGCCTGTCTCATAAATGTCTGACTATTTTTGAGCTGTAGTCTGGTGGAAAACTCTTCAAGGACATGGTGCATAATAAAATTTGTTTGGGCGCCAGGTACTTGATGAATAAAAAACATTATGCCGATGAAAAACCATGATACTACCTTTTTCCTGTGCTCGGGATCCTTTGATCGATCCCTCGGGGTCTGTAATCCACTGCTTAGCCTTCCAAACTTCGGATTAAAAGCTCAAGATCTTCATAAGCCCGCTTTAATCTTCTTTTTTCTCTGCACTGAAACATTCTGCCACTTTATTTGCTTCTGACATGGTATCTCAGTTTTTAATGGTGATGGGATATTCTCAGAGTTCGAAATCTACCTTTTCCTTAATGTAAATCCCGTCAGCAGCTTTCTTTGACAATTTTATGGCAGCACTGCACCTCAGATTTAATTCTTCCTGGAAACTTCTCCATTAATATGGTACGATCGGAACATGGAGGCTTTCACCTCTAGCAACCCTGCAAAACAACAACTGTGAAGAAATCCATGTACGTGGATGATGGAGGAGGCGAGGACACATTGTGGGCGCGGAAAATAGCCATGCAGACGGAGAACCAGGGAGAAATCACGAAAAATGATGACATAATGCTCTGGTGAAGAATAATGAAACACAGCGCGAATACACGTAATAGACGAACGAAAACATTAAAAAACACGACAAAACCAAAGATATAGTGACGGAGACGGAGAATGTACGGGGTGTACACATGGCAATGATGTGGCGAGCCAGGGTGAGGCAGGAGACCGTGGAATGGTCAATGGTAGAGAGATAACTTGGGACCGTTGATCGATGAGAAATCAACGGTGGGCGATGACGGACAGTGGGCCACATACATAGTGAACACGGGCTAACAAACATGCAGGTTCGTTAACGAACGGGCAGCTACGACGCGGGATAGTCGTTGGATGGAGCACCCGGGATCAGATGGTCCACGGCGATTTCGCGCGTCGTCTTCGTCCGGACGTTAACGAGCGGGGGATAGGTTTAACGGCGGAGAGCAGTGGTTTGAAAACGTACACAAGGACACGTGGCAGCAGCTGTGTGGAATCGTTGGGGCTCCGGGGAAAACCGCCCCGCGCGTAAAAGTGGTGCAGAGAAAACAGGTGGTTTCAGGGCGTATGACGCA
Organism: Pinus albicaulis; assembly: GCA_034641835.2. NCBI lineage: Eukaryota > Viridiplantae > Streptophyta > Pinopsida > Pinales > Pinaceae > Pinus > Pinus albicaulis. Next base: position 1,100,339,458 of record CM076583.1, read on the forward strand.
TGCAGGTGTGGGGGCCACGATTTCGGGCGGGCTCCGCGCCGTTGGATTGGATTTTTAACGGACAGTCGAGATTCGTCGATCAAACAAAATATATTAAAACCCACGAATGCGCGTTTGCGAAGGTTTTTTGATTATTTTTCGCGTGGAGAAAGGTTTTGGGGGGCTAAGCGCCTAGTGGATTTGGCGTTGGTCGCGGCGCCGTGTCTCATGAGAGAGGAAAGTGCGGAGGCTAATGGGGAAGGGGGCTAAGGCCCAAACTCATAAATTTCATCATTTTAACTCATTTTGAATGCAATTTCAGGCCCAAGGGAGGTAACGATAAAGGGGTGAAATGGAAATTTGGAGAGATAAAGAGGTGATGGTGGGGTTGAGGTAGGATTTTAGGGGAATTTTAGGGAGATAATGGGGAGATTAAAGGAGAATTTTGACAAAGGGAAAAGAGAGGTTGGGATGGGGAAATTTGCAGGATATAGGGGGAAAAATGGGCCTTTTGAGAAATGAATCAGCAGAGGGGCTATATGTTAGGCACAACAACACAGAGGCTCCAAGGAGGATGAATTTTCAGGGAAAAGGCATTCCTTGGAGGTTTCAGAGCAGACTAGCCCCCAGCTTGCTTTGTCAAGAATTTCATAGGGGGGCTAACGGTATGGAAACATAGATGAGGGATAGGGTGGGTTTTTCTTGGGTAATTGGGTATCTTAGGGCAAAAAGATTTCAAAAATATTTGATCTCTTGGGAAATGTTAATTTCTGGTACAGGTCATTCAGGGATTCCACTGAGAAAGGGGTATTGGAACTGCTTTCGGGGATTTGCAACATTTGATTAATGGTTTTAGGGGTAGTTGTAAATAAAACCTCCCCACTATGGGGTACACTAACTCTCTGATTCGGAAAATAATAAGCATGGAATCTGCGAGTGAACTCTGGGAAATGGTAAGTCCGAGGGAAAATATAAAGGGGAAAATTGGACTCCCAGAGTCCAATTTCCTCAGTTTGATCGAAATGGTAGTCTTCAAGCCAACAATGTAATTCAAATAGATCGAATTCACATTTTGTCTTTGCAATCTTGTAGTCTCTATTAGCAAGGGAGATGTGGTCGAGGTCGACTATAGGAGGGACCATAGGTTTGTTTGAATTATCATTATTATTCTTCTTTGGAGGCATCTTGATAATTCAGATTGTAGGAAAATAGAAGGTGACAATGGGAGGTTACCGAGAATTCGATGACATTTGACTATTGGTGACAAGGATGTTTCTCTTGCTGTGTTTGACTGGTTCCTTCGTCCGACTTTGCAAAGCTTTCACTGTGCAAGAAAAATTTAGTACAAGGAGAAATAATTCAAATGAGTAATATTGTAGAAAAATGGTGTAAAAGGGGTGGATTGAAGGATTTGTATGTAGACAATAGACGTCTTTTGGGGGCGCGGGACCGTTACAAATTGTAAACAGTAATTGCGGGAGAAATTAATGCACAATGGAAATAACTGGTGTCGTGATCAGAGTGGAGGTGATGGTGCAGAGGGTGCTGGCGGGAAGGGAAGGTGGGTTGGCGGTTTTTTGAGGGGTGTCAAAGTGGTAAGTGGAATATGGAGGGGGGGGGGGGTGGGGGGGGCTGTTAAAAAACGTGGCGGTGACATGTAACATTGGACCATTGAGGGGACAAACCGCTTTTCGAACCCCCCCTCCGTTGATAAAGTTAGGAAGGGCAAGGGGGGCTGAAAGATGTTGTAGTCCATTGATCTGAGTGGACGTCGATTGGAGTGTTAAATCATGATTGCGACTTACCACTGCATGACATAAACCTTTTTTCATTGTGCACTTTATAAGATAAGTGCAGAAACTTTGGATAAAAACATTAAGCACTTAAACTTAGGATAAGAGCACATATAATGTAAAACAAACATTGTTACCTTTTGAACCCTTTTCATTTCAATTTTTCTCGTAAGCTATGATTGAATATCACTAACTAAGGGTGCATTTAAATGTGCAGACCCTTGTTTTATTTTTTCTTTGAAATGGGAAATCATCTAATCTAATCCTAACCTATTCATTTACATCATTGATCCAGCTTAAACATTTGGACCAATTTATCCATCTACCTAACTATTTTTAGCCAATATTAAACAACTTGGCTAAGTTATTTGTCCAATCTAATGAGATAAATTCAAATATGTTTGAAAATGATTGCACTGTATGATCCAAACGAGGATCTATGATTGTGGCATATCATAAACAAGCTACACACAAAATCCTATTTTATCTTCAAAGCAAAACTATTTTTCTTCTAGTGGCATTTAAATTTGCATCACTTTCACATCTTTTTTCTTTTTTCATGGGGTTCTTTCATTATCATTTTTCTTTTTCTTTTATTCTCTTTTTTCTTTTCTTTTCTTTTTTATTCTATTTTTCTTTTCATATACCCTCTTTTCATTTTTCACTTTTATTTTTATATATATCTTTTATTTTTGGAAATCATTTGCAAAATGCAATATTATTTACAATTTCATATGACTGAGAGAAAATATTCAATCACCTTATGATCCAATAAATTATAGGACCCTAACAGTGGCTCCAGATGGGGATGGCACTCTCCATGCTAGGTGCCAAGAATTTTTTTCCAATAGCCTTGAATCACCTTCTTCAGTACTTTTCTGCATCTGATTTTTATTTCTTGTTGTTATAGTTATGGTGGCAAATTATTCAAGAGCTTAGGGCCTTCTCTTCAAGCTTCAACTTCTGATATTAGTCACCCACTCATGATAGTAGAAGGAAAAATGATATTTACAATGATTGTAGTGAGAAATACTCCTATTCTTGTGAAAAATAATGTTTCAACATCTTGCCATTGACAGGTCCATCAGGTAGCTCTGATCCATCCATATCCTTAAGAAAAAATGCATTAATACCTCTGTAAGCATGGATTATGTAAGGTCCTTTCCATAAATTATAAAACTTACCATGCTTACCTTTCTCTTTTCTTCTTGAATCCCATTTCAATACACCGTTTCTCAACTGAAAATCATTAGCTTCGGTTCTTTTATCATATATTTTCTTGATGTTTTCCTGGATTAATTGTGTTTTATTGTATTCTTCTTCTCTGGATTACTGTAGTTGTATTGTCTAATTTATCCTTCTTTGAATGTCATTTGATTCCACCTGTGATTTCTACAACATTTTCATAACTAGGACACCTAAAGAAGTTGGAAAAAAAACACCCATTCCAAAAACTAATTGGTATGGGGACATGCCAATTGATTTCTTAGTGGTGAGTTTGTCAGCCCATAATGCATTGACCAGTTTGTTGTGCCATGACTTTTTGTTATCTTGCAACAATTTTTTTGATGATATTAACTAGAAATTTGTTGGAGGACTATGCCAATCCATTCCCCTAAGGGTAATAGGCAGTAGAGTGTCCTAAAGTGATTTGATACTTGTTGCAGAATTCCACCATATTCTTTGACTTGAATGTTGCTGCATTATCAGTGATGATTTTCCTCGTACATCCAAATCTTGAAAGAATATTAGTCTCTAAAAATTTAATGATCATTGCATCAGTAGATTTCCTTGTAGGTGTGGCTTCAATCCACTTGGTACAATAATCAGTGGCTGTGAAGATCCATTTGTGTTGGACTGAGGATGGTGGATGAATTTCTCCAATGAAATCCAGACCCCACTGTTGAAAAGTAGTTTCAGCTGATATTTGCTACAAGGGTAAATGCAACAGTTTCCTTTTGCCTTCAAAAATTTGGCATTTATGACATGAGGTAACTTTTTTATGCACATCAAAAAGTAAGGTTGGCCAGTAAAAACCAGCTCTTAGGATCTTGTTAGCAGTAGTCTTCTAGTACAAATGTCCACCACAATCTCCTTCATGAAATTCCTGGATTATTCTATCTTCTTCATCCTTCAACAAACAATTTAGTAAAATTCCACTAGCATCCTTCCAATACAAATTATTGTCTAAAATAAAAAATGTTTAATAAATCTAGCTCTTATCTTGGTCAAACCAGGAGGAGCTTGTAAATGATGTAAAACAAAAAGGAGGTCTGCATACCATGGAGAGGTTGCAAAGGCCTCTGGTACTTGTGGAGTTACCTGTTCTCCTTGTCCGTCGAGTGCAAGTACAAAATTAATATCCGAAGCATGAAAATTAGATCCAACCATTAATTTAGCTAATCCCTGACCTTTAATGAGTTTGGTGGGTTTAATTTCAATGTCATATTCAAGGATAATGGAAATCCATTTACCTCTTTTCCCATTAGGACCATTTTGGGTCAGTATGTCTTATACCACAGTGTTTGGAACAAAAGAAATTATATGAGAATGAGGAATGTATACTCTGAAATATTTAATTGATTTTACTAAAGAAAATGCTTTATTTTCCATAATGTTATGCTTTAATGCATAATCTCTTAAGGGCTTGCTAAAGAAAGTAATGGTTTGTTCATGTCCTTCATTATTTTTTTGTAAGAGAACTACTACAATAGTATGCTCAGATGCAAATGAGAAAATATTTTGTGAAATTAGGGCCGATTAACATAGGGGCTTGTGTTAAGGCTTGTTTTACTTGATCAAATGAATGTTTTTCTTCAATATTCCATATTGCTTATGTGTCTTTTCTGAATAGGTTTGTTATGTTTCTTTGAGTTTCTGCCAAATTAGGGATAAATCTTCTTAGAAATTTTATTTTAACGATGAATGATTGGCGTTATTTGACATTTCTAGGAGGATCTATCTTCAAAATAGCTTAAATCTTGCTGGTGTCAATTCTGATACCATCTTTCGAAATGATATTTCCCATAATTTTTCCTCCTTCTAAGCCAAATAACGTTTTCTTTGGGTTGAGTGAAATTCCAAATTTCCTACATTTTTTAAATACTCTTCTCAAATGTAACAAATGCTCTTCATCAGTTTTTTAGAGAACATTGATGTCATCAAGATATATGACTATGAATTTTCCTATTTCATCAGCAAAAGAAATTTCCATTTCTCTCTGAAATGTAGCTCCGGCATTGATTAAGCCAAAAAGTAGTTTCACATACATGAAGGTACCTCATGGTGAAGTAAATGTTGTCTTTTTTAGGTTTTCAGGGTGCAATAAAACTTGATTATAACCAAAAAATCCATCTAATAGAGAAATTATTCTAGACCCAACTACTTTCTGCAAAATATGATCCATTTTAGGTAAATGGTAGTTATATTTTAGTGAGACTTGATTAAGATTTCTGAAATCTACACAAAGTCTAATTTCTCATGTTTTTTTCCTAGTTGGAACTACGTTGGATACCCATTTATAATACCGTAAAGGCACAATGATCTTGGCACCATACATTTTCTTAACGTCCGTTTCAATTTGAGGCATCAACATTTAGTTGATCCTCCTAAGCTTTTGTTTAAAAGGTTTTTGGTCTTCTTTAATAGGAATCTTGTGTTGTACAATGCTGGTGTCATAAGATTTCAAATCGTCATAACTCCATGCAAGTATATCTATAAATTCTTTGAAAAAGCTTATATATTTCTTCTTTTCAGTAGGGGGTAAATATTTAGACAGTTTCACCATTTTTGGGTCCTGTTCACTTCTTATGTTACAGTCCTCAACTTCAGCTCTAGTCGGTTCAATTTTGGGATTTTTGGCTACATCATTAAAATCAAACAATTCCTCTAAGGGTACTAACCCTCTAGGAAAAACATTATCTTTCAATTGCAGTGTTTCTAATTCCTCTTGTTGCTGATCTATTTCTTTTAATTCTATCTTATTCACACTTTTATTTATATTGTTTTCTAATTCCAAATCCACATGTATGTTAGCACACTCAAATTCATCTTTGGATTGTAAAAAGTTTTCAATTTTTTTATCGTTTCCAAAAACTTGCCAATATCTAAGGTTATTCGGAACTATTGGTCTGTTCTTTACTCAACTGTGTATTGATGGATTGGACAATAGGGAATTTTTCATGTACTGGTTGAATTAGCCAGACCATCATCCATGATGTTTTTACCTCTAGGGATCATTGACAAGTCATATTCCACAAAACATTCCAAAAAATATAGAACATCATTCCTTTAGGCCCTTAATCTTGGGTGTTTAGCAGAGTATTCTCCTTTGATATTTTTTATTATCAGTTCAGGGTCTCCATGAATGGAAACTATTTTAGCACCAAGCTTCTGTAAGAGTTGTAACCCTAGAATTAAAGCTTCATATTCATCTATGTTGTTTGTACATTGAAATTTTAGCTTATATGAATGCCCCTCTGAATGGTTGGTTTGTGAATTTGAAACCCATACTCCTGCGCCTAATCCTTCTTTACTAACATCTCCATCAAAGTCCATAATCCATAGAGGTTCCTTTTGCTTATCATGTTCAACTATATTTCTTTTGCCTCCAATTTCACAAAGATTAGTTTCTAAGTTGGAAATTTTTTTTTCCATGTCTCCATCGTTGAACAAAATGAATAAATCAAGGTCTGAATGAACAAAATATAGGGGATAATTGTGTGTTTTATCTTGACTGTTGACCATAAACTTCATTAAGGTTTCCCTATATAATCTCCTTTGCTGACCAATCACTAGAATGGTAGCATAGGTCATGTCCATCTGAAGGGTTCCTTGCAATTTAGCTACCCATGAGCGAGATAGTAACATGCCATACTTAGGGGGTATGTCAGAAACAACTATGTCCATCACCAAGCTCTTGGATGGTATCTGTGCTAAAGTAACACACAAATCCTTAATGATGCCTAAGCAATTTACTTTACTTGAATCAAAAGAGTACAAATATTTGTATGGTCTAGTGATATAAAGTCATAGTTTTTCCACAATAGCCTTTGGCATAAGGTTGTGTGAGGCTCCTAAATCAAGCATTTCACTGTGAAAATTCTTATCATGAATGTTCAGACTGACATAAAATGGAGGGACACCTCCTTCCTCGGGTGTTCCATCCACTTCGGTCCCAAACAAAAGTTCAAGTTCATCATCATTCAGGTTAATTGTATCTGCACCTTCCTCTATATTAAGAGCTTTCAATACTTGTGACCTATATGCATTCCTATTCATAAGCTATGTTAATGGAATGGGTATTTTAAGATTTTCTAATTCATTTTCAATGCTGAAGGATGTTTGAATTTTGTTTGGGCTTAGGACGTTTAGCTTTTTAGGAACACTTCTTTAGGTGGTATCTTTCTGCTGGCTAGTGGATGGAACATCTGTTTGAGTTGTTTTTGAAGCAATCTAATATGTTTTCTTAGCTTTAATTTCTGCATTCTTTTTAGGAGGAGTCTCAAGGTTTTTATTTGCAGGGGTGTCAACAATATTTTTGCTTTGAGTGTCAACATTTTTCTTAGTAGGATTGACAGTGGTTTTCCTACTGCTAAGGTTATACTGCTTATGAACCTCCATAATTGTGTTTTCAAAACCTTCCTTATTGATGCAGGGGCATTAGGTCCAAGACAATCTTTGTACATAAATAAACATAAGGGGGGTCTCATGTTTTTGTTTCCCTATGTAATTATTCTCATTTCAGTGATTTTTAGTTAAATCTGGAGAAAAATGTAACTGCCCGAATGATTAGTGGGCACATGAAGAGATAGTCAGTTTCAGTTTAGGACTTAGTCTAATTTTAGAACTGTAGGAATTTGGAGAGTTTGTTGAATCATCAAAGAATCTGAATTGATTCATTGGTGATAGTTGTATAAAAATAAGTCTCTATGGTAGAGACCTGCAGAGACCTACATAGAGAGCTGCATAGAGTTGTAGGGCTGGCAGAGTAGATTGCCGAAGGCCATTTGATTGGAAATTTGGCCGAGCTAGAAGCTGTAAGTAAATTCATTATATGAATGAGGAATTCAGTTCAGTATTTCGGTGCATTTGTCGAATTAAATTCTGTGTGAACAATCTTTGATCTCAATAGGAAATTGGTGTTAAGTCATGTGGGTTACATATACTGTGTTGCTTGTTTAACTGCTTTCTATGTGGAAGATCGACAGAGGTTGAAGGAATCGAGTCTGTTCATTTATGCGTATTGAACCCTCTAGTAAGGATCAATGAACAAGAAATGTTGTGTGAGGATTATTTCAAAGTCTCTGTGTGAGGGGTTACGCTTTCAGTAGATAGGTCAAATGTGCATTCATTTTAAAGAGGTTGAAGCTCTTTGTGTCGGATCAAGAGGGCCACGCAACAGTAGAAATGAGTTGAGATCGCGAAATTGGGTGGTTGTAAGATCCTGCGAATCGATCATAGATTGATCGATTTCACATTTGCCCTTATTATTGATCAGATGCTGTGTGGACGAGCTTGGTGTTCGATACGAAATCCTGTAAGGACCAGTGTGTGCTAGACCCTGCAGTGAGAGTTGATATCAAGGTGTTTGTTCCTTGCGCGAAGAAAATAAGAGAAATTCTATAGAGGAGCAGTGGAAGCGATGTTTGCTGGATGAACCGTGTGTAAACAAAGAGCGCGTGTGTATCAAGTTATAACGCAAAGAAATGGATTGTCGTTAGTTCGTGGATCGAAACCTTGACCCAGGAGGAAGCGGAACCACGAGGAGAAGTGAATAGTGAGAGCTATTTGGAGGCAAAAGGCAGTTTTCGCGCAAGTCATAAGGCAGTAAGCTGTCTTTGAAAAATTAACGTGATATCATAAACTGGCGGACACGTGTCCTTGAGCGAGTTTAGAAAACCAACTACATCGCGTTTTTTTTGAGTGTTAACGCTCGGCGCCAAAAATTTTGCGAAACTTCGTTATCGCCTTCAGATAGAGGTTTGGGACGCAACGTAACATGGATCGTTGGATCCATTCGACGATTAACGCAAGGAAATAAGCTGTGGGGCCCGAATTTTCAAAGGTTAGTATTGGGGTTTAATTCTAAGTCCACGATCCGCCAGTTTTCTTTAACATTGAGCTGAGGAGTATACATATGCTTTGATATATATATAAGTGGCAGTTAATCTTTTATTAAAGTTGGGTTTCACATATGAGAGCACGTGATATTTGTATCGACAAGGGTCGAACCATGGTGGAATGATTAAGTGTTAAGGTTGAAGTTAACTGCACCTTATCATCTTAAGGTTAAGTCCTAGAAGGTTGAAAGTCGGCTATTAACCTTTGGATACAATATACAAGACGGGGTTTCTAACATGATTAAAGTGTTTTATTTAAAAGGACCAAGGTTTAGACTAAAGAGAGGGATATAGACTCGAGCAATTAAAATATTGCTTGGTCCGGTGGGTTAATTCCTAAGTGGCATATTATATGCATGAAGGGGTTTTATAACCTTTGAAGGAAAGGTGAGATGTAGTCTTGGCACGTTATTCAAAAGAAGCAAGGTGATATTATTAAAGGAGTATGTTATATGCCTTGAGGGTTTATAAATACGAGGAGAAATTAATTTAATATCTCAATCTCAGATTGAGATATTAAAAGCACACAAGGTTAATTTACCAGTTCAAGAGATAAGAGAAATGTGAGATTGCCCGATTGTTGGATTTTATTTGGGTGAATTGTGGAGGCAATGAAAGCACACAGAAGATAGAAAGTGCGAGTACCAGGGACTGTGGGTTTTACCCCGCTATCAAGTGGTATCAGAGCTAGAATTGAAATAGCTCTTTGAAAACTGATTTTTGAAATTCACATGTACTGAACAATGAGAAAGTTTTGTTTTAAATCTGTTTAACATAAAATTTGCAGATTTGATTTGACATGTAGTGAAGGTCTCCAGCTGTGCAGAATTTGGAGTTGAAGACACAGAGTCTTGAAGGAGTGGAAGAGAGTGCTCAGAAGGTTCCAGCAGAGGGGGACCAGTACTTGCCAAAAGCCGGATCCGGAGGAAGGGATTGGTGAGGTAAGTTGCAGCAAGAGAGCTTGTTGTTGCAGAGGCTTAGTGTGGCTTGTGAGTGAAGAACTCCTAGAGGAGAAAATGGCTACTAACAGCCATAGCAGAGATTGCAGAGGTTCTGAGAGAGGCCACAACAGAAGAGTGAGGGAAGATGCTAAAGCAAATAGCATAAGGAAGAGACTCACTGATGAAGAATATTGGAAAGAGATAGCTGAGATCAATAAGCAACTTTATGAACTGGAGAGGATGATAGAGGAAAACCAGAGAGTTGGGTGGCTCATGAAGAAGAAGGTAAAGTGGCAGAGGCCACAAAGGAAAAAAGAGTAAATGAGAAATGCTCAGTTGAAGGAGGAAATACTCAGGATGATTGAGTATTTGGAGAAGGACGTGAAGACTGAAGCTTCAAGTGAGACCAAAGGGTCAAAGGGCCTTACATTTGACATATTTTGTATGTTTGTAGAAAAATCAGGTAAGAGAGAACAAACTGATGATGTTGTCACTAAGGAGGAAATTGGAGTAGCTACATGTTTTGAAGATGTCCATACACAGTTGGAGAAAAGCCTTGCTTTCCAACCTATTGGAAGCAGAGAGGATTTAAATTGGGATGATGGCCAGAAGCTTAAAATGGGACGGCTTGAGGAATTTGAAGAGAGGACCATTGAAGAATCTCTGAAGAGCATAGAAGACTTGGAACAACAGGAAGAGTTGATGATTGATTCATCAAATGAGACCACGAGGTCTTATGTTTTTACAACTGACAAGTTGTGTGTGAATGCAGGTGTTAATGAAGGCAGTTCATATGATGGAACTGTGACAAATGAAGCTGACTGTTTCCAAGCAAGATATGATGAGTATCTTTCAAATGAAGATCAGATTTTGTTATTGCAGCAAACGGGAATTCATTAATTCCTTGTTTAATGAAAGATATTGTTTAAAGGGAGTTGTGTTTGATGGTGATGAATTTGTCATTAATGATGACAATGATAATGACAGATTGTTTTTATTAAATGGCCTTTTTATTAAATGGCCAAGTGAAGAATGATGGACAGAGGACTGAATTTATTTCAGAGATAGAAGATCAGAATTATATTCTGATGAAGGCTGAAGAGATAGTGACAGCAGGAAACTTGACCTGTGAAGATGTTTCCTCATAAGAGATGCCTGGATTGTGGCATGAGCAGAGGACAGAAGCGCAGAGAAAAGGTGTTCAGATGGTAAAGGCAGAGATGATTGAAGATGAGAGAGTTCATTTTTATGAACTAGAGCAGAGAGACATCCTTGCAGAGGATGATGCAGAGGAGAGACTAACTGATAGTCTCAAAGATTGTTTGAAGGATTGGAATCAGCATAATGATGTGCTGATTGAGAAGAAAATAATTACAGGACAACATACTGAAATGTGGGCAAAAGAGAGAAAGGCATTGAGGCCTTATGGAATTTTTTTTAACATTTGTTTTGTGAATGCAGATCCTGTTGATGATGGAGATAAATTGATAGCATTGGGCAGTCAATTGAAAGAGGAGAAGAATTCCGTGGAAATGTTTAATCCATGGAATGGAGAAATTAAGTTGCCAGAGAGTGTGCTGAATCAACAGGATTCAATACAAAAGAGGGAACCTCAATTTCAGAATTGGGGATTGCAGAATGAAGATGAGCAGCTGAAGGAATGTGAGACAGTCTTGTCTCATGTAAAGGAGCTTGTTGTTTCTGTAGATGACATGAAAGAATTTGCTTGCCTGAATAGCCAAGAGAAGGCTATATGGCAGACTTTTGGGGCTGCTGCAGCAATGGAAAATCACAGTTTTTCTCTTATAGAAAATGAAAGTGCAGTGTTTGAAGAACTTGATGTGATTAGCATAATCAATCAAGGGGATGAAAGACCGTCACTGAAGATTGTCCAAGAAGAAGAAGATGCTGAAACTGAGTTGCAACATATTGAGGATGTGTTTGGCCAAGGGAGATGGCTAAAATGTTTGCATAAAACATCCAGAGAAGAGAGTGAAATTCCAGAACAACAGCTTGGAGTGTTGCTGGAGAGAATGTTGAAGCAACAAGCTGAAGTGTTGCCAGAAGAGGAGCAAGAAACTCAAAGATTTCATAACTTTGATGTTTTTCTTATGATTGCAGATACTGATGGGAGGACTAAGGCATGTTTATTCCAGAAGAATAGAAGAGATGAGGATGATGACTGGAAATTTAAACACCAGTCTGAAGAATTGTTGAAGTCAGAGAGAGGAGGAATCGTCACATTTGGCAATCAAGAAGAATTTTTCTGTAGCAGAAGAAAAGAGGGTATGGATGATTAGGTGGCGAATAGGGCAGTAGTAAAAACTGAACAAATAAAAGTTCAGCAAGCAAGAGCTCAGCAAATAAAAGCTAGAGCTATAGTAGGAGATCAACAATTGACAGCAAGATCAAGGACTGAGCAAGCTAGGACAACAACAAAGAAACAAAGAAGTAGCATCAAAGGAAAAATGGAAGGAGGATGTAAAAGTGCAGCCAGTGGAAAGCTACAGCACAAAGTGTTGAAGCCAGGAAGAATACAAAAGGAGAACACTGCAACAGATGACCATTTGCAGAACAAAGTGTGGGATCTAGGCAGACCAAGATGAAAGCACATGATCAGGAGATCATGAACCATTTTAACCTGGGGAGTCTGATGCAGGGGAATTAGGCCCAAGACAATCTTTGTACATAAATAAACATAAGGGGGGTCTCATGTTTTTGTTTCCCTACGTAATTATTCTCATTTGAGTGATTTTTAGTTAAATCTGGAGAAAAATGTAACTGCCCGAATGATTAGTGGGCACATGAAGAGATAGTCAGTTTCAGTTTAGGACTTAGTCTAATTTTAGAACTGTAGGAATTTGGAGAGTTTGTTGAATAATTAAAGAATCTGAATCGATTCATTGGTGATAGTTGTATAAAAATAAGTCTCTGTGGCAGAGACCTGTAGAGACCTGCATAGAGAGCTGCATAGAGTTGTAGGGTTGGCAGAGTAGATTGCTGAAGGCCATTTGATTGGAAATATGGCCGAGCCGGAAGTTGTAAGTAAATTCATTATATGAATGAGGAATTTAGTTCAGTAATTTGGTGCATTTTTCGAATTAAATTTTGTGTGAACAATCTTTGATCTCAATAGGAAATCTGTGTTAAGTCATGTGGGTTACATATATTGTGTTGCTTGTTTAACTGCTTTCTATGTGGAATATCAACAGAGGTCGAAGGAATTGATTCTGTTCATTTATGCGTATTGAACCCTCTATTAAGGATCAATGAACAAGAAATGTTACGTGAGGATTATTTCAAAGTCTCTGTGTGAGGGGTTATGCTTTCAGTAGATAGGTCAATTGTGCATTCATTTTAAAGAGGTCGAAGCTCTTTGTGTCGGATCAAGAGGGCCAAACAACAGTAGAAATGTGTTGAGATCACAGAATTGGGTGGTTGTAAGATCCTGTGAATCGATCATAGACTGATCGATTTCACATTTGCCCTTATTATTGATTAGATGTTGTGTGGACGAGCTTGGCGTTCGATACGAAATCCTGTAAGGACCAGTGTGTACTAGACCCTGCAATGAGAGTTGATATCAAGGTGTCTGTTCCTTGCGCGAAGAAAATAAGTGAAATTCTATAGAGGAGCAGTGGAAGCGATGTTCGCTGGATGAACCGTGTGTAAAAAAAGAGCGCGTATGTATCAAGTTATAACGCAAAGAAATAGATTGTCGTTAGTTCGCGGATCGGAACCTTGACCCAGGAGGAAGCGGAACCACGAGGAGAAGTGAACAGTGAAAGCTGTTTGGAGGCAAAAGGCGATTTTCGTGCAAGTCATAAGGCAGTAAGCTATTTTTGAAAAATTAATGCGATATCATAAACTGGCAGACACGTGTCCTTGAGCGGGTTTAGAAAACTGCCTCCATCGCGTTTTTTTTTAGCGTTAACGCTCGGCACCAAAAATTTTGCGAAACTTCGTTATCGCTGTTAGATAGAGGTTTGGGGCACGACGTAACATGGATCATTGGATCCATTTGACGATTAACACAAGGCAATAAGCTGTGGGGCCCGATGTTTCAAAGGTTAGTATTGGGGTTTAATTTTAAGTCCACGATCTGCCAGTTTTTCTTTAACGTTGAGCTGAGGAGTATACATATGTGTTGATATATATATAAGTGGCGGTTAATATTTTATTAAAGTTGGGTTTCACATATGAGAGAACATGATATGCGTTGTATTGACAAGGGTCGAACGATGGTGGAATGATTAAGTGTTAAGGTTGAAGTTAACCGCGCCTTATCATCTTAAGGTTAAGTCCTAGAAGGTTGAAAGTCAGCTAATAACCTTTGGATACAATATACAAGACGGGGTTTCTAACATGATTAAAGTGTTTTATTTAAAAGGACCAAGGTTTAGACTAAAGAGAGGGATATAGACTCGAGCAATTAAAATATTGCTTGGTCCGGTGGGTTAATTCCTAAGTGGCATATTATATGCATGAAGGGGTTTTATAACCTTTGAAGGAAAGGTGAGACGTAGTCTCGGCGCATTATTCAAAAAAAGCAAGGTGATATTATTAAACGAGTATGTTATATGCCTTGAGGGTTTATAAATATAAGGAGAAATTAATTTAATATCTCAATCTCAGATTGAGATATTAAAAGCACACAGGTATAGTTAATTTTCCAGTTCAAGAGATAAGAGAAATGCGAGATTGCCCGATTGTTGGATTTTATTTGGGTGAATTGTGGAGGCAATGAAAGCACACAAAAGATAGAAAGTGTGAGTACCAGGGACTGTGGGTTTTACCCCGCTATCACTTGTAATCTTCTGATTCCTCAGAGTTAATTTCAGTGTGTGAAAGGAAAAAAAGGTATTGTTCTTCCTGAGTAAGAAATATGGAATCATTATCATCTATCCCCTTTAAATTGATTTGAGTATCATCAAGGTCTTCAAATATTTATCCATTTTTGTTCCCTTTGTTTGATTTGGGGTTGATTTCTCCTAAAGTTAGGATTTTGAATTTGGGGACCAGGTTGGTTTTCTCTAGGAAGGGCCCTATTAGTTATATTTATTTTTTCCATCATTCTTTCCATGGTTATAAATAGGGAATATATGTTTGCGAAGAAGTAGATGGTTCTTCTTTTATAGTTATCGTCCTCTCAGTCCTAAGCCTACCCTTTTAGCTAACAAATTTGCCTCTACACTCACATCATCTCTCTACATCTCTTTCAAGGTTACATAGTTCCTTTCTCTTAATTGGTAAGACATGTCAGCATCGAAACCATATGGAAATTTAATCGGGCATAAACCTTGAGGGGGCTTAATGTTTGCTGGAATTGCATTGTAAACATTGTTGAATATGGTGCAATAATCCTACACACTCTCTCCAAGGGCCCTTCTAATGTTCTCATATTTTGGTAGAATCTGAAGGGGGTTTTTCTTAATCTCCCATTTATTGAGGAATGATTGGTGAAAAGAAGTGATATCATTTATATTGGCTGCTGGTAAAGCTTTGAAGAATTTTCTAACTTCCTCGGCCAAACTTTGAGCAAAAAGTCTCATTTTAACATATTCCTCGTCAACTTCCTAAAGATTAGAATAATCATTCATTCTGTCAACATGTTGTGCAGTGATGGGTCCAATACCATCAAGCATGAGGGATTCTAGTTTGATATTCCCAAGGCATATTATGCAAAGGAGCATCCAAAACCAGGGGAGCATACCTTGCTGCCATGATTGGGATTTGAGGATGAACAATAGGTGAGGCTATGAGGGGTGTAGGTGTAGGAGTTCCTATTATAGCTTGAAACACTGTCTTAGATTGTATTCAAGAAGTAGTGGAGATTATAGAGGAAGTGGGACTAGTTGATATAGGATGGAAATATTAAGAGGAAGCAGAATATGCTTCTATTATCAGGGCATAGAGTTCAAAATGTTTTTGTATATATGCTTCATGTACATCTTGATCAAAATATGATACTAGATCCTGTAATTTGTCCAAGTTTTTAGGGGTTGCTGATCAAAATTTGGTTCAATAGATTTACTTCCAAGTGTATAGGGTTGTAAACATATTTATCAAACACTGTCTCCTCCACAAAAGTCTTAGTCTTAGTCCTAAATAAACTATGTTCAAATGGCAGATCAAACTCAATATCCTCTAAAGTGACAAAACTCTTAGGGAGAGAGTTTTCTCTGGGTGGGGGACTATTTCTTCCTTGACTTTCAACTAAACTAATCTTCCTAATCAATTTTTCAGGGTCATTTAAGATCTTATCAGGTTCTGGATTAGGATGAGATCTAGTGTGAATTCTTTTTCGAGCTAGAACTAAAATTTTAAACACACAACTCAATTATTTACAAGGTTTACAACATTTGAACCTTCATTTATGAAATTTGAACCATTAATTTTCCTGAAATAAAGACTTTTAACTAGGGAAATGTATCTTTAGAAGTCGAACTTTTTTTTGTTCCCCAGCTGAGTCACCACTATGTTATCACTCTATAATTTTTGAGGTTGTAAGAGAAATTATAGAGGTGACGACAAAAACCACTTTGGGTATTGGGAATCTAGCCCTTTCAACTCCAGAGAGGGATCTCTCTGTCAGATTTAGCTTTGTTTTTCTGAATTATATTAGGCTAGCTATTAAGTTAAATTTTTGTTTGATTAATTGAGATTATTTGGTTGATTAAATGCCTAAATTTCCATTGGGATATGGAGTCTGTGACTTGAAATTGGATCTGTTTCAATTTTTATAAAGAGGTTTCACAGGGAAAGGTAGCCAAAATAAATGGATCCTATAAATTTAAATGAAGTGTAAGAGAAGAAATGAAAGAAATTCTGTTAAGTAAAGAGCAAGTAAGAATTCATTTAATTAATTTCAGATGAAAAAATTAAAATTATCCAAAGCCAAAATCAGAGTGTGTTTTAGTACAAATTCCGTTCTTCAATTTTCTGTTGAATAATTCAAATCACGGATACATAAGTATGGAAAACAGAGAAAATAAACACATAAACAATGAGAGATGCATTTCACCAACAATTTGACACAAGAATCATGTGAAAGAGTCTTCTTTATTACTGATCAACCCACAAAACTTGAAAGTGTACGATAGCCTTCTTGGAATACAAAAATCAATCCTCTATACTTCGAAATGGGAAGTATATATAATATTAGTTATAAAAAATCTTGTCATAACAGATCAGGATGTATTTTAGGAACATCTGAAAACAAATTACATCTTTAATTTCCTCTGTATACTTGAAAAAGGTGGGTTTGGTAATAAAAATGTGCTTGACCTCATGCTGGATACTTAAATCCAGTGCGTCAAGGAAATCTTTGCCTATTATGCTTCCCTGTATCCCTACAAATTTGGAGTTATCCTTAACTACGTTAGTCAATTTCTTGTTATAATCATCGAATGTGATTAATTTATCATGTTCAGAAATAAACCTGGAAGCCCTTTCTTATTCAACTCTTCAAATCTGTTGAAGAACCTATTGACACCAATTTCTAGAACCTGGCATTTTTCTTCTAGCTGCATCATGAGGTTCTTCTTAGTCAATATTTTCTTGACCTCCATTATTGTCTCAGTTCTATCCTCAATTCCCAATTCTTCTAGCTCATACTTGTTTTCAGAATTACAAAATTTGATGAGGTTCGTGGCTTCAATTGGCTTGTATCCTAGATTTTATCTTATCTGTACAATTACTTCCTTAGACTTCTAAACCAACTCATTATGTTCGAATATGATTTGAATGGAAGGCCAAATTTCATTCATAAATTTATGCATATCTATCCATATATTCTCCTTAGCCCGAGCTAAGGTTTGAGCCATAACAACTTCCTTCCATAACTATTGTAGTCTATGACTGAGTCTCTGAGATTTATGTACTTCGACCAGATGTAATGTTTCAATCCTTTCTTTTTTCTCTTGTAGGGAATTCACCTATCCTTGCAACCTTTTTATTTCTTCTCCTTGTATGGACATGTATTCCATAGCCTTTGTCAATTTACCAACAACATACAGGTCTTGTGTTGGGGCTGTTGTTGATGTAGAAACCCCTGCTGTAGTTGAGGTAGCCATTCCTATTTGTGGTATTGTTGTAATAGGTACAACTTCAAGTGGGACCATAACTAATTGTGCATTATGCTCCTTTTCCTTCACTAGTTTTTCCATCTCTACTTCCATGTTTCTTATTTGTGCATTCTACTCCATAATTAACTTGAGCATGTCTGCTTTTTGGCTCTCTATATCTCCTATTTATTTGGTCCGTTGATGCTCAGTGGCTGGTAATTTCAACTGTTTCTTGAGTGCTGCAATGTCAACATTCTTATTCTTAGTTAGTTCTTTTGCCGCTTTGACATTGGCTGGGTCATATCCTATTTTTATGACCAAGTCTTCTAAAGATTTGATCTTATTATCCTTTTCCAGAGAAGAGATCTTCTCAATCTTTAATTGTGATCTAACATTGGGGAGCGACAATTGCAATTTAGAAGCATTCATTGCAGTATTTGTCAAGGTGGATCATATCATTTCCCCTGTCTGTTTATGCATATCCATTTGATCAATAGGATGGACGTATTTTGTGTCAAACTCAAAGGAAGTCTGTTTATAATCTGCTGTTGTTTTTGGATGAGGGATCTGAGCCTGTAAGAATTCCATCTACATTCTTCCCTTCTCTGTGTTGAAAGCTGATAAAAGTCGGCTCTGAGCAGTGGATGTTTGCTTCCAGAATTGAGTATAAGTGTTGTTTATAAGGAGCTCATTTTTAAGATTGATTTCCTTATACTTATCGAATATGCTCTTTTCCTTTTTCCCATGGATAAACTCTGATGTTTGAGATGAGTTTGGATTCCCTTGTGAAACTGATGATGCTGCTAGAGACCCTGTAAATACATTTTTTATCTTTGCTACAAAATGTTGACCCTTAAGGACTATGGTATCTTGTCCTTCTCCTTCCTTTGGAAAATATATTTTAGAATTAGTTATTCTCTTCTTTCTGTAAATCTTAAATTCCTTTGCTAAGACCTCTATGACTGAAGGGGAGCCTTCTTCTCTTAGTATTTTCTATGTATTTTCCTGAGGGGTGGGAGTCTGTGAAGTAGATGTAAACAAAAGCTACTCTTTTGCTTCTTATAAAGTGTTCTCTTCCCACTCCACCTGATTCACGTATTTCTCAATTTTAGGTCTTTGTGTATGATCATATGGAGTGGTCTTTTGTTCCACCCTTAGCTTAGAAATTAATCCAAATGGGTCATATGACCTTGTGAGGCTTAAGGGGGACTTCATTTGCTTTAGGAGGATGTCTTCCTCCTCGCCTATTATCCTGCTGTTGCAAATAAAGGGTCTAACTTTAGCTTTTATCCTAAACTGAGATTTCTTCTTGGCTGCCACAAAATGTATTTAATCTGCATTGATCATCTTCCTAATGTATTCTATTGTAAACACTATCATTGGTAGGTATTTAAGTAGCTTGTAGGGTGGTAGCTCACACCCATACACTCCTATTTCAATGTAATTATGGTACAAGTACCAGTCTCTTGTTTTGGCCTGCTCATTGAGATGTAATATCTTCTGAATCTCCTCACCGACCCTGGGTTCTACATTACTTCTCAGTAAAAATGCGGCTAGACGAATGAACCGAGTAATATAATATCTGAATATGTGTTCCTTTGAATCTTTCCTCGCCACAGAAGTCCAAAAATTGACGGACTGTGGATTTCCTTCTTCATCTAGTTTTTGAAGAAAAAATGGAAACTTGTCTGCTTGATAAAATATAAACATGCAAACCAAAATTGAAGCATATTTGAACATTCCTTTAGTTAGAAACTTAAGGAATTGTTCATGGATCCTATCAACAAAGAATTTTCTAAAATTAAAAATTACAGAGGGCTTTTCCTCAGTGGATAAAATGGATAGGAAACCTAGGATAGGTTCATCTACCCATTCATCATAATAGTATCCTAGAAAACATAAAAGCATGGAGATGATTTGTTTAGCATGGTCTAGAAACATAGATGAGGGATAGGGTGGGTTTTTCTTGGGTAACTGGGCATCTTCGGGAAAAAATATTTCAAAAATATTTTATCTCTTGGGAAATGTTAATTTCTGGTACAGGTCATTCAGGGCTTCCACTGAGAAAGGGGTATTGGAACTGCTTTGGGGGATCTGCAACATTTGATTAATGGTTTCAGGGGTAATTGTAAATAAAACCTCCCCACTGTGGGCTACAACAACTCTCTGATTGGGAAAATAAAAAGCATGGCATTTGTGGATGAACTCTGGGAAATGGTAAGTCTGAGGGAAAATATAAAGGGGAAAATTAGACTCCCAGAGTCCAATTTCATTAGTTAGATCGAAATGGTTGTCTTCGAGCCAATAATGTAATTCAAATAGATCGAATTCACTTTTTTTCTCTGCAATATTGTAGTCTTTGTCAGCAAGGGGGATGTGGTCGAGGTTGACTACAGGAGGGACCATATGATTGTTTGAATTATCATTCTTATTCTTATTTGGAGGCATCTTGATAATTCAATTGTAGGAAAATAGAAGGTGATAGTATGAGGTTACCAGGAAGTCGCTGATAGTTGACTATTGGTGACAAGGATGTTTCTCTCATTGTGTTTGACTGGTTCCTTCATCTAGCTTTATGAAGATTTCACTGTGCAAGAATAAGTTAGAACGAGGAGAAATGATTCAAATGAGTAATATTGCAACAAAATGGTGTAAAATGAGTGGATCAGGGGATTTTTATGGTGACAGTAGACGTCTGTTGGGGGCGCGGGACCATTACAAATTGTAAATGGTAATCCTAGGAGAAATTAATACACAAAAAATAATAGGTGTCGTGATCGTAGTGGAGGCGATGGCGTGGAGGCTGTTGGCGAGTGTTGGAGGGTGATTTATTTTTTCTTTGAAATGGGAAATCATCTAATCTAATCCTAACCTATTCATTTACATCATTGATCCATCTTAAAGATTTGGACCAATTTATTCATCTACCTAACTATTTTTAGCCAAGATTAAACAACTTGGCTAAGTTATTTGTCCAATCTAATGAGAGAAATTCAAATATGTTTGACCATGATTGCACTATATGATCCAAACGAGGATCTATGATTGTGGCATATCATAAACAAGTTGCACATAAAATCCTATTTTATCTTCAAAGAAAAACTATTTTTCTTCTAATGGCATTTAAATTTGCATCACTTTCACATCTTTTTTCTTTTTTCATGGGGTTCTTTCATTATCATTTTTTGTTCTTTTATTCTCCTTTTTATTTTCTTTTCTTTTGTATTCTATTTTTCTTTTCATATACCCTCTTTTCATTTTTCACTTTTATTTTTATTTATATATATTTTTTGGAAATCATTTGCAAAATGCAATACTATTTACAATTTCATACGACTGAGAGAAAACATTCAATCACCTTGTGGTCCTATAAATTATAGGACCTTAACACTTGGGTTTCAAGAAAAATGGGGCGTCAATGCCAGCCAAGACGTGGCTTCTGAAAACAGTTTCCTCATATGTAGGCAGATTTGTAACCTCTGCGATCACTTCCTCTGTGACCAGGAATGAAAATCCTCCCACCTGCATACATTGATCATCAAACCCCTCAGAAAATCCTCGAGTGACAGTGTCATGGTATTCAGAGCACCAATAGAAGAATTCGTTCCACCTGGTCCGTTGGAACTGTTGTTGTATATATGGATAAACATCCAGAAGATTGGGAATTTTTGGCTCACTTCTATTCACTTTCCCACTCTTCACCATTAGCTATTTGAACAAAAAAAGACAAAATGATGGACCAAGATTCAATCCTAGATCTTTTCTTTACAAATTTCTATGAAAATGACCTTTCCAGCGAGTTAACAAATTTTACAAATGATAATGGAAAATAAACCATATGTGGAAAATAACCACATCCGGGTAATGATTTATATATAACATTTGATTTAACCCTTCAATAATGTTAAGGAAATTGCATAACTCCTGCAGCGGAAAATATCCCTTCTTTTCGTACCTTTCATCATTTGAGATTATCGTGGCACGATCAATAATTTTTGTTGTGTTGCTGACGTGGTCATCGCATTTCAAAAAATCAGAATTCAAATTTAAATTTGGTGTTGATATTCCATTTATCATCTACACCTAAAAGCATTGACATTAACATTTTCAGTGTATTACTCTGAATATTTTATCGAACTCACCATATCGTTGATAATCCCACTATCAACGTTTTCCATGTTTATTACAAATAATTTGCTGACACTGAAACTATCAACATTTTTTTTTTTTAATTTCATAAACAAATAAAATGTGATAATAGAATGGAGAGGATTGAACACCATCTTGACATTCCTCTAGCGACATGAGGACAATTAGAGGATCCAAAAGCACCAATGTAGGTTATAGGATTGGACTCAGACACCTCGACTTAGGTGTGACATGCCACTCGCTATTGAATTTTTGTTTTCAAATGTTTATGTAAGAGGCCATTTAGGTCAGCTTATTAATCATATCATTGTAAATTTTGCAGGTATTAGAACTTAGTTATCACTCTCCTCTTTATGGAGAGTATACTTTTGGATGTGGTCTAGTCTCCCAAGTGAAAGATAGGCTAACCGATTGTAAATCATTATGTAAATCTTTGTTTCAGGTGGTAATAAATCCACCTTACAAAAAAAATGACTTTCCTCAATATCTTAGGGGGTAAATTTGCTATATTCATATTTTAGATTAAAAAATTGCAGGGAAATTGCACTTGGAAATATATTATTATGGGGTTTCATGCTATCACTTAATTCTATTGCAAAATTTGGCCGTATTTTTGTAAAGGTTGCTCCAGGAAAAAAATTAAATAAAAATTCTAATTTGGAGAAGCCTCAACAATTATAGTTAATACATACGCTGCAAAGCATAATACTAAATTTGCATGGGAATTCATTTATATACAAGAGAATGCTAGGTCTATTGGGAAATCTCAAAGGCACATGAATCCTATTTTAAGAGAAATTGTAAAGGAGTTCTAAATTACAAAAGTTTTTAAATGTAAATTTTATATATCCAATTTCTGATAGCCAGTGGGTATCACCTTTGGTAATTGTGATTAAAAAGAACGGTAAGTGGTGGTCTTCATTGACTACAAAGAATTGAACAAAACTACTTTGAACGAACATTTTCTTCTACCCTTCATCGATCAAGTTTTAGATACCCTATCAGGAAATAAATATTTCTCTTTTCTTGATGGTTTTAATGGATATAATCAAATACAAATTGCATTAGAAGATCAAGATAAAACAACATTTAATTGTCAATGGGGGAAAATATGCTTATAAAGTATTACCCTTTGGATAATGTAATTCTCTTTCCTCTTTTCAACGAGAAGTTCCAGGTTACCTTCTCTGATCTAATTCATGATTGCATAGAAGTGTACATCCATGATTTCAATGTCTATGATAATACTTTTGAAAAAGGTTTGGAAAAAATGAAAAAAATCCTTTGCAGATTTCAAGAAACTAATATTTTTTGAGTTATGAAAACAACCATATGCTATTAAATGAATGAATTAATTTAGGGCATCATATTTCATGTACAATGATTCAAGTTGATTCAACAAAGAGTGAGGTGATTTCTAAACTCTCAATACCTAAAAGATATGTAAGTGTTTTTCTTGGACATGCCGGCTATTATAGAATATTCTTAGAAAATTTTACAAAGCTAGCCTCACCACTCTTTAAATTTCTTGTTAGAGATAATGATTTTTGTTGGAATTCTTCATGTCAACTTGTTTTTGACACTTTGAAACAAAAGATTTTTGAAGCACCTATTTTAAGGGGACTAAATTGGTCCCTTCCATTTCCTATTTCTACTGATGCTTCAAACATTAGGGAAATTTTGAGGTATAAAATGAGCCTCCTAAGAAAACTAATAAATAATAGTTAAAATAATAAAATAAAAGTTATGATTTTTTAAAGAAAAATCGAGGAACTTATTTTTTTTTAATTGCATTTTTGACTTATCTCCTTAGAGGTTTACTCAAATGCCAAGTGTAGACACTCGTTGGATGCAGAATCAAATTCCACATCAAACAAGTGCCCACTCTCATACTTAAAAGTAGACCCACATCGAAAAAAAAATAAAATAAATGGGAAAAATGTGTTCAATGCGTTTTTTTCATATATTTTCAATTATTTTCGATGTGGGACTACTTAGAATTATGTTGAGTGGGTACTCGTTGGATGTGGAATTTGATTCCGCATCTAGCAGATGTTTACACTTGACATTTGAGTAAACACACACACACACACACACACACACACACACACACACATATTGTGGGGTAATCACCCAGGGAAGATTTGAATCAGTGACATTTTGACATGGAATGCATTAAAAAAAACACCCATTCACCATCAATCCAAATCCCCATGGGCATGGAGAATAAGTTGAAAACACAATTCAAAAAAATATTTTTATCTTTTCACTTAATTGTTTACCCACGGGGATGACATCATCATCTTAAATCATATTGGTTCCTTTAAATTCAATTTTTTTAGTATATTTATTTATTTATTTTGAGGTGCATTTTTTACCTAAAAATTCCCCTAATTCACTATTTTAGGAGTTGTCTTTGAGAGAAAAAGCATCAAAATCCTTATGATATTTATAACAAAAGTAAAAATTCATCTCCTATAGAGTTAAATTAAACTGTAATAGAAAATGAGTTTCTTGTAGTAGTTCATGACATTAACAAGTTCAAACATTATATCATTGGGCATGAATCCTTTGTTCATACTGATAATTTTTCTATTCAGTGTATTGAATAAATCAATAACCAATGATATAATTACTAGATGGATCTCTTCATTACAGGAATTTAATATTATTATATTGGATAAACCTCAGAAAGAGAATACCATTGCTGATTTCTTTTCTAGAATCCAAAATGAAAATATATCAATTGCTATAGATAATAGGTTTCTTGATGAACATTTATTTACAATTGCTACTAAAACACCTTGGTGTGCAGGTATTACTAACTACTTAACCACATGGAAGTTGCCTCAACAATTATCACCAAGAGAGAAATAAAGGGTTATCAAACTCAATGTTTCATACTCTTGGATAGATGGAAATATTTTATGAACCAGATATGATCTCATAATCAAGGGATGTGTAAGGGAAGACGAGATATTGGACAAATTTAAAGCATGTCATGATGAGCCATGTGGAGGAAATTTTATTGATATAATAATTGCATATAAAGTCTTTTTTGGATGTTATTAGCCCTACCCTTTTTAAGGATGCCAAAGAAAATGTTAGATTAGAGAATGGGTAGAAAGCTATGATAGATGTGAATAGAGATGTGATAGCCTCTACAACCTCAGGTGCTTGTAGGGCCATTTGAAACATGGGCTTTAGATTTTGTAGGACTAATAGCTCCAATGTTTAAGCATAAAATAAGTTTTCTTGTTTGTACTAAATATGTTACAAAATGGGTTAATGCTAAACCTTTAGTCTATGCCACTGAGAACATTTTTTTATTTTTCTATTTGAGGACATATTTACTCATTTTGTGTTACAAGAGAAATTGTTACAGATCATAGTGTTCAGTATACATCCAAGTTGGTCCAAAATATTGTGGAAAAATATACGATCAAACATCATAAGTCTTATTTGTATCATGCATAATCCAATGGACAAGTGGAATCGAAAAATAGAGTTCTTGAATTTTTTTTGATCCAGACAGTAAATTTACATCGCAAATATAGGATATAAAAGCTTCTAGAAAAACTTTGGGCATACTCGATAACATGGAAGAATGCTACATGACATACATTTTATGAGATTGTATATGGAAAAAAAGTTTTTCTTCCCATATAATTTCAAATCAAGACCTTCAAAACAACAACATACTAGGATTAGATCTCTTAAAGGCACAAAAGCAAAGGTTGGCTCAAATTAATGAACTAGAGGATATTTGTCAATATGTGATTCAGAGAACTAATGTTCTCTAATAATAGAGGAAAAAATGACATGATAAATTCATCAAATTAAAGAAATTGAAACTAGGTAATTGGGCTCTCTTATTTGATTCTTGATTTATAGATTTGAAAGGGAAGCTTCAAATGCACTGGTTAATACCATATGAAATTGAGAAAATTCATGATAATGGATTGGTAAAAGTCAAGACCATTGATGAGGAAGGTATTTATTTTTTTGTTAACAGACATAGATTGAAATTATATCAAAATCCTTTAACAAGAGAAGAATGTGTTCAAAAATTACTTCAACATTCAAGGATGTAGTTAGTGAATGGGGAAAATTCTCCTCCTCCTCCGAACTCAATATATATTTACTGGTCAGCTCTTTTCCTCTATTTATTTACCCTAATCTACTCTCTTCTTTGCAGGTTTGTCTTGAAGATGAGTCTTGATTTAGACTCGAAACGTAGACTAAAAAACGAAGACTGTGGAGATTCCGAGTTTTGTATCTAAAGATCTACACCACAGAAACCTACAATCTATCAATATATATATTTTTCTTCCAATAAAAAATAAGAATAAAATAAATATAAATAAAAAATAAAGAATAAAATAAAAGTGTAATCGTGAAAATCAGGATGGTGGAGCAACTATAGAAGAATTCTATTTGAGAACTTGTTTCTAACAAATATAATTTTGTTTCCCTATAATTTTCAAAATTCATATTTAGTATATAAAGTTATTTCTAGAAGTCAATAACATTTGTAGAATTAAACAAAAATATTCAAGGTATCAAATGATCAAAATATCAAAGTTTCAAGTCCCTTTCAAATTAGTTTTAGAGTATTTTGATACAAATGAAAGTTTCAATGAATTTTAAACATTTCGTAGCTATGGACATTTCAATAGCTATTGAATTTTTTTGAGCAATTTATGTCTTTTCAAATCAACCTAGAGATGGATTTCATGAACTTTGTCATGAAGATCCATTTCCTTTCTATCGGAATATTCATCTAGTCAAATTCAATATGTTTTCCAAAATATATGCCTAAAAGTTACACGACATCAACACAAGTGTTTTACACTTCACCAGCACTCAACAGTCTTGCTCCATGTACTAACGAATCATGAAAACTCAGCCAAAGGTAACACTTTTTTTTTATTATTCAAGGAATTATGAAACACATAGATATGTAAAAAAATATTCTATATACCCAACAGGGAAAATTTTAAGGATGAAAAAATATTTTACAGTTTAGAAACCTTGGCGAATCTCACTAGTACATAATATGCAATTTATGAAATGTTTGGAAATATTTTTGTCGAAGTATTCAAATTTATAATAATTTTATATTGTTTCTATACATAATTTTGGCGATTTTTAAGGTAAAACAATTTTATACTATAAAATTTGGGCGAATATTTTTTTGAAAAAATGAAAATTAACGAATCTTTTTTTTTTTGGAAAACACATGGAAAATTAGCCCACTTGTGAATTAGCCCCTAAAATTTTCCTTGATACCCAAAGCTCAAAGCCATTATCTATCTACATGAATATTGTAGCATAATTGTTCATGTTTGCCCACGTAAACGTAAATTTCCAATGTCTATGAAGATTTGATCAATTGCATTATCATAATATGAATTGGTGGGAATAAACTTTAGTGATATCATGAATAATCAACAAAACTTGATCATTATTTAGGATGACTCATATTTTCTATCATCATCTCTGCTATAAGAATTGAATCTTGAACCAATTTTCATCCTTCCACTACACTTCCTTTAATTTTCTCCCATTACTCCTCCTACATTACCCTGCATCCTTTGTGACAAAGGATTGAATTTGAAGGAATAGACTTCCTTTAAAACATCAACCATGGTTCATTACCTCATGCAATAGATTTCCATGATGGAAAATCTCCTTGAATTTAGTGTGCACCATATGATGGTCATCATAATCTTCAGTTGGCTGTGTAACTTCATTTGGAATGCTACAAATGGCTTAAGGCAAGTAGATTTGTGACTGGCAGTCACCTTCGCAAGCTTTGCTGATTATTGGCCTAAATTTCTGGCAGCGTCGCTGTGCGACCAACCAAATGGTCATTGCATTAATTCTAATGATCCACGATCTTCTCCATTCGAAAAACACGTACCTTGACATGAGATTAAAGTGACTCGGCTAACAGATAAGATAAGATTAACAGTTGAGTTTATTGCTACGGATTGACACCTATGCACTACATGTATACCATGACTTAACTTAAACACAACTGACTGCATACCACTCCTATCACATGACATAAATCATTTAAAAAATATTTGAAATGTATTTACACCATAACACGTGGCTTGACAAAAAGCGGATGCGCTTTTCTGTTTATTTTTAAAAACAGAGGATGTTACCAGAATTTCCGGTAGCATCAGAATAAAAGAAAATCAGACAGAAACATGAATACAACAGACTGTCCGAAAAGAATAAAACAAGCGCTACCAGAAATTTTGGTAGCGACCAATTTTTTTTGAAATTTTCAAAGTTTAATCCTAAAAACAAAAAAATTATAATGGACTCATGACTTAGCAAAGAACTGTGCTAACATGGACAATATTGTTTATAGAAAAAAATTTGATATATATAATACAAACTCTATTTTTTCCTTAGTAATTCCTTGCGCGAGCATTGTTGTTGGTTCATAAATGATTTAAAGTATAGTGTTATAGCAATTCCAAGGTTTTTATGACTTGCTTAGCAGCACACAACCAAGCTAGGGAGGGCCCTTTGCATGAGAGAAGATATTGTTGTTTTCCTTTTTATTTTTGTATAGTTCTATTTTTTATGATTGGTTAATGTTTTCAATTCTTGATTAATTGTACTCAATTTCCATTGCTTCAATTTCCAGTGCTTTGAATTTCTTGTTAATATACAACTTTAATTTCCATTGCTTACATTTTGGTGTGGTGTTTCACATAGTGTAGGCTACTCCATTCTTGCTCATTCTTATATAGATATGTGATCAAGGGTATTGCATCACTTCTCTTCTCTCTCTTGGATCTTCTTTTGTACTTAAACCCTCTCTCTTTTGGAGTTAATAGTTTTTAATGAGTTTTTGTAAGCATATTGAAGATCAGGGTTAGGGTTTCATCCCTTGGAGACATATATTATGGTTTTAATATGAAATCCTAGGCTATACTTGTTGAAGTGAAAAACAAGAGGAGATGCATTGCATTGGTGGATATGCTAGTGTGATGCATAATTGTTGGATCTCATTAATTGAGCTAGGGTTTTCAAATTTTCACTAGTTAGGGTTTTGGAGAGCTATAGGGTTGTGTTATCCTTGTGATAAGGCTATGGTATGTACATGAAATTCATATTTATGCATATTAATAATATTTTATCTATGCATTACTTGTGTAAATTTCATATTTGATTTTAATCATCTATATTTTTCATGATTTGTAATTTCTAGCACTATATGTTTTGCTATTTTTCCATAAGACATATATATATAATTTTTGTTGTTTTTATAGTTATGTAAGTGTTTTTTGATTTATTATATGCATGATAAATAAGGGTGCAAATTATTGGGACATAGTGGTATCTTTTCTCTTGAATTGTGTAGTGGATTACACTTTCCAAGTGTTGAAATGTAATCTACTAGTATTATTTTTTTTTTGGTTTTGTTTTTTAATTTAAATATTTATAACATTGCTAAGGTTGAAAATTCATAGGGTTAAGATTAAGGAAATCTATTGTTAATAGGTGAAATTTCTATTTTTCATTCAAAATCTACAATTAAGAAAATTCTACAGATACGAGGTTAGTCATTTGAAACATACATGTTTTTTCAATCCATTAGTATCTTTTCCAAGCATATCCTCTTCTTTTAGTATTATTTGGACACCTTTTTCCACCTTCTTCACCTCAATTGTGATAACCACAATGTTGTGATAAAGTACATACATCAACAATGTATATGTTACTTATGATCTTTCTTGTCTATGATGGCCTTCTCCTTAGATATTTTTTTTCAACTAAGGGATGGGATTATTTTTTTTTCCAACCAAAATTGATTACATTTTCCACATGGACTTAGGTCCTTTCTCAACAAATTAAGAGTTTGTTCTCATAAGTTTTGGATTAAGTCTAATCATTATTGTTTAGGACCATAAGGTCTCTATATTAAGTCCATGTCAATCATTCATTATTAGTTTATTAGTTATGTTGGGCCAATAGTGTTAAGTTGCATCATGCTTTTTGTATCTCCTATTTATAATAAAATAGACTCATTTGTATAGACATATTGTCTTGTGCATTGGATTCATTGTAAAATGAGGTTTCTCCCTCAAAATCAATTTTTTTCTTTGATTTACCATTATCAATGCATGTCGTTACTTTTTATTACTATTATTATACTATTTGTGGAGTTTGTTTCATTACATTTTGGTATCGAGAGCATACGATCCTAGGGTTTTTACTCCTTCAATCAAGATATATTGGTATTTTTTTCTATGAATTTTTCTCTAGTAAGTTTTAGATAATAAATTAGTAGATTGGTGTGAAATAGAAACCTACAATTGGTAAACATTATAGGTTCTATTTTGTTATACTTTTTGAGATATAACCTTTGGAAGATAGGATTTATGACTTATCTTAAGATTGGTAAATGAGCCATAATTTTTATTTTTTTTAGTTATAATTATTTTTTTGGGGGGGGGGGGGGGGGCGGGGGAATTTCAGATTGTAAAATTTTCATCATAATAAGAATAAATATCAAAATACGTGTGGTAAAATTTCCATATTTTGGTTCATTATACTTTCCAATATACAGTCTATGGAAGCTAGGACTTATGACTAATCTTGGAATCAATTTGAAAGGAGTTTGTCTTAGGGTTTTTACTATAAATTTCTTTAGCAATTTTTCAGAATTTGAATATTCAAAATCACGAGGAGAAATAGTGATTGACATTAAAACTTTTAGATTTTGAATCGCTATAGCTTATGAGATATAAATTATGGATATTATGGATTTTTAATAGCCCCATAATTAGTCTCAAATGTGGAATTCATGAATTGTTTCTGTAGCTTAATTTTTAGTGAGGTTTTAGAATATGAAATTTTTAGGAGTTTAAGAAAATATATTAGGTATTATAGGAAAAAAATTTAGACTCAAAGTATCTCAAATTTTAGAGATATATTAGGACAAATTTTGAATTTCCAGACTGTCTTGAAATTAGGGTTTGAAAGGTACATAACTTATAATTTCCATAAATTTTGATTAGAAGATTTATTTTTAGTGATTCAAAAAATGTTATAAAATGAAAAAATAGGATTATTATTATTGTTGTGCTGTATGGATAAGAACATTCAAAAAATTATTACATCTATTAAACTTATAGAAATCTCATCCACGACTCATGAAGAAAATGAAGAAATACATAACTATCTATCCATATTGGAAAATTTATTTAAGGAAATGGAGGATTATATGATGAAAAGGTTCATCTGTGACATGTTTAAGAAGTAAATAAAGGAGATACATATCAAAATATGGAAAAATTATAAAATTCCATGGAACATAAGATAGATGGAAATGGAACAAGTGGAAAAGAAGATGGATGAAAATAAGGAGCAGGTGGAAAAGAAGATGGCTGAAAATAAGGAGCATGTGGAAAAGAAGATAGAACAATTGAAGTAGAATATTATAGAAGCCCTAAATGGGAGGCTTCCTAAGATTGATAATGTGACTAAATGGACTCATGAAAATAAAGGTTTTAGATTGAACAAATTTCCAACAATAAGAATTTATTGGGCAGATTTAACTCCAATGGTGGAGTTCTTATGGATGGTTTCTTAAGGGTATAACTTTCCCTATGTTGTATTAAAGAATTTTGATGGAATAGAGGTATTTACATGGATGAACCAAATTGAGAAATACTTTGAGTTACATAATGTTATGGATGATAAACAAAGGATTTCCTTAGTAACTTTATACTTTGAGACAAGACTTATCAATTATATCCATGGGATGATAGTATATCTTAGTTATGGAAAATGTAAGAGGTGGAGTATAAGGTTTATTCA
The DNA here is from genome assembly GCA_034641835.2 of Pinus albicaulis. Taxonomy (NCBI): domain Eukaryota; kingdom Viridiplantae; phylum Streptophyta; class Pinopsida; order Pinales; family Pinaceae; genus Pinus; species Pinus albicaulis. The sequence goes on from CM076583.1 coordinate 1,100,371,359, forward strand.
TTTTCATTGTTTGTATCATAGAGATATCATTATTTGTAAGGTAGAGATATCATTGTTTGTATCGTGATCATGCGATCCCATCCCACCTTATTTCATTACCTAATATAGTTATTTTCATATATTCATGCATGAGGTGGTTACTCTCAAATAAGATACCTTAGAAGATTCTTCCAAACCCACACTATTATATTAATTGCCTAATTATTTTAGCCTATACTCTAGCAGTTGCAGGTGGTCAACATTGTACAAACCCTCTGGATTTGAGCATATGTGCTGGACCAATGCGATTATGTGCATCTTCATAATCAAGGATTGAGAGATCCATCACCACATGGATACATAGGAGTACCCATTCATATTTGAAGCTTGATCAAAGTGTAATTTGGATACACATGCTCATATTAATAGATCTTCTCATTCACGTCAAACATTAGAAGAACTTGTCTTGACCATTTATAATATATTTCCAAGGTCATCCAATCAACCCTTCTTAGCGTTGGACACTCCCTAAATAACATCATCAAACAATGTATTAGTACTTTCATAATGATTGATACGAGGAAACAAACTTCTTCTTCACCCTTTTGTTTTTTCATCTCTTCCAAATGATATTTATTGATTTTCTCTTTTCATTTCTTTGTTATATTACTTAATTACTTCTATGTTTATTTCCTATTTTTCATACTAACTTATCCATTTTTTTTTAATTAGTATTGCATGGTCTTATTAACCTTATCTCAACAATTATACCAATGCCAGTTTTCTTTCTCCTTCTTCTTATTTATTTTCCAAGAAAAAAAATCACAATATTATAATAAAAATGAAATTACATTCTTCACATGCTTAGTAATAGTGAAATTACATTCTTCATTACAACACAGGAATCTATATTTCTAAATATCTCCAAAAAGAAATTTGTATTCCCAAAAAATAATTGAACATTTTATTATCATATACCATCTTTATGTATAGATATTCCCCAAAAAAAAATTATTGAAAAAAAAATCCCAATTCTTCAAGTCAATTATTCTCATAAAAAAATACAAAGATAGTTCCATTTATACATTAAAATTATCAGCAAAATCTTAAAGTGTCATATCACGAATATATATCAATATATGATCAAGATAACTTTCCATATATTTTAATAAAAAAATGAATTAGTCTTTCAACTTTCTTGTCAATGACTTGGATTCGACCTTTAATAAAACAAATTCCTTTCCTTAAAAATATAATAAAAATGATGTATTAATATCTATTTAAATTTTTATATTTTATTAAAATTTCCAATAAATTAATATCTATATATATTCAACATTATTATTATCATTAATATCAAAATGTTCTTGAATATAATATTCTACCGACGCACAAAGACAATTGATAAACTCTTGAAAAATTCCTTTGAAATTAAATACCAATACAGAAAGAATATTATATACAGAACTAACAATCTAAACCAAAAAAATGAGAATAACTAATCCCAGTCGTTGAAAAAGACCATAAAGAATATTTATAAAATTGTTTATTCCATACAATATCTTCATATCCATGTTGGTTTCAACCTTCCCTTCAATCATTTGGCAATTATGGCTTCCATTTCACAAAGGGGGAGATGAAGAATTTAGGAAAAAACAAAGGAGCAGGTGATGCAATAGGTACATTAGTCAACTTTCAAAATCACGGATCGAAAAAGTGTTATAACTTTCAACATTCGAAACACTTATTTATATACATTAAAACAATACTTTGAAAATCACAATTATGTCTTATATTACAAGAACGTTATAAAATAATATAATTAAATATATAATAAAACAATATAATTAAGTGTATAATAAATTTTTAAATTAAAATATAATGAGAATGAGAATGATTATAATATTTTAGAGTTAATTAGTTTTGAGAATTAGTTTAATTGGTCGAGTTATTTTTGGTAAAGTATTATTGTTATAGAGAGGTTACAGGTTCACAAAGTGATCTTTTGAGTGGATTTACCTATACAAATTACGTGAATATAGCTCTCACCTCTCACCGATCTTTGAAGATGATTCATGAGGCATAATACTTGCTAAGGTTTTGCAAATGGGGTAGCAAGCTAAGTGGGCTTGATTGTGGGAAAAACTCCACAGTTAAGCGGGCTTGAGCCAGAAGAGTTCTGGGATGGGTGACCACCTAGGAAGTCCTGGTTACTGGGTGAAAGCCTCGGAAGCAATGATTGACGCTATGTGATTCATTTCGCTAGTTTCAATCCCACTTCTTCACCACTGGGAGCATCCCCCGATGCAATGAGTGCTAAGTGGACTATTCAAAAATCATGAGAAATTAGTTAGTTACGACTACCTCTCATGGCAATGGTCATAGTTGAATGACTTTCTTAACGCAATTGAATCCCAAAAAATGATATCTAATATAATGCATTGCTGAAACCCCTCAATACTTAATTTAAAAAGAGTAAAGGGATCTCTACCTAAATGGTTCATGAAGCAAAATACTTGCTAAGGTTTTGCAAATGGGGTTTCAAGCTAAGTCGCCTTGATTGTGGGGCAAAATCCATCGTTAAGCGTGCTTGAGCCAGAGGAGTTCTGGGATGGGTGACCACCCGGGAAGTCATGGTTATCAGGGGAAAGCCCCATAAGTGATGATTAACGCATGTGATTCATTTCACTAGTTTCAATCCCACTTCTTCACCCCTGGGAGCATCACCCGATGCAATGAGTGCTAAGTGGACTATTAAAAAATCATGAGAAATTAGTCAGTTACAACTACCTCTCATGGAAATGGTCATAGTTGAATGACTTTCTTTACGCAGTTGAATTCCAAAAAATGATATCTAATATAATGCATTGCGGAAACCCCTCAATACTTAAATTCAAAAGAGTAAAGGGATCTCTACCTAAATTGTTCATGAGGCACAATACTTGCTAAGGTTTTGCAAATGGGGTAGCAAGCTAAGTGGGCTTGTTTGTGGGGAAAAATCCATAGTCAAGCGTGCTTGAGCTAGAGGAGTTCTGGGATCCGGGTGAAAGCCCTAGAAGTGATGATTGACGCTATGTGATTCATTTCACTAGTTTCAATCCCACTTCTTCACCCTTGGGAGCATCACCCGATGCAATGAGTGCAAAAATCATGAGAAATTGGTCAGTTACGACTACCTCTCATGGAAATGGTCATAGTTGAATGACTTTCTTAACACAGTTGAATTCCAAAAAAAGATATCAAATAATTTTTGTTTAGAGTATAATAAATTGATTTATTTTAATATTTTATTTCTGTTTATAATTTTTTTTACATAAATATAAAATTTTAAACACTGCTAACATGACTTGTGACACTTGAACCCACATTACTTGGAACACAAATTGTGAACCATACCACTTGAGCTAAATTCCTTTGGCATAAAAATTAAAACATAAATTTAATTTATTAAATAAAAATAAAAATAAAAATTAAATAAATAAATGTGTTTTAATATTTTGTCTTTATAATTAAAATGCTTAAAAAAAAAAATGTTTTTATGTTTCTTAAGATTAACGAGAAAACACATTATAAAAATAATAATCTAATTTATATATTATTAAAAAAATACTACAAATATCTACAAATTAAGTAAAATACTTTTAAAAGAAAGAAAGAAAAAATATAATAATTTGTTTCCCTATATATTAAAATTGATGAAAAAATTCAAATTATAATAATTTATCCTTATTCTAATAATATTCATTTTTATATTAAAATTGATAAAAATATTCCAATTATAATAATTACAATTAAAATAAAAAAGAGTGAAGGGAGCTCTACTTGAATGGTTCATGAGGCACAATACTTGCTAAGGTTGAGCAAATGGGGTAGCAAGCTAAGTGGGCTTGATTGTGGGGAAAAATCCACTGTTAAGCACACTTGAGCCAGAGGCGATCTGGGATGGGTGACCTCTCGGGAAGTCCTGGTTATCGAGTGCAAGCCATAGAAGTGACGATTGATGCTATGTGATTCATTTCACTAGTTTCAATCCCACTTTTTCACCCCATGAGCATCACCTAATGCAATGAGTGCTAAGTGGACTATTAAAAAATCATAAGAAATTAGTCAGTTACTACGACTACCTCTCATGAAAATGATCATAGTCATTTACGACTACCTCTCATGAAAATGGTCATAGTTGAATGAATTACTTAACACATTTGAATCCCAAAAATAATATCTAATAATTCATTCTTATTTTAAAATTTAAAATTAATTTATAATTTTTAAAAAATTTTCTTTAAATAATATATATTTTTAATTTAATTAAAATAATATTTTTATTGTTTATTATTTCATATTAAAATATTTTTAATATATATATATATGTGTGTTAATATTTTAACAAATAAACTTTCTTATACTAAAATATTCAGAATATTTCTCAAAGGACATTTCTAAATTTCTTTAATAAGAAAACTGAACATGTTCGAACCATATTTTTTTTTTGAACTAAAGCATTTATAGGAATTTAAAAAACATGTTTTACATAAGCTATTCAGAGTGTGACAACTACATTTCGATGAACATCACCACTTTCATTAAACTGATCAATACAACTTTAATTCTGATAAGACATTTATGTGAAAACAATATAAAACAATAGAGTTTTATAAAGTGTATGCAAATTTGGTCTATTTTATTATTTTATTATAGGAAAACAACCATCAGTCACATTTATAAATTCAACATGGCAATTTGGGGTTTGGGTTTATGGTCAGCGGATGTTTGTTAAGGCATTTGTGTTATTGTGCAGGTCATAAGTTTGAGTTTTGGATAGTTTGAGCACTGTTATGATGGGCGTGGTGGTTCCTCCTAGGAGAATTGGTAATTGTATCGTACTCGCATGGCACGGGGTCGAATTTCGCTGGTTATCTCTTATAAATTGAACATGTATCGGTTATACAAAGCCTACCAAAATAATTAATAATTCTTTATTATCATATTACATAATGTAGTTTTTATTTTTCAAATGATTTAATTTATTCAAATATATTTAATTGCTTTTAGTTTTTCTCAATATCTTAATTAAAATGAAATTAAAATATAATTATAGTGTAATTAATTTTTTAATTATTATTAATTATATTTGAATTTAAAATTATGTTTTAATGTAAATATAAGTATAAAAATTATTAGAAAATTAAATACTAATATGATAAATATTTTATTATTTATAATTAATAATAAATATAAAGAATAATTTATTTTTAAATATTATAAAAAATATTAAAAGTTTAAATATTATATATATATATATATATATATATATATATATAAATTTAAATTTAAATAATTAAATTTATAAAATTTAGTAAACGAATATATATACATAAAACCAACCTTCTCATGATAATAATTAATGGAATTGATGGAAATTAACACACAAAAGATTTTTTTAAGTATAAATTAATTAGAATATGAGTTTTTGTTTTGTAAATGATAAATCTATTTTTTTTTTTAAGTTGAAAATATTCTATTAAGTCATAAGAAAAGTACATCGTGAAGAGTTTAATTTCAAAATACTGCCGACTTCATTCGTATTAGATTTGTTGGCTAGATGGTAATGATAGAAAGGCACCAACAACAACAAAAGGAAACTTACAGGGCATAAACATATTGCCCAAAGTAATAAAAAAATCCCAAGGATCAAAATACAACCTACAATCATCTTTAGTTAGCTACATTGCCCGAAGTCGGGTCATTCAGACCATTTCCCTATGGCAGACAAAAGGCTTCCTGGATGTGTGCTTCCATATGAGCCATCCCAAATTCAAGACAATCAACCTCTCCTATATCCTCCTCTGACCTCAACAACGGGAGGAATGCCACTGGTTGTGCTAGAGGTCGTTCATAAAGGCAATAACCTTGTTATGGTCATCATGGAAGCCACGAGTCAACTGCTCCACCAATGTTGTAACCTGATGTATATGTGCTTCTAGAGAATCAAAGGGTAGAGGTAAATCTACTCGCTTACGTGAGTTGGCAGGTTGTTGCTTGACCTCTTCCCCATAGTCCTACTATTCCGCTCGATGCGCTATACCTTGGCCTCGAGGACTTGTGCCTCTACGAGCACATCCTTGCTGGTGTTGCATGTTGCTCCAGATGGTCACCACACACTGCCCACATGAAATGTTTAACCCAATGACCCAAATTCCAGGAGAGATGGACTTTTGAAAGTCCTAGACACCTCACCAGCTGAGAAACCAAATACAAAAGCGGTCTGCCAAAATCCAAAGTGCCCACTAGTGCAATGATGATCGCCTTTCTCCCACTAGAATGGAATATGCCAATGACCCCTCCCTTCAATCACATAACACCTCTAGAAATGCCACAAATAGGAACTCCTACCGCCCCTCCTTACTTACAGGTGACTCCTGGGGCCCACACCAGAAAATAAAATCCCTTGTGCTACAGACCCCCCACCCCATAGACCCTCCAAAGGAAAAACACCACCAAAATAAAGGGCACGAGATGCAAATGAATTTTTTCCGTCATTAAAAACCACCCCGACAAACCCCTAAACACACTAGGCACCTCTATAGAGACCCTACCAGACTCTCCTAATAAACATTGCTGCACATAATGGGAAATTAAATAGGAAACCTTTACCTGCTCAATGGAAAGAGGGGAAACCTCAATAGATGATGTGATGGATGCACATCCAACTTGGAGACCAATGCGCCCCAACTCTAATAACTCTCTCGTAGCGAGAACTGCCCAAAGTGAATCAGGGTCCCAAATGATTATGCCCAGAACCACCTCCTTAACATAATTGAAATCATTCACACCTGAACTATCACTCAACTTTGAACTCACAAAACATAGGGCAGGGGATGGCTATGACATATAGCCACCTTGTGCTCCAAGGAAGAGAATCCCCATAGACGTCTCACAATCCATTCCCTGAAACCAATAGTTAAGGCCTACAGAAAACCAAACAACACAAATACCCATCACTCTTTCTCAAGACTTTTAATCCCACTCACTAAATCGGCTTCCCCTACATGCTCCACATTTCAATTTCCACATGAGAGGGGATTAAATGCCCTCACTTGAACCCTTGTCCCTTCGTTAATCACTCCAATCGAGGAAACCTTTAAATTAAAAATAAAATAGATCTTTTTTTTGTTTTGTTTATTGTACCAAATACCAACATGGAAAACCCTCTCACGTTTCGGTTAGTTGGTTATTTTTCATATTAATATCATTATTATCCAATTTTAAGGTCACGACCAAGCCAGATACCAAATTGATGTATGAGGCCCCCTTGTTTGTGGGACAAGGGACCCACCTCCATGTAGCAATCTCACTACTAAGTCTATGAAGGCATACATACTCTAACCCCTTTGGTTTTGAATCTGTGACCTCTTAAGATGAAACACATGCTCTTAACCATTAGTCCCACTCATATAGAAATGACTCCCCAAAAGAAATGACTCCCCAAAAAAACATGTCAATATAGATAGAATTGAAACTTAGATAAAGAAAATAATAACGACTCCTCCTCCTTACCACTCGAGCACCCACTTAACATAATATTAAAAAAAAAAAAAAAAAAAAAAAAAAGAGAAAAGAAAAGAAAAGAAAAAAAGAAGGTTGTTATGGAATTATAGTAACAACTAATGATAAGAGATGTAAGTTTTCGAAGTTTGATGGTATGCCTATGGAGTTTTAATATTTAATGCATTGGTTTGAGAGGAAAATTAAAATAAAGTTTGATATTGTGTATTTTGAATTTGAATTGCGTATTTGGTTAGTATATAATATGGTTTAATTTGAGTTTAAATATTTGGTGATTTAATTATTAAATATATAAAGTTATGAATTGAGAATTATGTTTTTTAAATTTTATGTTTATAATTTATTTTTTAATAATAAATTTGAGTATATCTAAATGTGATCAAGTAATAACTAATGAGGTGAATAAGTTTGTTTTTAATGTAAAGATTTAGTTTTAAATTTTTATATTAATAAGTGTAAATGAATGTGATCACTAGGTGAATAAGTTTGTTTTAGTATAAAAATTTCGGTTAAATTTTTTCTAATAGTTATGAATGAGGTTAGGTTTAAGTTTTAAATGACTTTGACGACATAGATACACCTCTCATAGCTCGATAACTTAGTCAAATATGTAGTGTCATATTTTGATTTGACTATTTTGAGAGACTATATATTACTATTTGAAGACATTTTTATACAAATGTCCTTGTTATTTGAATTATATTTGTGATAATGAAACTTAAAATTTTAAATTGTCTTGCTAAGTTTAAAATGATGATTATTGAATGGGTTTATTCAAAATTTGATAGGATAACTTAGATGAGTTATATGTATATTGAGGTGATCTAATTGATGGTATTGATTTATATGATTTAAGTAAATTGAAATGAAAATGTTGGATACATTAAGTTATAGATGTTATTAATGGTTTACTTAGTGTGATAGGAAACCTGGATAAATGCATTAATGCAAGATTATGTCAAAATTATGTTGGACTCCAAATTGAGTCAAGGAACCATAAAAATTATGTGAATATGCTATATTGGTTTTGATTATAAAACTTATTGATACATTGACTCTAATGTGTGTAGACACATGAAACATGTTTGTTGAGGATAATGGGTTGTGTGGAAGCATACTCGGTATCATCATGAGAGGAAGAGCAACATCCAGTGAGTATCAACATGAGAGGAAGAGCAACATACTTGTTTTTACTTGTTGGTACTCATTTTTGTGGCCTAATATGAAAAGCTAGCGATGCTTTTGCTCTAAGGTTAGATGTTTTTGTGAATTTAGGCCATGGAATTGGCAACTCACAAGGATTAGCTAAGTGACATGAAATAAGGTTATAACCTTATTCCTTAATGATTATTATTCTCTTAATAAAGAGCAACAAAGATGACTTAATAGGGTTTTTAGTTGTTGTGCCATTTCCCACCGAAAATTTTTGGATATATTTGAAAGGTATGTACATCATGATATCCTTTAATATACCATAAGATAACTCTTAAAGACCATGAGATACATGACACCTTTGACATAATTTATAATTTGTCAAATTATGATGAATTTTTTTTAAAATTGAAAATATAAAAGTGAATTAACTTATTGTACATAAATTATTTAAACAAGAAAACACTCATATAGCTTTAATGTAATATATTTAAAGAAAAATGTTTAATTGCATAAAAGTATCATAAGTAAATATATGATTCTCTAAAAAATTTCCCGAAGGTGGGCTGCTTGGCGAGTGGCAAATGGATGCAAAGTTCAATTGGGTTTGGACCCTTGGTTCGACGTCGATGATGAATATAAGCTTTCAATTCCACTGTTAGAAGAACTTGGTTGAATAAATATACAGTACTTAGAATAGGCTAAAGAAAAAGAACCTCAAGTCATAAGTAGTATTGGGTGGAAGTCAACTAGGGATTTGGGGCTATCCAGTGAAGTGATTGTTGAATGGGAGAGATTCATCAAATTAGTCTTAGAAAATTATGTGACTCTCAGAGATTCAAGGCCAGATTCGATATGTTGACAAAGAACAACCATATTGGTTCATTTAGTGCTAAACTTGGATATAAGGCTTGGTTCAAAGATTACTCTTCTATGCAAAAGGTTTGGTCACTAGAAGGTTCTTTAGGGCATCCATTCTCCTCTAAAAACCAAGCTAACAACATGGTTAGCTCTCAGTTATAAATTCTTACACAGGATAAGATCTCTTGGCAGGTATGGTATGGGATGAATCAATTCCCTCTTTGTAGGTCCTATGAAGAATCCCACAATCATATTTTTTTACAATGCAACCATGTTATTATGGTATGTGAAATTTTATGGAAAGTCTTTAATACTAGATTGAAGTGGTATGGTACCTATTTAAATAACGCTTGCAGGTTCTGGTGGTTGGATAAATAAGTTGCCCCTTTCAATGCCCTTCCATGCTTATTGGTAGTAGACATTTTGAATTTTCAAAATCTTTGCATTTTTTAGTATAAGGTCATCCCATCAGAGGTTTGTGCAGTGAATGTGGCAGCTTTGGCTAAGGAATAGAGATAAGACCTAGATCCAAGCACACCCAAAGTTCTGATCATGCCTAAAATTGATTTTGGTATTACATCGAGTTGTTTTGATAGGGTTAGTGAGGCCACCCCCCACCTCGATGTGGCATGGGGTGGTATTGCATCCTAGTCACTCATACTTCCTTTATCATCAACACTCTTTGGGTAGATGCTCTAATAATAAAGCATAATTTTCCGCACTATGGTTTCTGCTAGAGTTGGATAGAAAGAAAGGCCTTTCAACCTTACAATTTACGAGAGACTCAAAACTTGTAATTGAGTGAGCCAACAAGAGGTCTGAAGTAAATATTCTTGGCTTAGGAACATTGATATCAAATATCTCAGTTGCTGCAAGGTCCTTAGACCTCTTAACCTCTTGCCACATTCTTTGCGAACTTAACATGAAATCTCACAGACTATTTAAAGAATCCCTTGCCTTGCCCACTATTATTGTTAGGTACTATGAGTTTATTGATGGTGTTGAGACCAAGTTGATGGAGACAAATGTATCCTTCTAACCCCTTTATCAACTCTTTTATTCCTTTATCTAGACATACCATGTGCAAACAAATTTTTATTTTTCTTATTTTGAGAATATAATGAGAGTTCTAGATTATTGGTTTCTTGGTTTCTTGATAATAATGACGTGCTATAACACTTACAACAAACTATATATATATATATATATATATATATATATATAAAGTGAGTTAATATGATTAATTTAAAATATTAAGAAGAAAAATATAATGAGAACAATGAACATGAAACTAAAACAAGTTAATTATTAATTAATAAAATCTAATTATTAATTATTAATGTTGCACATAAAAATAAGAATTTAAATTAAATTAAATTATAGGAAAATGAAAGTAGTTTGTGGAAAATTAAAGAAAACTAGTAAATAATTAAATATAGTGAAAATAGAAAATGTGAAAGTTGAATGATAAAAAATTATTATTTCATAATTTTAAATAAGTAATTATATAGATGGGTGAAATTCATTTCTATTTAGTTAAATCAAACAAATAGTGTTGGAATCTGTTAAAAATGAGATGGTAAACGATGGTGTCCCTCTTATGAACTCCTATAGATTGAAATTTATCAGGCTCACGACCTTTATATTATGAGAAATTTGTGTATTAATCTCATTATACCCTTTGATTTAGTTTGCACACCTCAGATTCAAGTGTTTTTCTATCAAGGAAAATTGAAAAGATCTTCATGTTCTTACATGGGTATGTATAAAAATATTGGTATACCTGTGCATTATGACAGTCCATAATAACCCATAATTTATTTTGTAGAAGATAAGAACGTATTTTGCAAAAAGTTATAATTGTGTATGGATAACATCGTATAACTGCCATATTTGAAATAAAACCTACCTGCTAGTTATTATTATAATTGATTTATACATTCAATTTTGACTGCTACGATTATATCGAGCTAATCAATAAATATAAAGCTGTAGCATTAATGGAATTGAGGCGAACCAGAGTAGGCTCGATCGTTATGTGGCCTTGATAAAATTATGGTCATTTTTTTCGTGACAGAAAAAACGTTGATTCTATTAGATCAGTACATGTGCAACACATTCATCTTTTCTATCAAATGAGAGCAAGTAGGAAACAAAAAAACATCAAAACCATCATCTTTTAACATGATAGAGCTATGAGCAATGATCAAATTACATGTGACTATCAAGTATGATAACCCATACAAATCTAACATAAAGTTGCTAATCAAGAACCGTGCCAGATCCTAATCAATAGTAGATCCCCTCAGACCAAAACATAAATACAGGAGGAGTACATAAGTAGTCTAGCATGAGATACATATGTTGGATCGTCGTCCCCTCGACATAAATAAGAGAACAACATATATGTACAGAGGCTGGGTATCGAAACAAAACCTTCATAAAACAGTAAAATCAATGACAGTAGCACCAAAATAAAAAAAGGAGAAGGAAATATATACAACCGGCACGCTTGAAAAACAGGCTCACTTGCAGTAGATAATACATAATAAAAACTATGAAGAAGCTCAAAATTATCACAAGGCAGATGTAATAGATCATAGCCATCTCGCTTGAAGTCCTAGGCTCGCTTGCAGTAGATTAAATATTGCAGAAAATATGGTACTGAAAACTGGAATGATCTGACCAGAAGAGAATCCTTGTAAAAGGATATTAGAATCTCACCATAGGGAAGAGAGAGGCCTTTTTTGGATAAAATATATACCCATAAGTTATTTTCTCTTAAAATGTGATTCCATGACACTTCGTGAAACTTCGACAATAGATATTTCATTTTGTCAATCCATCCTTGTATGCCATGAATGTGGAGATCAGATACCCTATAGATGCCATTTATGATGGTTTTGGAATCACCGTATACATGAATAATAGGTAAATTTAGATTGTGAGAAACCAGTAGCCCACTCAAGAGAGCCATGAGTTAAACTTTGTTGTTCGATTCATGACCACCATTCCAGCATATGTGATATATTTCTACCTCTTGCAGCTTAATCCAAGCCTCGCATCCACATACACCATGTTGTTGTGCACCATCAAAATAAATTTCCATAATGATATTAGGATGTGGCCTGATACGCTTGGATAAGTCAAGCGGGAGACTGAGAGATGACAACTGTGCATCTAGCCAAGTCATGATGGCGCTATGAATCAAATCTCTGTTAGCAAGTATCCCTTCAAATATAATGCGATTTCTAGCATGCCAAATCTCCCACAGTAAGAAAAATGGTAGCACTTTATATTTTCCTTTCATGGCCCCCCATTTCTTAATAGAGTTTATACATTCATCTAGCAGCCAAGAAGGATCCTTCAAATAACCATAAAAGAGTGAAAAAATACTGATAGCAAAATAACATGAGAAAAATAAGTGTGATACTGACTCTTCGTGAGAAAAACAGAAAGGACACCTCCCCAGACCTTGGAATCCCTGATTTTGAAGACAATCCCATGTTGATATTTTTCACTTCCATAACAACCACACAAATAGAAGGATATTAGAGGGTATATTCCAGCTCCATAAATGATAAAAGGGAGAAAGAGTGGCAGATGGATTATGATGTTTAAAGATGAAATAGTACCTCTCCTTGACCTGCACAACATTCCCCATCGTATGGTCGTTCCATTTCAGATGATCGCCACCTCCATACCAGGATAAACCCACCAATTTTAAGCCATTCAATATAGATTGCTATTCCACTGTATCCTACCCAGACAGACCCAACAAGGCAACCGATTTCCAGATCAGAGATCCAAGGGTCCAACATTGAATAAGTTGTGCGAATGTATAGATGCCTCGATGGCTCAACCTGTGAACTAGTCTAGGGGAAATAGTAATACTCTCATCGAGGCCTAAGATCTTATTAATCCCCACGTAGATACTTCGCCCATTACCAAATTTCCACACAAGGGTCCAAGACTTATATGGCATAATTTTAATGAATCTTCTCCAGATCTGATACTGTATTTTATGAATAGGATAATCGCCCCGGTATATAGAAAGTATAGGATCACCTTCAGTGTATTTACATGCGATGATTTGTGACCAGATCCCGATTCCCTTTAAATCCCTCCAAAGCGACTTAATAAGCAGATCATTTGAGAAAAAAAAGAGGTTTAAGAGACCCCAGCCACCGTATATTTTTGGCATCGTGATGATGTCCAATCTACAAAGATGAATTTTCATATTGTTGTGTGCACTAGACCATATGAAGTGAGAAATAACCGAATTTATTTTGTTTACTGTATATGCAAGAAGATAATATAAATGAGTCCAATAAACAATGAACTGTGATAGAACAACTTGCACCATGATATATCGACCTCCCAGTGACAAATAATTATTGGACCATTTCATGATTCTATTTCGGAACTTGTCAACCAACTAGGTCTAGTCCTTTACCCTGTATTACATAAAATTACGCGATGAAATTTATTTCATCAAAATTTCCAGAATCATATAAAAGAAAGGATTTGTCTTTGTTGACGTATAGAACAGTTGCAGCTCCAAAACGATTCAACATATAATGAAGATAAAACCATTGATTTATGAGTAACCTGCCAAAAACCAATAAGTCATCATAAATAGAGAGTGGGAAATGTAAACCGTTGGAGAGAAGGATAGCCCTTCAAAATATCCAGCATTTTTGGCCATTTTCATCAGATTTCTGAAACCGTCCATAATAAGGATGAAAATGAGTGGAGACAGTGCATAGCCTTGTCTGAGTCCCCTCTCAGCAGAAAAGAAGTTTCATGGAAGTCCATTAATTAAGACTGCATATCTGATGGATGATACACAAGCCATGATCCACCGAATATTAGGCATAGATAAACCGATCTTCAGAAGCATAAGCCTGATAAAAGACCAATTAGCAGTGTCATAAGCCTTATGAATATCAATCTTCACAATCATCACCTCCCATTTGTTCACATGAACTGAGTGCATCGCCTCTTGAGCAATGGCCACAACATTGCGAATTGAACTCCCCTTCAAGAATCCATACTGTTCCATAGATATAAAAGAAGATAAAACACCTCGGATCCTATTAGAAATTATTTTAGATGATATATTCTATACAACATTACATAATGCTATGGGGCGAAAGTCAGTAAAAAATATAGGATAAGATGTCTTGGGAATAAGGGTCAAGAAAGTGGAGTTCATATCCCCCGGTACATAGCCCATAATCCGAACCTGTTCAACTACAGTAAGCAGCTCATCCCCCAATAGCTCAAAGAAATGAATGTTAAATTCTGCAGGCCAGCCATCTGTGCCTGGGATTTTATCATGGGCAAATGATTTAAGTGCCTCTTCAACCTCATCTCTAGTCACCATTTTTTATAAACTATCATTTTCATTCTGATTAAACATGATAGGCACCTATTCAAGAACCCAAGTCTGGCATCGATGATCAATCTCCTTATCAGCTGCGTAGAACTCTGAGAAGTGTTTGAGGGCCGCTTGTTGGATTTCTTCATTTTTATACTTCTTTTCACTGTCCAGAGTCTCAATATGCCAAATAAAATTTTTATTTTTCTTGCCATTTTCATATTGGTGAAAAAAATTTGTATTTAAATCACCCTCTTTTAACCACTGTAATCTACTTTTGAGCTTCCATGTCATCTCTTGTATTTTTAAAATTTCCATTTTATCTCAAGCCGTACTATGATCATGTAAATTTAGAGAACTTTGAGGTTGATATATGAAATTCTCGAATATAAAGAATTCATTCAGGTTGATGAGAAGTGGAGATGCATGCCATAAAGTGCCAGGTTTATTCTTTGGTTTAATTGCATTAATATATAGATTAATGTGAAATTGACATATCTTCTTAAAATAAAAATAAAATATTCTCTAAATAGAAAAAAATGTGGTTATAATAAAAACAAAAATGAATATGCTATGCATGTTTAGTTAGTTAACCATTGAGGTAATACAATTTAAGAAGTAAAAAAAAAAAAGTGTGAGTAAGATGTTTAAACCTTATACTTTAAAAAAAAATTTCAATACCTTTAAATAAAATATTTGAAGATCTATGTTAACTAATTTATATGGATAAATGCTTAAACTTTATACTTTTCAAAAGGATTTCAATACTAAATTTAGATAAAATATTTGAAGATCTATGTTAACTAATTTATATTGATATCAGTGTGAATGCATGAAGATGTGTTACACTTTGAGGCCAAATTTGGCGATGAAATTTCAAAATTTTACTCTTTTATAGAATTGAAGCCCTCAAAATTCATATAAGCCTTGTGAATTTTGATTCTAAGTAAAAAATTAATTTGTGGAGAATTATGTTGTTGTCCAAATGATATTTTTTGCAAAACAATTGTGTCATATAGCATAACTTAGTCTAATATATATATATATATATATATATATATATATATATATATATATATATATATATATTATGAAACCAGCTCCAAAAATAGAAGAAAAGAGATATCAACGCCTTAGAAATAAGCCACTTCGGGGGGGCAACCTCCTTTACAATACATAAATGAATAATTCTTGGATCATACAAATGAAAAAACCTACTTCTATATATAGGAGTCCATGGGGTCACAATATAATGTAGAAATTATAAAAGAGGCATGTATATCTTGGATTCACCCAATCTAACAGTGTAAAGTTAAATACTAAATTGCTTCTACAAATCTTTTACGGAATTAAAAACACAATTGCTAGTCACATGAACATGAAGAACGATCAATCACACACAACACAAATAATTTCCTGGGGAAAGCTTGTTGCTCAAAACCCCTCTATCATATATTGTATATTCCACAAGGAATCATGAAACAATTACATAAAACTCTTCTCACAAGAGTCCTCACGTATTCAGCTAATTGTCTTACACTGATCCAGATACAATCAAGCCAATACTCAACAATTTATTAGCCTGTCTTCAACCTGCCTTGTGTTGAACCCCTAATTAAACTTAGAGGTGGGGGGGTGAATCAGTTTAATACATACATGGAATTTTGTAACTTTCTCTTAAAACTTATTTACACCTTCACTTCATGATCAACTTAATATGTGAACAATCTTTATTAGTGAGCAGCAAGTATCAAACAAATTTGCTAATGTAACAACAGTCTTAATATGTGCGCAACAAGTATTAAGCAGATTAGATAAACCACATCAACACATAGACATCATGCACAGAGACACCAGATATAATTGGAAACCCATAAAGGGAGAAAACCACATCTTATTATTGTTGTGATGCAAAGGCAAGCTCCAACTCCCTCTCACCACTGATTTTCTGTAGGCACCAACCTACAGGAGGCTCCTACCTCAATTCTACAAGCTACAACTTACAAGGAAACTCCAACTCCCATCAATTTTCTGCAGGCACCAACCTACAAGAGGCTCCAACCTCAGTCAGCTACATCTAACATCTATCAAGCTACAACTTGATAGGGAAGGTCCAACTTCCTCACTCTTTCAAAAGAGAAACAATTGCTTATTTACCTTGGATATCAGCTCTGTCTTGTTCCAATTGCTCTGCTATTCATCTATTCTCATATCTGCCCTATATCATCTCTGCATATTCTCAGATTCTCTATTAGCTTCTCCTTCTTCTCTGCTCAGCTCCTCTTTCTTCTCTGCTTCACTGCTTTATTTCTGCATTATTTTTACTCACTCTTTCTCTCCCTTCTAACTCTCTCTTTGGCATTTCAAAATGATATTACTTATAGAATTTTTGATGACTGTTTTTTTTCTTCTAGGAATTCGAAATGAGTGGTGATACCCCTTGGTCTTCTGCCTCCTCATTTCTTTATCCAACTCAATTTAAAAATCATAATAATATGTACACAATTTCATGCTACAGTGGGATTTTGTCTTTTCTTTAGGATACTTGCCTTTGCATCACAAACAATAAAAAATGATTACATCATTTACATTTACATTCTTAATTTCATATTTAAATATCACTCATCTCCTTTTCAGTTATATAACTCAATTTCACTCAGATCCTTTTTTGGATTTTGGATTTACTGGCTTTGTCCTTTTTTTTTGCATTTGTTGAGTGACTATTCTGTGTACCTTGATTTACTGTAATTGTGTGCACCTGTGAATGTATACCTGTCAAACCTGTAATATCTGTGAATCTCTGTCAGACCCATACTTTTATCCCTGTGTTTAATCACCTGTTCACTGTGCTTTTGTGCACCAACTGCATATATAACTGCTTCTCAGGTTTATTCTCAATTACATATACATCTGGACAATATATATTCAGAAAAGAGAGTATAGTGACACTTGATGCAGGAGGGTTACCACAAAGCCCCGGTTCAGCATCACAGTCCTGGTTTAGCTCAACTTTTTCATCAGCTGTGTGTACAATTGCATTCAAGTTTCATGCCAAATTAATTTCCAACTGCGCAATCAGCAGAACGATGAACAGGTTGATGGCGCAGAGTTTAAACCGACAGCAAGTTGACGAAGATCGATGGAGTGCGGGAGGTCGAACAACGCGGAGGTTAACGAGAAGGCACCCCCGTAGTTGACTGGCCGATCGCGCGTTGACCGCCGATCAACGGCTATGATGAACAACGGGGCCTCACCCCATTTGATGTGTACAGAGAAATGGGAACCCCCGTAAACACCACTTTGTGGTGGCTCCACCATGCACCACCGCCAGCGCGTCACCAATTCACCACCGTATGTTAATAACTCGGCAAACCTTATTAATATAACCAAAATTCATTGCATATATATATCCTCGTCCTTTAACTACGCACCTTTATTAAATTGAAACCTTATGACCATGTAATAAACCTTAGTACATGTTTGATTGGGACCCACACATACAATAAATAACCAACCAAACGCGCGCACCCGTACCTGGCTATCTTCCAGGCTCTTTCATTAAAATTCGCGCATCTTCGTTCAATGATCTCCGTCCGATGCTTCTTCGCCAGATCGACGGTTTATATCCATTTCGCTCGGCGTCTTTGGTCAGTGTATAATGCGCGAAATTGCAAGTTAAACGATGGCTTCCAATACCGCCTATGCCACGTGTCACGAAGTCTATGGAATCGCTGCGATTTCTGCAAAACCACCTTACGGTCGAAAGGTGGTGCGGAATTTGGAAATCCGCCTCCGTGAACCCGCTCGTGGTTTCAGTCCCCTCACGGTTCCTCCGGTCAAGGTTCCGCTTAGGGTTTTAATTTAATAGTTCAATACACCGTTTTAACGCTAATTCCTTCACATTTCAATTATCTATATATCTATATATATAATTTTTTGTTTCGACTATGATTCTGCCTCCAACGCAAAGTTCCGCTCCTTTGACTTTGGTTCCGCCTTTGACTATGGTTCCGCTCCTATTCATGCTGGTTCTTCGGTGTATGCATATATATAAACCATATATATATAACACACCTACCATATATACAATCTCCATGTCAATCGAATACAAGTGCTTTGTTAAAAAATGGCGATAATTTCAAACATAATTCAAACAGTGAATGCTTACTGATTCAAATGCCAGGAATGTTATGTGTAACGCCCGACTGTATGAAAGATTCTTGGAATTTATCTATATATGTACATATTTTTGAAATAACAACGGTTTCTCTGCAATGACATCTGTGGCTCTGCCTCTATCGCTTCTGTCACTCTACCTCTGCCTCTACTGCTGTGATAACAGCTCTGTCTCTGTATTTGCTTTCTCTGTCTCTGCCTTTCTCTTCATTTCCTCTTTGCTCCATTGTCTTTCTTAGTCTCTTTGTAATTGTTCATGTTTCTGCATCTGCTACCTCCTTTGCCATCAATGACAATATTTCCAACAGTCTCCCCCTTGGGCATTGATGGCAATACATACATTTTCTCTGTTTGCCTGCTCTTTCCCCTGTTGCTTGCTCTCCCTCCCCCTTTGACATCAATGGCAAAGGGTTTCTTTTTGCATTTCCTCTCTCTGAGTTATGTTTAGGCCCTCTTCTGCTGACTTTGTACCATGCTGCTCCATAGTGATGTATAAGACTTGTTGAGAGAACACTTTGAGGATTATTGAATTTGAATATACACTGTAAATTGATACAGTTCTTTCACTTGTATAGAGCTAAAAGTGAGAAATAATGATATTTCATAGAGTACATTGTATCAGCTCTATCTAGTCAGAGATGTATAATCACTACTCGTCTTTTATGTTTCAGATTCTTAATATAATGTTTCAGAGCACAATACTGATCCTTTTGCTCTGTAATTGACCTTTTGATGCTTGAATAATGCAGATAACTTTAGGATAATAACTTAGTGTTCTTTTTCCTTAATCCTTTGATCTTGAGGATCTGATTCATGCTTTCCTTGCTGGCTGTTCTCCCCCTGGAATGATATTTTCGTTTTTGTTCTCCCCCTAAAATTATGCTTCCTCTTTATATTAGAGAGTAACATCTGCAGATACTACCCCTAGTTTATCTCTCAAGTATTGAAATGGTTCTCTAGCAAGAGGTTTGGTAAATATATCAGCTGTCTGTTCTTTCGTTGGTACATATTCCAGCTTTACTATCTTCTGAGCCACTTGTTCTCGGAGGAAATGATACTTGATTCGAATATGTTTAGTTTTTGAGTGAAGTACAAGATTTTTAGATATACTTATAGCACTTGTATTATCACATTTGATTGAAATAGGTTCATCAATGCTTACCTTCATGTATTGAAGAGTTTGTTTCATCCACATGACTTGTGTACAACATGATGCTGCTGCTATATATTCTGCTTCAGCTGTAGACAGAGAGATGGATGTTTGTTTCTTGCTTAACCATGCCACCAGACTTTCTCCTAGATAGAAAGCACCTCCACTTGTACTATTCCTGTCATCCACACAGCTGGCCCAATCTGCATCTGTGTATGCTGATAAAGTGAAGTTTTTGCTTTTAGGATACCAAAGTCCATAAAGTGTTGTTCCTTGTAGATATCTGAATATTCTTTTGACTGCAAGAAGGTGATTTTTTTAGGTGCTGCTTGATATCTAGCCACTAGTCCTACTGCTAGCATGATGTCTGGTCTTGATGCAGTCAGGTACAATAGACTTCCAATCATGGATCTGTAGAGTTTTTGATCTATATCAGCAGACCCATCATCAGCACACAGCTTGCAACCTGTGGTCATGGGAGTTGACACAGGTTTGCAATCTTCCATTTTTAATTTTTTCAGCATTTCTTTTAGGTATTTTTCTTGAGAGATGAAGGTGCCTGTGTTCTTTTGTTGAATTTGTAGTCCCAAGTAGAAACTGAGCTCTCTAATAATAGACATTTCAAACTCTGTTTTCATCTCATCAGCAAACCCTTTTGCTAGTTCATCTTTGTTTCTTCCAAAAATAATGTCATCAACATACACTACAACAATCAGGAGTTCATTCTCATGGGCTTTTATGTATAGATTGTTGTCTACTCCACCTCTCTTAAAACCCTGTTTTTGCAAATGTTTATCCAGTCTTGAGTACCAGGCACGAGGAGCCTGTTTCAGTCCATATAGGGCCTTATTCAGTCTGCATACATAGTCTTCTTTGTCTGTCAATGAGAAGCCTTCTGGTTGTTCCATGTATACTTCTTCTTCTAGGTCTCCATTAAGAAACGTAGAATTTACATCCATTTGATATACCTTGAAGTCTTGGTAGCATGCAAATGCCAGGAACATTCTGATAGCTTCCATTCTGGCTACAGGGGAAAATGTTTCATCATAATCAAGTCCTTCTATTTGTGAGCATCCTTTGCAGACCAGCCTGGATTTATTCCTGATTACTTGTCCTTGCTCATTCATTTTGTTTTTGAACACCCATTTTGAACCAATGATATTCTTCTCAATTGGTCTAGGAACTAGTTCCCAGGTATTGTTCTTCTCAATTTGGTCCAATTCTTCATTCATTTCTTTTACCCAATACTTGTCCTTGCTGGCTTCTTCAAAATTCTTTGGCTCTATTTGTGATAACATTGCTATGTATACTTCTTCTGTCTGTTCAGCTAGCTGCCTTCTTGTTTGTACTCCTACACTCTTGTCTCCTATGATTTGATCTTCTGGATGGTTCTTTTGAGTGTATCTTGAGGGGGTTTTTGAGTTCAGTTCAGAATTTTCTGATGTTTTGCTTATTTCTTCATCATCTTGGTCCTCTTCTTCATGATTTTCAAAATGGCTGCTGCAGTCTGTATCTCTTGTCTTGTTTGAGAGTTCTTCATCAAATCTTACATCAATACTTTCTACAATTTTTCGAATAGTCTTGTTGTAGCATCTGTATCCTTTACTCTTGGATGCATATCCTAAGAGTATTCCCTCATCTGCTCTTGCATAAAATTTCCCCATATTTTCATCATTGTTCTTTATGTAGCACTTGCTGCCAAAGACTCTAAAGTGCTTGATTGATGCAGGTTTACCATGCCATAGCTCATAAGGTGTCTTGTCACTATTAGGTCTTAAATGAGCTTTGTTTAGAATATGTACTGCTGTGTGTACAGATTCTGCCCAAAAGGTTTGAAGAATGTTATTCTCTTGCATCATAGCTCTGGCCATTTGTTGTACAGATCTGTTTTGTCTCTCTGCTACTCCATTTTTCTAAGGTGTCCCTGCAATGGTAAATTGTTGCTTTATTCCATGTTCATTACATAGGTCTGCAAAGTCATAATCTGTGAATTCTCCTCCTCTATCTGATCTGATACATTTTAGCTTGCATCCAGTTTGATTTTCTGCTAATGCTTTGAATATATTAAACTTTTCCAGTGCTTCTGATTTGTTCTTGAGAAAAGCAACCCATGTCATTATGGAGAAATCATCTATTATCAACATGAAGTAGGATTCTCCACTTGGTGTTTTAGTTCTTGCAGGTCCACACAGATCCATGTGCACAAGCTGGAGTACTGGTCTTCTAGTTGATAGCTCATATTTAGATTTAAAGGATGTGCTAGTTTGTTTCCCAAATTGACAAGATTTTCATATGGTATTTGAAGGCCTCTTTATTTCAGGCATATATCTGACATATTTCTTCTTACTTAGTCTGATGATATGGTCGAAGCTGAGATGTCCCAATCTCCTATGCCATAACCATGACTCCTCAAGTTTGCTCAGATGGCAGGCTTCATCCTCCTCTTTTACTATGTACACATTACTCTCTGTTCGGACACCTTTGAGTAGAGTCTTTCCTGTTGTGCTTGATCTGACTTCACAATTTTGTGCTCTAAAGAGAACTTCATAGCCTTTGTCACACATCTGACTGACACTCAGTAAATTTGCTTTCAACCCATCTACAAATAGTACATCTTGGGCCTTTCCTCTTCCATTATCTATGCTGATTGAGCCTTTTCCCCTGATCTTACTTGATTTATCATTGCCAAAAGTAACATTGCCAGATTTATTTTCATCAAGAGTAATAAACTTACTTTTGTCTCCTGTCATGTGTTTAGAGCAGCCATTGTCCAAGTACCGTTGACTTTTCAGATCTTGAGCAGTTAGAGCCAGGTCACATTTATTCACCTTCTTTATCCACTGGAGGCCTCCTTTTGTTTGGTATCTTTTGTGAGGTGATGAATTATATCTTCTTAGAGAACACTTGGAAGGCATATGTCCAACTTGATTTCATATACAACATTTGATCATAATTTTTGCAGAATTATGAGTATGAACAAAATTTCTTTGATTCATAAACCTCCTTGAGGTGTTAAACATTAGCCTTTGTCCATACTTTCTACATTCAATGATTTTATGACCAAATTCCTTACAATAAAAGTAGTAACCATAGAAGCTATTTGCATACCTGATGTAAGGTTGTTTCTTCCATTTGTTTGTGTGAGGCAGTCTCTTCAATACTTGCATCTTTTGCTGGTTTGAATTACTCCTCCTTGCATGAAAATATGCAGCAATGTGTCCCAGCTTATGGCAAACATAGTAAGTGGTATTCTTCATTGAAGGGAAGGATCTCCTTTGATGGTTTCCATATTCAAGGGTCTGAGTATTTATTACATTCTTTGCTACTAGTAATTTCTTCTGATTTCTTTCTTCCTTGTTGCAGATTTCTTCTGTTGTAGGAGTTGTTTGAGCTGCTTCATCTTCCTTCTTTGCTTTTATAAAGATAATATCTATGTCAACCTTTTCTTTTCCTTTACTTGATTCCTCTTCATAGCCTATTCCAGTCTTTATCATAGGGGATCTTTGAGCAACCAAGATTTCATTCAACTTACTAGAGCTTTTTGTTTGAGAGGAGTTTACAGCCACATTTCTTTGAGCATTTTCTAGTTTCTTCCTGAGGCATACTACTTCTTCTTCCAGCTTCTCTTGTTCTCGGGTTTTGTCTTTGATTTGCTAAAGTAACATTTCTTATATCTTTTTGGCTTCTTCAAGCTCTACCTTCAGCTGCATGAGGACTTCTGAGTTTTGTTCTTCTCTTACATACTTGAGAAGAATGTCCTTTTGTTTTCTGCATTTCAGTTTAAGTTTTTCAATCTCTTCCAGAGCACTTCTTAGCTCCCCCTCAAGGTCAACTTCCCCTTCTTCTTCTTCATCTTCTAGCAGGATTCCTTCAAGTTCTTCTATGGCCATCAATAAGAATTCGGAGGTTCCTTATTCACTTGAGGGTTCATCTGAATCTTCAGATGTACTGCTGTCTTGTTGAGCATAGAAGGATTTTCTGCTGAACTTCTTTCCTTTCTGCCAGTTCTTTGTTTTATTTCTCTCTGGCTCTTGAGGCTGATTCCTTACTTTCTTGTGAGGACACTTAGCAGCATATTGTCCAACTCTTCCAAAGTTAAAGCATTTGAAAGGAAGTTTACCTTTGTATCGTCCTAAGCCTCTATCCAATTTCTTGACAAAATTTGCCTCTTCTTCATCCGAGCATGAGCATATGTATCCCTCTTCTTCTTTCTTCTTTTCTGTTTTAAAAGCTGCTTCCCTTGTACTTGGCTTCTTCTGTGGGAGCCTCATTTCATAGGCTGTTAGATTTCCAAGTAGCTGGTTCATGGTCAAGGTCTCCCAATCAGCTGTTTCTTCTATTGTAGATACCTTTGGATTAAATCTAGATGGAAGAGATCTTAGAATTTTTTGTACAATTACACTTTCTGGTATTTTTTCTCCAAGAGCTTTCATATTGTTAATAATTTCTGCAGTTTTTAGGAAGAAACTGGCAATGTCTTCATCATCATTCATTCTTAAGTTCTCAAACTGGGCTCTATAGACTTGAAGTTTGGCAGCCTTCACTTTCTTGTCCCCCTCATGTATGTTCTCAAGAGTATCCCACATTTCTTTGGCAGAGTCTTTGTGCATTACTTTAATAAACTCCGCTTCACACAATCCATTCAGGATGGCATTCATGGCTTTTGCATTAGCCAAAAACTATTGTTTTGTTTCTTTCTCTGTATCAGTTGCCTTTGGGGCATATCCTAATTCCACAGCAGCCCAGACTTCTATTCCTAGAGACATTATGTATGTCCTCATTCTGATTTTCCAGAAAGCATAATTTTCACTAGTGAAGAAAGGGGCTTTGTTGGTTGAGTATCCTTCTTTACTAGTCATCTTGGGAACCTAGGATCTCCTTTCAGCTGTTAGAATGGTACAAAGGAACCTGCTCTGATACCAATTTTTGAACCCTTAATTAAACTGAGAGGGGGGGTGAATCAGTTTAATACATACATGGACTTTTAAAACTTTCTCTTAAAACTTATTTACACCTTCACTTCATGATCAACTTAATATGTGAACAATATTTATTAGTGAGCAGCAAGTATCAAACAGATTTGCTAATGTGACAACAGTCTTAATATGTGAGCAACAAGTATTAAGCAGATTAGATAAACCACATCAACACAGAGACATCATGCACAGAGACACCAGATATAAGTGGAAACCCATAAAGGGAGAAAACCACATCTTATTATTGTTGTGATGCAAAGGCAAGCTCCAACTCCCTCTCACCACTGATTTTGCGTAGGCACCAACCTACAGGAGGCTCCTACCTCAATTCTACAAGCTACAACTTGCAAGGAAGCTCCAACTCCCATCAATTTTCTGCAGGCACCAACCTACAGGAGGCTCCAACCTCAGTCAGCTACAACTGACATCTATCAAGCTACAACTTGATAGGGAAGCTCCAACTTCCTCACTCTTTCAAAAGAGAAATAATTGTTGATTTACCTTGGATATCAGCTCTGTCTTGTTCCAGTTGCTCTGCTATTCATCTATTCTCATATCTGCCCTGTATCATCTTTGCATCTTCTCAGATTCTCTATTAGCTTCTCCTTCTTCTCTGCTCAGCTCCTCTTGCTTCTCTGCTTCACTGCTTTATTTCTGCATTATTTTTACTCACTCTTTCTCTCCCTTCTCACTCTCTCTTTGGAATTTCAAAATGATATTACTTATAGAATTTTTTATGACTGTTTGTTTTCTTCTAGGAATTCTAAATGAATGGTCATACCCCTTGGTCTTCTGCCTCCTCATTTCTTTATCCAAATCAATTTAAAAATCATAATAATATGTACACAATTTCATGCTACAGTGGGATTTTGTCTTTTCTTTAGGATACTTGCCTTTGCATCACAAACAATAAAAAATAATTACATCATTTACATTTACATTCTTAATTTCATATTTCAATATCACTCAGCTCCTTTTCAGTTATATAACTCAATTTCACTCAGCTCCTTTTTTTTTTGCATTTGTTGAGTGACTGTTCTGTGTACCTTGATTTACTGTAATTGTGTGCACCTGTGAATGTATACCCGTCAAACCTGTAATATCTGTGAATCTCTGTCAGACCCATACTTTTATCCCTATGTTTAATCACCTGTTCACTGTGCTTTTGTGCACCAAATGCATATATAACTGCTTCTCAGGTTTATTCTAAATTACATATACATCTGGACAATATATATTCAGAAAATAGAGTATAGTGACACTTGATGCAACAGGGTTACCACAAAGCCTCGGTTCAACATCACAGTCCTGGTTTAGCTCAACTTTTTCATCAGTTGTGTGTACAATTGCATTCAAGTTTCATGCCCGAATGAGAGATCAATTCGCAGGTGGCAGCACGGTGAACAGGCGCAGGTTAAACAGCGCACAGGTTGATTGGAGATCGACGGAGTGCGGGGGGTTGAAGAGCACGGAGGTTAACACGGAGGGTACCCCCCGTAGTTGACTGGCCGATCACACGTTGACCGTCGATCAATGGTTATGATGAACTGCGGGGCCTCACCCCATTTGATGTGTACGGAGAAATGGGAGCCCCCGTAAACACCACTTTGTGGTGGCTCCACCATGCACCACCGCCAACACGCCACCAAGTCACCACCAATATTAAACTTTGATCAACTCTTTTAACATACTCTCGAACCTTATATTAAGATTATAATACGTCGAAAACATTAATAAACCGATTCATTATATATGACTCCGCCTGGGCCCATGATACAACCAATCAAACACGTGCATCATACCTTTGTTAACCCCTGGGCTCTTCCATTAAACTTCGTGTGGGTCCTGCGAACAATCACCGTCAGATGTCGGCCCACCAGATCGACGGCTCTTGTCCATTTCGCTCCGTGTCTTGGTACGATGTATAACACGCGAAATTGCAAGTTAAACGGTGGCTTCCAATACCGCCTATGCCACGTGTCGATTCCTGTATGGAATCGCTGCCCATTCCTCCAATACCGCTTTCCGACGGATGGTGGTGCGGAAAAAACCATGGTTTCACTCCAACCCACCGTTACTGGTCACAAGTCTCGGTTCCGCTCCTCTCCTCCGCTCCTCTCCTCCGCTCCAGGTTCTGCTCAAGGTTTTAATTTAATAGTTCAATAGACCGTTTTAATGCTAATTCCTTCGCATTTCAATTATATATATATATATATATATATATATATATATATATATATAATTTTTTGTTTCAACTATGATTCCGCCTCCAACGCAGAGTTTTGCTCCTTTGACTTTGGTTCCGCCTCTGACTATGGTTCCGCTCCTATTCACGCTGGTTCTTCGGTGTATGCATATATATAAACCATATATATACAACGCATTGATTCAAACGCCTGGAATGTTATGTGTAACGCCCGGCTGTATGAAAGATTCTCGGAATTTATCTATATATGTACATATTTTTTAAATAACAACGGTTTCTCTGCAATGACATCTGTGGCTATGCCTCTGTCGCTTCTGTCACTCTGCCTCTGCCTCTACTGCTGTGATAACAGCTCTGTCTCCTTATTTTCTTCCTCTGTCTTTGCCTTTCTCTTCATTTCCTCTTTGCTCCATTGTTTGTCTTAGTCTCCTTGTAACTGTTCCTGTTTCTGCATCTACTACCTCCTTTGCCATCAATGACAATATTTCCAACACCTTGCTCACACAGTTCATGAGGAATGCAATCCTGATTCACAAGGAATTCTGTCCTTCCTACACCGCATTGAGTATCATGGGCATCCTGTGGTGTTTTAACTACGCCTAGGTAGCCTGCTGATATCACAACTGATAGTTACACTCCCCTTTCACCTAGATCTCAACTGGGTCTCCACTAGAACTGACATGCATGCAGTTAATAATAGTAAATCCTCAGTTGCATGCGAGATCACTGATTATGAATTAAATAATATTTAAGTAACTTGAT
Source organism: Pinus albicaulis (assembly GCA_034641835.2). NCBI lineage: Eukaryota > Viridiplantae > Streptophyta > Pinopsida > Pinales > Pinaceae > Pinus > Pinus albicaulis. The sequence goes on from CM076583.1 coordinate 1,100,399,570, forward strand.
CTCTCACTAGTGTATCAAACAGTTACAACTAGCACAACTGACCTTAACTCACTTAAATAAGTTAAAATGATTACAACTTGCATTAACTAATGCACCACTGCACTTCGAACTCTATTACAACTAGAATTACTCTGCATGCCTCACCAACTACCTCTAACTCAAAATCCACTAGCTAACTGAGTTTATAACTCTGAGTTAACTATTACAAGTTATCATTGAGAATAGATTACAATTTATTGTCCATCTTAATTAAGGGATAACTAAAATAAACATGCACCAAAAATAACCCTGTGGGCCTCACCCTAGTGTAGGTGCTTAATGCACTAGGCGTTGGTGCTGAATATTGTTTCCGGATGCCAATTTCACTATTTCTTGTTGCAAACTTCAACATATAATCTTATCCGACCTAACAATAATAATGTAAGGGAAAAATAATAACAATATTGGGGGTACATGGATAAAACAATAACAATAAGGGGGATACACTAACAAAAATAATGTACTACACTAGTGATATAGGGACCTAACATGCCCCTCTCCTTCAAAAAGTGTTGTCCTCAACGCTTGAGTAGCTTTGGATGCTTCTGTATAAAATTCTCATCCTCCCATGTAGAATCTTCAATGGGTAATTTCTTCCACTTGATGAGATACTCTGAAATTGACCGATTTCGTGGGTATCGAGTTCTTGTTTCCGTGACTGCTTCAGGTTCCAATATGATTTTTCCTTCCTCATCAAGTTCTATAAATATTGCTTGAACTGGAATTTTGTCACCTATAACCTTCTTTAAGCATGAAACATGGAAAACTGGATGCACTCGCGAAGAAGCAAGAAGCTCCAATTTGTATGCCATAGTACCAATATTTTGCAACACCTTGTAAGGACCATAGTACTTTGGCTATAATTTATTATCCTTCTTAGCTTGCTTGAGGGACATTTGTTTGTATGGTTGTAGCCGTAAAAATACCCAGTCTCCTACATCAAAACTTCTCTCGCTGTGATGTTGATCTGCCTATTGTTTCATTCGATTTTGTGCCAAATTTAGGTTATCCTTTAAGAGTTGGATAAATTCTTGTTAATGCTCGATGTGATCTTCCACTGCTTGAACCTTAGAGTTTTCTCTTAAAGATGATGTGATGGATGGTGGATGATATCCATAAAGTGCCATAAATGGGGTCATTTTTTCTATAGTATGAAAGGAAGTGTTATACCACCATTCAATGAGAGGTAACCACTTGACCCATTATGTTTTCTTATCAGATACAAAACAACGAAGATATCCTTCCAAACATTTATTCACTATCTCAGTTTGACCACCAGATTGAGGATGATAGGATGAGATATGAGCTAGTTGAGTACCATAACAAGAAAATAATTCCGTCCAAAATTTCTAGTAAAAATGGGGTCTATATCACTCACAATAATCTTTAGGTTTCCGTATAACTTATGAATTGTTTCAATAAATGTAGTAGCAACTGTGCTTTATTTAAATGGATGAGATAATGCACAAAAGTGTGCATACTTGGTAAGTCTATTATCTACCACCATGATGACACTCTTTCCTTCGGACTTAGGTAAACCTGTGATAAAATCAATTGAAATATCCTCCCGATGTTGACTTGGAATGGATAAAGGTTATATAAGACTCTGGATCTTAATTGTTTCAACTTTATTTTGCTGGCAAACCAAAAATTCTGCCACAAACTTTTGAATATCAGATTTAAGGCCATCCCAAAAAAATTCTTTCTTCACCTTGTGGTAAGTTTTTAAAAATACTGAGTGTCCTCCTAAAAGAGAAGTGTGAAATTCAAAAAGAATATTTTGTTTTAGTTGGTAATTCTTACAAATATATACGCGATCTTTGTACCATAAGGAATCATTTTTCCAACTAAATGTATCAGATGTACTAGGATCTTGTTGTAACTTTTGAATGAGTGTCCACACTTCTTCGTCCTTCTTCCATTCATCCCTTGCTTTGGTTATCCAATCTGGTTGGATAATAGAATTGGCATAAAGAAATGCTTCCACCTCTTCATCCTTTCTTGAGAGTGCATTTGCAACAACATTTAGCTTCCCTTTTTTGTAGATGATTTCAAAGTCATAACCCAAAATCTTTGTGACCCACTTTTTCTGCTCTTCTGAAGATATTATTTGTTCCAAAAAGTGTTTAAGAATATAATGATTAGTTTTTACCTTGAAGTGTCTTCCCATCAGGTAAGGTCATCATTTATTTAGTGCATGTAGTATTGCCAACCTTTCCTTCTCATAAATAGCTTTCTGTAAATACTTTCCTTTGATTGGATGAATTTCAAAATCAATGGGTCTTCCTTCTTGCATTAAAATGAGACCAATTCCATTTCCTGAGGCATCACATTCCACAATAAAGGTTTTTGTGAAGTCTGGCGTAGCTAACACTAGTGCTGGGCACATTGCCTCTTTAAGATGTTCTAAGGCCTTAGTTTCTTCAGGAGTCCATGAAAATGCATCTTTCTTCAATAATGTTGTTAGAGGTGCTGCTATTCTCCCATAATTCTTAACAAACATACGATAATACCCTGTTAACCTGAGAAATCCTTGCAACTGCTTTATGGCTGTGGGGACTTTCCATTCCTTAATGGATTTAATATTGTTAGGGTCTACCTTAACACCCTAATGAGATACAATATGACCCAGATATTCCACCTCTTGTACTTCAAAGAAACATTTGGATGTTTTTGCATATAATTGTTTCGCTTCCAATAGTTTGAGCACATGTTGAACATGATCTTTCCAAGACCTATTGTAGATTAGCATATCATAAAAAAATACTGGCACAAATATATATATATATATATATTAAAAATTTATATTTTTTATGCAAAAAATTAGTTTTTATTATTTTTCAAATTTGAAAAAGTAATATTTCAATTGAATTTTGTACACATATGTGTTCACAGAAGTTTTTTTTCAACTATTTAATTAAATTGAAAAACCCAAAATACCCCTTTGAAGAGGACTCATAAACAAATATACTGGTATTTTTTGAAATTTTTTCGTTCTGTATATTTTATTTTATTGATTTTTTATTCAACCCCTTTGAAACTGTCCAAAAATAAATCAAGAATTATGTTTAAAAGAAATTAGATGAAAAATATCATAGAAATTTGAAATTTCAAACTCATATGTTATTGAATAGATGATTGCTTCATCAATCCAACAAGATGAAATCCACCACTAAAGGATAAATTGTTCCCTAAGTCCGCCATGGTACAAAATGGTGTTACAAAGAAATCTGGAGAAGGGGTGCTAAGACTGTGACTTTTAGGACCTCAGGAACTCGATCAATCACTTAAAATGCTTGTTCGAGCACTTGAGTTATAAAATTAAAATAAATTGATCGAGGGTTTAAGAAACCCTCGATCGAGCCCTTAATGTGGTTAAACATAGGCTTGATATAGCTTTAAGGCTCAATCTAGCTTTAAGGCTTGATCTAGCTTTAGGGCTCAATCGAGCTTTAAGGCTCGATCAAGGCACTTTTTTAAAGTATGCACCTAGGATGTATTGGCGGGAATTTTTAAAAACATGGCTCAATCAATACTATTGCTTGATCGAGCCACTAGCTCGATCAAGCTCCTAGATAACCTCAGGCTACATAAGGACTCAATCGAGGGTTTGTTTTAACACTTGATCGAGCTATCTTTAGACCCTCAAACCACTTGATCGAAGGCTAAAAGATTGCTCGATCGAGCACTTAAAATGGCTCGATAGAAATGTTGTTTTTCACCCAAGACGCACCCTTGATTGCCAAAAAGTGCACCTGGCTTCATGCATAAATCTATCAACTTCATATATATCTATATATAGAAAAAATAATGCTATATAAAATAAAATAGTCAATGCGGGTTATTAATAGAATATTTTGATACAAATTAATATTAGCATATATTTAAAATATATTAATAACAAAAAAATCATTTAACTCATGGAAATGTTATGTAAAATATTTTAATGTCAATTTATATGTATATATTATATATTTTTTAAAAATAATATGTATATATCATATAAAGCTATTGAAAAAGATAAGCTTTTATGGTTAAAACATTTGAAGTGGTGTCAATAATTTACAGTTTTGTCCTTTTTTAGGGATTTGTTTTTTTTTTTTGTCTAAATCCAACGAAGATTTTTTGGACTTACAAGTTTAAGTTATGTACTCTATATAACATTCAAAAATACAATTTAAACAATGAAAAATTACACATTGTATTTTGCACTCTAAAAGGAGTTTGCACTTGAATTTATTTTATCCCTCTCGGTTCATGCTAGATTCGTGCTTAAGATGGGTGTATGCTAGTAAGGTTTGTTTTAACGTCATTTTTTGGGTTTAAACTCTTTGAATATATATGAATGAGGCTTGGTGTAAGTCTTGAGTGATTTTGATTGCATACATATACCTCTCATAGCTCTAAAACTTAGCCAAAGATGTAGTGTCCAATTTTGATTTAACTATTTGACTGATATTGTGGTAATGAGTCTTTGAAATGAAATGTAATGAGAGGACAAAGGGAAGCGATGAGAGAAAAGGGTTCTAGGTTAGTTTTGTAGAAACCCTAGCATTCTTACAGACTTGCTCTGCCGCGACAGCACTCATTCGACCTGCGCACAGTGACTAGCGACCAACCATGGATTCAAGCTCAGGGGGGGAGGGTCAACCCCTCCTGCAAACAATGACGAAACCCGTGTCATTCCTGACCAAAGCAATGAAACCGCTGACAATAAGCAGGAGGTGGCAACACCTCAGATGCCGACTACGCAGAATCAACGGGACGCAGCTGCTCCCACATCCTCCACCTACAAACCCATAGCTCCAGAAAGACCCAAGATCAATTTGCCAAGCCATCGTATAAACGCTCAGATCCAATACATGAGATATCATGCCCTCATCGGAAAATTCATCGGCTTCTGGCCAATCGAAAAAGCTCTACAAGGATGGGTTGCTTCCAAATGGAAGCCCAAGGGACATGTTATGCTCTAGCTGGGACCGAAAGGTTTCTTCACGGCTGTCTTCAACTGCATCGAGGATCGAAATAGGGTTATGGATGAAGGGCCCTACTTTTTTAACTCAACCGGGTTATATCTCAGAAACTGGGTGGAACGATTCAACCCAGATAAAGAAAATTTCAACGGGGCACCAGTTTGGATACGCCTATACTCGCTGCCGCTTGAATACTGGGACAAAGACTCTCTCCAAGAAATTGGCAAAGGGATAGGAGAGTTTATCAATATAGCAGAAGAGACAAAGCTTCGTAGATACACCTCCTACGCAAGAATCTGTGTCTATATGCACTTGGACAAAGCCCTGCCTGATGCGGTAAGTATATATCATGATGATTTCGAATGGATCCAACCTTTAGACTATGAACATGTTCCCTTCAGGTGTCGCAGGTGTCACGCTCATGGGAACTTGTTCAAAGATTTCTCCCTTAACTCTCAAGCTCAGAATAAAGAGGCAGAAGACAAAACGGAACTAGATGGCTTCACCAAGGTTCCTTCATGTAGGAAGCACAGTAAGAAACCCTCAGCATCGGGTAAGAAACCTAACCCCTCCTCTAATGCTCCTTCTACCAGTAACAGTTTTTCCATACTCTCCAACTCGGATCAGGCTTCAGAATCCATCCGTATCTCTCCTTACCCATCTCTTAATCCCTCTGCTCCTTCAAGAATTCCCTCTCACCCTCGGCCCCATCCATTTTCAGAATGAGAAGCTCTCTAATGAAATTTCTGTGCCCATCTCCTCCCCTGAAACTAAAATTCTAACCTGGCACACAGTAATCATGGACATTAATGATCCAAAGGCCAAGCCTCAAGTTACCAATGAGGAGAACCCTGGTAGCAGTCAATCGAACCCCATGGAAGAAGACCCAGAAGGAATAAACCTTGGGGAGCTGGACATCCTAGGGCTAGAAGATGCTTGCAGAAGAAAGTACTTCGACAAAATAAATCCACATCAAATTGAAAAACTAGAAATGGCCTTAACCAGAGTCCAACAGCAAAAGAAATTAGGCGTTCAGCTAAGAAGCCACTGGGACAGCCTAAAAGTTACAAAAGAGTCCAAGAAAAGGGGTCGCAAACCATACTGGAAACGCACCATCACTGTAGGGGAAATGTTGGTGAACTCAGGGCGATACCCCAAGCTAACAAGGTTTTTCAAACCCCTCCCAAATAGTTCCCCATGAAGCTCATCTCATGGAATGTCAGAGGGCTCAATAGCCCTGGGAAGCACAATATGATTCAGAAAGAAAAACCAAATATTCTCTTTCTTCAAGAAACAAAATGTAATAGTGAAGCACTAGGCTCAATCTTATCCAAAGCTTGGCCTAGCTGCAGCTCGGTCACAGTTGATGCCTCAGGTTCTTCCGGAGGACTTGCAATAGCTTGGGATACTCAGTCCATAAAGTTAGCAAAATTTCATGTAGCGCACAGTCTTATTCAAGCTACTTTTCATCCCATTGGCACAAACATACATGGGCACCTTTCAAATGTCTATTTTCCCTAGGACCATGTCAGGAAAATAGAGCTTCTGAACACCATGGAAATACTGAATTCTCACAGAACCTATCCTCTCTAGATTGCAGCAGGGGACTTCAACATGATTACCAAGATGGAGGAAAAGACTGGAGGAAGGCTAATATTGGATCCAGAAAGTTCTCACTTCAAATATTTTATAACCAACAATTGGCTTATCGACCTCCCTTTCTCAAACGACTCCTTCACTTGGAACAACAAGAGGACAGGTAATTAGCAGATCGCCTCAAAACTGGACCGATTCCTCATATCATACAACGCCATATATTTGGGAGGGGATCTTTCGGCTTCGATACTTCCGCTGGTAGGCTCAGACCATTGGCCCATTTCTCTTCATTGGCAAAATATTGGCACTCGGTTCAAAAAACCCTTCAAATTTGAAGCTTTCTGGCTCTCTCATCCCTCATTCAAATCCATGGTCACTAATGCTTGGAACAACTTTACTCCCCCTACAGGATCGAGAATGTATCAATTCCAACAAAAGCTTAAACATCTCAAATTGATCATCAAACATTGGAACTACTTTGTCTTTGGGAACATATTCTAGGAGATAAATATTCTCGAGAACAAAATGGGAGAAACTTAACAAAAAATCATCCACAAGAGAAGAACAGATTACCTAGCTTCCAAAGAGCAGGAACTTCAGAAGCAGCTGGAAGAAAGGCGCAAACAAGAGGAAACCTTGTGGAAACAAAAATCTAGAATACGCTGGTTAAAGGAAGGTGAAAGAAACACAAAATTATTCCACAGGTCTACAGTTCAACGAAGAATGCAAAACCGCATTGCCCACATCACCAATACACAAGGAGAACAAGTGGAGCAACATGAGGAGATCGATCAAACACTCCTGGACCACTTCAAAAGAATTCAGCAAGAAGAGAGCACCATAGATAGGCAACCAGCCATCGACAAAATCTCCTAGCTGATCCCCAGGCTTGTCACTGCAGAGCACAATCAGATGTTACTTCGCCCAGTGTCACTTCACGAGGTTGAAACAGCAATGGCTCAATCTAAGGATGGGAAGGCGCCAAGACCCGATGGTTTCACCTCAAATTTTTTCCATCATATCTAGGATCTCATCAAAATGGAAGTCTGGCAACTAGTTGAGGAGTCAAGAGCTTCTCATTGGCTTCTCCCCTCTCTGGATGCCACTTTCATAGCTCTGGTTCCAAAAGAAGAGCACCCAAGCACTCCTGAAAAATACCGACCCATTGCTCTCTGCAATGTGATTTATAAAGTCATCTCCAAAGTCATAGCCAATAGACTAAAGCCTCTTCTTCCGCTTCTCATCTCAGTAGAGCAAACGGGATATGTGGAGGGACGCCAAATTCTGGATGGCATTATCTTAACTCATGAATTTATTCATTCCCTCAAAAGCGCCAAGAAGCCAGGTATGCTCCTTAAAATAGATCTATCTAAAGCATTTGATAAATTATGTTGGCGTTACATACATCACATCCTCAATGCTTTTGGCTTCGACCAGATGTGCATAAGATGGATAATGAGCCTCATCTCGACCCCTCTATATTCCATCCTCATCAATGACATCCCCTCCACTCCTTTTTCGTTGTATAGAGGCATTAGACAAGGAGACCCTCTATCCCTCTTTATTTTCGTACTCATGTCTGAAGGCCTTAGCAGACTTATTCATCATGCTATCCTATCTCGGCAACTTCGTGGAATCTCCCTTCATGGCTCTCCCACCACAACCCATCAGCAATTTGTTGACGATAATATGCTCTTTGGCTTCCCTTCCGCCCAAGAGGCCTACTCCTTCAAAGCCATTCTAAATCTTTTCTCTGTAGCCTCTGGCATGACCGTCAATGAGTCGAAATCCCAGCTCTTCTTTTTTAACACTCCTCCTATGACCCAAGCTAGCATAGCTCGAATTCTTGGTTTCTCTAGTGCTCACCTCCTTGCCAAATACCTGGGCGCGCCACTCATTGATGCTACCATCAAACATTCCTCTTGGAATCTTATTTTGGAAAAATTGGAAGCCTGGCTCTCTTCTTGGACCTACAGAGCTCTCAACTTGGCCAGCAGACTCGTTCTCACTAAAGCAGTTTTGCAATCCATGCCCCTATATCTCTTTTCAGTTCTTGCTACTCCAAAATGGGTTCTCAAACATATCAAGATTTTGCAACGTCGATTTCTTTGGGGGTCTTCAAACCAGAACCGAAAATGGGCCTTAGTTAACTGGAACATGGTTTGTTCCCCTAAGGATGCAGGAGGACTCGGGCTCAGGGACCCTCTACATAGCAACGAAGTCATGGGAGCCCATCTGTGGTGGAATTGGCTTTCGAACCGCCACACGCCCTGGGATAAGTTGTGGACAGCCAAGTATGCTAATAATAGACCTCCTGAAGACCTGATCAGGCTCTCCCCTGGAATTGCTGGCTCCCTTATATGGAATGAAGCCAAGCAGCATTTTGCACTCATACAACAACACATCTTCTGGGAAATACGCAATGGGCATACAGCCAGATTCTGGGTAGACTCTTGGCAACAAAACCCAAAGCTGACTGACACTCTCACCCTCATCAATGGTAGGAGGATTGTTGGTCCGGAGGAAGTCAAAGTCAGTCAGGGCTGGACCCCCACAAACTACAATGAATTCAAACAATGGAAGCACCTGTCTTATATCATTCCTCTTGCTCAGGACAACACTTGGGAAGCTCTCAGCAAGGAACTTCAACGCCGGAAAATCAGATGTTCGGAGGAACGAGACATTCTTCGATGGGGATACTCGACTAAAGGCATGTTCACTACAAAAGAGGCCTTCTCTCTCATGCATCCAGCCCCTCTACCGCGTGATTCGATTTGGAAATTTGTTTGGGCTCCTGGTACTTGGCCAAAAGTCTCAACATTTCTTTGGCTTCTCAGTCACAAAATAATCCTCACTTGGGACAACCTGCTCAAACGAGCTTTTTGTGGTCCTTCACAATGTCCTAACTATGAGCAAAGTAACGAAACGATCCAACATCTCATGTTCTCCTGCAAGCTAGCTAGCACTCTATGGGAGAAGATTTGCTTTAGATGTCAAAAAAGAAAACCGAAAGGGGACTTAACTAATATCATGCGCTATTGGCCCAGACATCCTTATAGCAGCTCTATTCTTAACACTCTTTGGCAAATCATTTGAGGTCTTCTCTTTTTGTCTCTATGGAAAGAGAGAAACAAGAGAATCTTCAAGAATCAGTCCACTCCTTTGGACATGATCTAGAACAACTTCAGTAATAATCTCCAAGAGTCTCTAGCCCTGCATTCTTGGCAGGATGAGGATCTTCCCAAACAGCCCAAGGTAATAGCCATATGGCAAAACTGGCAGCTCAAAATCTCGATCATTCCTAACTCCAATAGACAGAAGACTCCTGAGTCCCAACTCCATTGGACCCCTCCTCCTCCAGGAATTTTCAAGATGAACTTTGACGGAGCCTCAAAAGGAAATCCAGGACCTGCTGGCTTTGGTGGCATCTTCAGAAACTCACAGGGAGATGCCCTTGCTATCTACTATGGCTCTATCGGTTGGGCCACCAACAACTCAGCAGAACTGGAAGGGCTCTGGCAAGGACTGCAACTAAGTCATCTCTTCAACCTTTTTCCTATCATCATGGAAGGGGACTCCCAAATTGTCATCAGCTTAGCCAACCAACTGCTTCAGGGCACCAGTTCAGCAAAAGTAGCCACAAGTTGGAGAATGGTTTCCAGAGTTGAAAAAATAAGCAACTGGCTGAAAAATAACCAGGCAATCTCCTTCATCCACACCAAAAGGGAAGGAAACAAAGTAGCAGATCTCCTAGCTAATTTAGGAGTCAACAGCATCGATACTCTCCATCATGGTCCTATTCAGATCATCCATGATAGATATCTCCTTCATAATTGTCTCAAGCTGGTGCACAATGATCGCCCATCTCCGGATGCAGATGATTCAATGGTATGACGGGACATCCGTCCCGGGGCAGCTCCCAAGGATATTCGCATGGGATGGCCATATGGCCCCCTGCGGCTCCATTAATTTGGACATTAATCCGCTAGCTCTCAGAGCATTAACTCTCCGTCACCGGCATTCTCTCCTCCTCATCCTGCACAGTCGGTTCCTTATGGCATACGACTCGAGCTATCCAGAACATTCTTGCTCTGCCTGCCGCTCTTTGCATTTCCTCTGCAGCGTATGCCCTGAAGCTTATGTCGAGCCCAACGCCCGCACACAAACAGGGTGGCGCTACTCCTTGCTCAGTTGTATTGAAACCACGCCTGGCTATCATTTTTCACACAGTGCTCTCTATTACTCCAACTCCAGTCAGCAGGATCCTCTCGGATTTCACTGTGGATTCACTCCAGTCCCGACTTGTTCTATTTTTCTGAGGCCTTTTCAAGTTGTAGCGTCTGCCATGCCTAGGCTTCAACATCGGATGAGATGCCACCATGGGGAAACCCGTGGCCGGCCTGCGAGTTCGCGTCCCTCCTCCAGTCTGGGCGAAGCGACTTCCTCTGAAGATGTTGAGGGGAGACAAAGTCAGGCCACCCGCAGTCAATGGGGGAGTGATAGCTCTCCTGGCGATAATCAGCCCTCTTCGCATCCTTTTGTTGTCCCTTCGAGACCCATCTCCCCTGCACCCTGTCCTTCTGGCAGTCATATTTTGAGGCAAACCTCGCAGAGGGCGGAGCTCCGCTTTGATTGTTCTTTCAATCGTCCCACTATCACTGCTTATATTACAGTCACCCTGCGGGAAGAATCGACTCTCTATCCTCCTCCTTTGCCAGGTCCTTCGCTCTCCCCTCTTGGTCTTCCTCCTGCCCCAGCTGCGTTTTCCATCGAACATCTGGCTGCTCCCCCTGCCTCTGCTTCTCCCGCCTTGGATCCACATTCAATGCAGGTGGATGCAAATACTATAGGCAAAGATGGTGATCAGAACGATGCTGTAGAAGATTCGGTGGAAACGTAATGGTGTCGCATAGTGGAGGAGCCTCCTTCACCAGCCCACGCGCAGTAACTTCGGATAGCCTTGGTTCAACATGGTACATACGTTCCACTATTTTGAAAGATGCACTATTTTTTTTAGTTGTCTACAGCAGCAGAAGCTGCATGCTACTGAAGTCTTTTTGTTCTCTTATGTTATGTGTAATGAACTATACACCGGTTTCCCTTTCAAGGGCGGTGAAACCTCGCCCAAAAGAACTGGTTTCCCATTCAGGGCAGTTCGACGTTTTGTTAAAGCTTGGACATCAAGCCCAGTTTCAGGCTCCCATAGCTGAACTGCGGCAATTTTGTAACAATATGTTTCCATAATAGAACTAGCATAATTTAGAAAAAAAAGAAGAAGATATTGTGGTAATGAAACTTAAAATTTTAAATTGTCTTACAGAGTCCAAAATGATGATTATTGAATGAGTTTAATTAGAAGTTGGAAGAATATATTAGATGAGTTATATGTACAAATTAATGTGATCTAATTGAAGGTATTGATTTATATGTTTTAGGTAAATTGAAATGAAAATGTTGGATACATTAAGTTATAAATATTACTAATGGTTTACCTAGAGTGATAGGAAACCACATAGATGCATTGACATGGAATTGTGTGAACATTATGCTGGACTTTGAATTGAGTCAAGGAACCGTAAAATTTATGCAATATGCTATATTGATTTTGATTATAAGACTTGTTGATGCATTGATTGTAACATGTGTAGGCACATGAAACATGTTTGTTGAGGATTATGGGGTTGTATGTAAACATACTAAGTATCATCATGATAGGACTAGAAACATCCTTGTTTCCACCTATTGGTACTAATGGTTTACCTAGTGTGATTGGAAACCTACATTGATGCATTAATGCAAGATTATGCCAACTTTATGTTAATGGGATCCAAATTGAGTCAAGGAACCATAAAAATCATGTGAATATGCTATATTGATTTTGATTATAAAACTTATTGACACATTGACTGTAATGTGTGTAGGCACATGAAACATGTTTGTTGAGGATAATGGGTTGTGTGGAAGCATACTCAATATCATCATGAGAGGAAGAGAAACGTCCACTGAGTATCATCATGATAGGAAGATCAATATCCTTGTTTTTACTTGTTGGTACTCCTTTTCGTGGCCTAATATGAAGAGCTAGCGATGCTTTCACTCTAAGGTTAGATGTTTTTGTGAAGGTAGGCCATGGAATTGGTAACTCACAAGAATTAGCTAAGTGGCATGAAATAAGGCGATAACCTTATTCCTTAATGATTATTAGTCTCTTAACAAAGAACAACAAAGATGAGTTAATAGGGTTTTTAGTTGTTGTGCCATTTCCCCACCGAAAAATGTTGGATATATTTGAAAGGCATGTACATCATGATATCCTTTAATATACCATAAGATAACTCATAAAGACCATGAGATACGTGACACCTTTGATATAATTAATAATTTGTCAAATTATGGTGAAAAAAAACTAAATTAAAAATATAAAAGTGAATTAACTTACTGTATATAAATTATTTAAACAAGAAAACACTCATATATCTTTAATGTAATCTATTTGAAGAGAAATGTTTAATTACATAAAAGTATCATAAATAAATATATGATTCTCTAAAAAATTTCCCGAAGGCGAGATGCTTGGCGAGTGGGGGATGGATGCAAATTTCAATTGGGTTTGGACCCTTGGTTCAACGTTGGTGATGAATATAAGCTTTCAATTCCACTGTTAGATGAACTTGGTTGATTAAATATACAATACTTAGCATATGCTAAAGAACAAGAACCTCAACTCAGAGGTAGTATTGGGTGGAAGTCAACTAGGGAATTGGGGCTATCTAGTGAAGTGACTACTGAATGGGAGAGATTCATCGATTTACTCTTAGAAAATTATGTGACCCTCAGAGATTCAAGGCCAGATTCGATATGTTGACAAAGAACACCCATATTGGTTCATTTAGTGCTAAACTTGGATATAAGGCTTGGTTCAAAGATATCTCTTCTATGCAAAAGGTCTAGTGGTAGAAGGTTCTTTAGGGCATGATCTATTATCCTCTAAAATCCAAGCTAACGACATGGTTAACTCTTAGTTATAAATTTCTTACATTGGATAAGATCTCTTGTCAGGGATGGTATGGGATGAATCAATGCCCTCTCTGTAGGTCCTACGAAGAATCCCACGATTATATTTTTTTTACAATCCAACCATGTTATTAAAGTATGTCAAATTTTATGGCAAGTCTTTAATCCCAAATTGAAGTGATATGGTGCTTATTTAAATAATGCTTGCAGGTTCTATTGGTTGGATAAGTAAGTTTCCCCTTTCAATGCCCTTCCATGCTTATTGGTAGTAGCCATTTAGAAGTTTCAAAATCTTTGCATGTTTTAGTATAAGGTCATCCTTTTGAAGTTTTGTGTAGTGAATGTGGCAGGTTTGGCTAAGGAATAAAGAGTAGATCTAGATGCAAGCATGCCCAAAGTTCTGATCATGCCTGAAATTGATTTTGGTATTCCATGGGGTTGTTTTGATGGGGTCAGTGAGCCCATACCCACCCCGATGTGGCATGGGGTGGTATTGTATCTTAGCCACTCACACTTCCTTTATCGTCAACGCTCTTTGGATAGAGTCTCAAATAGTAAAGCATACATTTCCGCACTATGGTTTCTGCAAGAGTTGGACAGAAGAAAGGCCTTTCAACCTTACAATATATAAGAGACTCAAAACCTGTAATTGAGTGGGCCAACAAGAGGTCCTGAGGTAAACATTCTTGGCTTAGGAACATTGTATCAAATATCTTGGATGCTGCAAGGTCCTTAGACCTCATAACCTTTTGCCACATTCTTTGCGAACTTAACATGAAAGCTCACATATTGTTCAAAGAATCTCTTGCCTTGCCCACTAGTATCATCAGATACTACGAGTTTATTGATGGTGTTGAGACAGAGTTGATGGAGACAAACGTCTCCTTGCCCTTTTATCTACCCTTTATACCATGTATAGACAATTTTTTTTTTCCTTATTTTGAGAATATAATGAGGGTTCTAGATTATTGGTTTCTTGATAATAATGATGTGCTATAATGTTCATATATATATATTCTTTTCTTAATATATATTATTTATCTCTTTAGAAAAAAAAGTATAAAATAAAAAGTGAGTTAATATGATTAATTTAAAATATTAAGAAGAAAAATATAATAAGAATAATAAATATAAAATTAAAATAATTTAATTAATAATTAATAAAATCTAATTATTAATTATCAATGTTATACCATTTTTAAAAGAAAAAAATAAAAATAAAAATAAAAATAAAAATAAATTATAGAAAAAAGAGAGTAGTTTGAGGAAAATTAAAGGAAACTAGTAAATAATTAAAGTCAGTGAAAATAGAAAATGTGAAAGTTGAATGATAACAATTTATTATTTTATAATTTTAAATATGTAATTATATGCGTAATTATATAGATGTGTGAAATTAATTTCCATTTAGTTAAATCAAACAAATAGTGTTGGAATCTGTTAAAAATGAGATGGTAAACGATGGCTTCTCTCTTATGAAATTCTATAGATTGAAATTTATTAGGCTCACGGCCTCTATGTTATAAGAAATTCGCACAGTTATCTCATTATACCTTTTGATTTAGTTGGTACATCTCAGATTCAAGTTTTTTTTATCAAGGAAAATTGAAAAGATCTTCATGTTCTTACGTGGGTATTTATAAAGATATTGGTATATGTGTGCATTATGACAGTCCATAATAACCCAGTAGAAAATTGGAATTTATTTTGCAGAAAGTTATAATTGTATATGGATAACATGGTATAACTGCCATATTTGAAATAAAACCTACCTGCTGGTTATTATTATAATTGATTTATACATTATTTTTGACTGTAATCAATGAATATGAAGCTGTAACATTAATGGAATTGAGGCAACGCAGAGCAAGCTCGAGCGTTATGTCGCCTTGAAAAAATTATGCCCATTTAAACACAAACGAATCAATCACAAGCCGTACTATAATGATGTAATTTTAGAGAAATTTGAGGTTAATATATGATGTAATTAATATCAAAATGTTGTTGAAATTTTTCATATAATATTCTACCAATGCACAAAGACAATTAATAAACTATTGAAAAATTCCTTTGAAATTAAATATCTAACATAATATACAAAACCAAGAATCTAAACCAAAAAAAGAGAATAACTAATCCCACTCGTTGAAAAAGACCATATAGAATATTTATAAAATTGTTTATTCCATACAATATCTTTATATCCCTGTCGGTTTCAAACTTCCATTCAATCATTTCGCAATTATGGCTTCCATTTCACAATGGTGGAGATGAACAATTTAGGAAAAAACAAAGGAGCAGGTGATGCAATAGGTACATTAGTCAACTTTCAAAATCACGGATCAAAAAAGTGTTATAACTTTCAAAATTTGAAACACTTATTTATATGCATTAAAGCACTACTTTAAAATCACAATTATATGTTACATTACCGTAAAGTTATAAAATGATATAATTAAATATATAATAAAACAATATAATTAAGTATATAATAATTTTTAAATTAAAATATAATGAGAATGATTATAATATTTTAAAGTATTAGTTTTTGAGGATTAGTTTAATTGGTCTAGTTATTTTTGGTAAAGTATTATTGTTATAGAGGTTACAGGTTCACAAAGAGATTTTTTGGGTGGATTTACCTATACAAATATTACTTGAATATAGCTCTCACAATCTTCCAAGTTCATAAACCATATACAAAATAAAAATATTTTTTTTTGTAAGCATGGTAGTTCCTTTCATTTTTCACTTTTTTCTCCTTTTTTGTTTTTAAACTCTATTTTCATCAACATGTCCAAATACATCACCCCGATCGGGGAAGGGAAGGGAATTGAACCTGTGATGAGAGCTATAATAGCCTGCCTCATCACCGTTTAACCAAGACCCCACAGACTACAAAATAAAAATATTTTAGAGTATAATAAATTGATTTATTTTAATATTTTATTTATGTTTATTATTTTTTTACATAAATAAATTTTTTAAAATTGTATGATGGTAAAACTTTTTATTTTTTTTAATCCATAAATGACACAAGCCTGCTAACATGACTTGTGAAACTTGATATCATGAGCACCATACCGAATGAGTGTGCCTGGATTGACAGAGTTGAAGATGCAATTACAGGAATTACTGGACAAAGGATATATCCATCCTAATGTGTAACCCTAGGGGGCACTAGTGTTGTTCGTAAATAAGGATGGTACATTGCGAATGTGTATTGACTACAAACAACTTAATAAATTAACTGTTAAGAACAAATACCCATTGATTCAGATCGACGATCTTTTCGACCAAGTAAAAGGGGCAACTGTCTTTTCAAAAATAGATCTAAGATTTGGGTGTCATCAAATACTGATAAAGGATGAAGATATCTATAAAATAGCCTTTCGAACTAGATATGGGCATTATGAATTTGTGGTCTTACCGTTTGGATTGACCAATGCACCAACAACATTCATGAGTTTGTTGCATGGCATATTTCATCCATACTTGGATAATTTTGTCCTGATTTTTATAGATGATATATTAATCTATTCAAGGGCTATGGAGGAACATTAGGAACATTTGCGTATACTGCTGAAAATGTTGAGAGACCATCATCTATATGCCAAATTCAGCAAGTGTGACTTCTATAAAGAGCAAATCCAATATTTAGGCCATGTCATTTCAGCTGAAGGAATTGCAGTAGACCCTGAAAAGATAAAGAATATTATGGAATGGAGGGTGCCTAAAAACGTATACGATCCTTTATGGAACTGGCTGGTTACTGTCAGCATTTTATAGAAGGATTTTCAAAAAATACATTTCCCATAACCTCCTTGCAGCGAAAGGGGCGAGTGTTTAATTGGAATAGTGAATGCCAATCTAGTTTCTAAAAGTTAAAAGAACTGCTGACCACAAATCCTATTTTGAAAGTGTCAGATCCAAATTTAGAGTTTGAGGTTTGCACCGACGCCAACAAGGAAGAAGTAGGAGCAGTGTTGTCATAAGATGGGAAGGTTGTGGCATATGAATCTAGAAAGTTGAAAGATCATGAACCATGATTTTCTGCATATGATATGGAATTGACCGCAGTAGTGCAAGTGTGTCTTCTATAAAGATAAAATCCAATATTTCCGCAAGTGTGACTTCTATATTTAGGCCAATCGAGTTTCGAAAAGTTAAAACAATTGCTGACGACAACTCCTGTTTTGAATGTGGCAGATCCAAATTTAGAGTTTGAGGTTTGTACCGACGCCAACAAGAAAGGAGTAGGAGCAGTGTTGTCACAATATGGAAAGGTTGTGGCATACGAATCTAGAAATTTGAAAGATCATGAACCGCGATATTCCGCATATGATCTGGAATTGACCGCAGTAGTGCATGCACTTGAAATATGAAGGCACTACTTATTAGGAAAAAAGTTTGTGCGGAAAATTGATCATAGCAGCTTGACTAGTTATTTTAAACAAGCTGACTTGAATTCTCGCCAAGCTAGATGGAATGCGTTCCTGAGCAAATTTGGCTTTGAAATGTAGCACATTAAAGGAAAATAAAATCAGGCCGCTGATGCGTTAAGTAGAACAATGAATTATGTGTATGAATTATACTTCAATAACATGGAATTCAAGTTTTAGAATTAGGTGTAGGAGGGTGCAACAAAAGATCCTGAATACCAGTTTCTATGGCAGCAAACACAAGATATAGAAAATCAAGGAAGACAATTGGACTATACCATCAATAATGAACAACCACTGATCTTCCAAGGAAAGATATATATTCCTAATCAACTAAGTTGAAAAGAGCTGATTCTAGATGTGTATCACAAAATTTCATATTCTGGACAGCCTTGCTATCAGAAAATGTTAACAACCATCAGAAAAGATTATTTTTTTCCTGCTATGCACAAATACATCGCTGAATATTTGACTAAATGTTTGGAATGTCAGCAGGTTAAATTTGAGAATCAACACCTAGCCGATTTATTATAACCCATACCAATACCAGAGTGGAAGTGGGAAGTTATATCGCTGGATTTTATTATTGGCTTACCAAAATCAACGAGACACAATGACTCTATAATGGTAGTAGTTCATTGGTTGATCAAAGCACCTCACTTTATTCCTATACAGTCCAATTTTAAAACTGTACAGATTGCTGAAATCTTCATGAGGGAGATAATCATATTGCATGGAATTCCAAAAATAGTCATCTCAGACAAAGATGTGAAGTTTACCTCAGCCTTTTGAAGGCACTATTTAGCGGACTAGGCACACAAATCCAGTTTAGCACGACATATCATCTTCAGACGGATGGGAAAACGGAACGGGTAAACCAGATACTAGAGGACATGCTACGAATGTATGTAATGCAACAACTCACAAAATGGGAGGATTATCTGCATTTGGTGGAATTTTCCTACAACAATGGGTACTAGGAATCCATCAAGACGAGTATGTTTGAAGCGCTATATGGTAGATAGTTCTGAACACCCATTAATTGGAGTAGTCCAGAAACAAAAATAATGCCTGGACATGAAATGTTGGCTGAGATGGAGCGATAAGTTAAGAAGATCCGACAAAATTTAAAATTTTCCCAAGATAGATAGAAGTTGTATGCGGATCAGAAGATACATATCAGGAATTCAAAGTGGGTGATCACATTTAAGTGAGAATTAGAACCAAGAAGAGTACATTAAGGTGGACTACCTGTGCCAAGTTGGCTCTCCGATTCTATGGACCCTTTTAAATTTTGGAAAGGGTGGGGCCAGTAGCCTATCGACTATCTTTACCAAGGCACATACAAGTGCACAATGTGTTCCATGTGTCTGTGCTAAAAATATACATACATGATCCGAAGCATGTAATACACTGGCAGAATATTCATGTAGGAATGGAATGGGAATTAAGATCTCTAAGGAAGATAAATGACTGTTTATTAATTTAAACTTTTGATGGCTGCAGGTTGAACTAGATGGCGAATTCTTAGTAGAACCTCAACGTATTCTCGATCAAAGATAAATAACAATACAGAGGTGAGCCATCACCCAAGTTAAAGTGCAATTGAAACACTTTAGCCCGGAGGAGACGACTTGGGAAGATGAAAACTTTGTGCGAGAGGCATATCCAAAACTATTCACTAGAATGGATTAACACCAAGGACGATATTTATCTTAAGCGGGGGAAGATGTAACACCTGAATTTAATGTCATTTAAGTTAAAGAAATATTTAATTTAGACATTGGAGTTATTTTTAATTAATAGGATTAACAAGCATGTTAATCAAGTTATGAACTAAAGATTTTCTTTTGAATACAGATTTAATTATGGTATGTTTCCATAAGTCTCATGGTAAAAGTTTTCCAGGACCCCAAAGTAGTTGATCAAGTAGTTACTCGCAGTTACCTTTCCTCTGGGGATAAAAGGAAAATCCTAGAGGTGGAAAGGGGTTCTGTGCAGGTGATAAGGAACAACTAAGGAGATGAAAGGGGAGAGTACCCAGAGCTGGTGGAAAACAAGTGGAACAGGACTGGACAAGAGTCTCGAGGTCCACCTCCTTGAAACACTGCTATGCAATCCTACTTTGATGAGGAGCATGGAGGGAGCTGAGGACGTCATTGCCTCTGTTAGGTCCCTATATTACTAGTGTAGCCCCTTATTTTTTTTAATGTAGCCCCCTTATTGTTATTTTTATACCCCTGTAACCCCATATTGTTATTATTGTGTCCTTATATTATTATTGTTAGGTTGGATAGGATTATATTATGACCCCATGGGCTCCTATATATAGAAAGAAGGTTTTCTCATTTGTATCATTCAAGAATTGTTCATTTATATAATGTAAAGGAGGTTCCCCCCCTCGAAGTGCTTATTTCTAAAGCGTTGATCTCTCTTTTATTTTATTTTTGGAGCTAGTTTTAAAACATTTCATATCAGAGCTTTGGATTCTAGGGTTTCGCTGCTCCAAACAGGTCATTGTGGAACTTTCACTATAATTGTTTTTCTACTAAGGTTCAGAATTTGAAATTTTTACCACGATAAGTCGAAATCATGATGAAATTCATGTCAGATCTTGGTTCGCAATATTTTTGGATATATGATCTGTGGAAGTTAGGGTTTTTGTAGGCTCCCAAATTTCATCTAAAAGAGGTGACTGTGGGAAAATTGTCATAGCTCTCTCTTTAAGCATCGGATTGGAATTTTGTAAACAGTGGTCGAAATTACACATATTACAGTTTCCTGTGTATCAATTTCAAAGCTGAAGAAGGAAACAGTGACATGTCGCACACGGTACAAGTTTTCTCTACTGAACTTGTCCATAATTAGGTCATTGTGGGAGATTGGGCATAACTTTGCCTTGAAGAATCCAAATTAGGTCAGACCTATGGAATTCGAAAGAAGATTCAGAGGGATACAACAGGACCAAATTTCAAATATTGAAGATCTGAAATCACAGAGATAATTCAATTTCAATATCGAGCTCCTCAAAAGCAAGAAAAAGGTGTGTATTTGTTTTCTTCGAATTGCATAAGTCTTGTTTGAAAAATCAGTTTGAATTGATTCCAAGGGCATATTGAAGAATATATATCAGTATTGGGTTCTAAAATGCCCCCTAAGAAGAATTCAACTCCCATTAAACCCTCAGAATACTCTACTACGACTCATGAAGAGGAAAAAGTGCAACATGATATATCAAAATTACAAGAGCAAGTGCACCAAATTTCACTCTCGTAAAGAGCATCAAAAAATGAAATGGAAGTTTTGAAGAAAGGCGTGGAAGCTAAGATAGATGGCTTGAAGAAAGGCATGGAAGCTAAGATGGATGACATCGACGAAAAAATGAAAGACAACATGGAAGACATGAAGAATGATCTAAAAGAAGACATGGAAGGTTTGAAGGAAGGTTTGACAAAGTTGATACAAGAAATGATTCCTAACGGAGAAAATATAGTAGAGGAAACTCATAATGAGAAAAAAATAAATTATAATCGTGATTTCATAAAATCTAATGTTGGATGGAAGACCCACCATATTCCAAAGATGGATATGAGGAATTTTGATGGCAAGGATCCCATAACATGAATACTACAGATGGAGCAATATTTTGATCTCCATAATGTGAAAAACACACAAAAGGTACACATTGAAACTTTACATTTAGAACAAAATACATTTGTATGGTATCGATGGCTTTGCTCTCATAAAAAAATTGTCACTTGGTCAATTTTTACGGAGGAAATGATAACACATTATGAGGATATAAAGAGAAATACCTTCTTTAGCGAATTGATAAATCTGAAACAAAAGGGTTCAATGGTGGAACACATTGAGGACTTCCAAAACTTGAATATAAGGGTAGCTGATATTGTAGAGGAACATAGGATTGAATTCTTCATAGGGACTTTAAAGGATAACATCCAACATGAGGTTTGCCTTTGGGAACCTGATTCATTAAAGAATGCATTAGGGTTAGAAAGAAAAATTGAATGTAAAATTATGGCGACAAGGAAGCCTACCACTCACATCTATAAAGATGGAAGTGTTGCTACTCCTAGAATTCCACAACCTACAAGGTTGACACCACAAAAATTCAAAGAAAAAAGATCAAAAGGGCTTTGCTACAGTTGTGATAGAAAATACACTAAAGGTCATAAGTGTGCTGAGAAGAAATTATTTTACATAGATTGTGAAGACACTAGAAAATTTGGCACAATTTCCAATGGCCACTTCGTCGCTATTCCAACACAAAGTCGTCGCAAGAGCGACAGTTCAAGGACGGGAAAAACGTGGTTTTCCATTACATCGCAATTCTGATGCACTGAAAAAGTGTCACACTATCGACACTTTTTCCGTCACTTCCAAACAAGCGTCGCTCTTCCGACGTTTCGTAAACCGTCGCGCTTCCGGCGTTTGTAAACTGTCGCAATTCCGATGAAATGTGGTTCGACGTTTTGAACGTCGCTCTTTCGACATTTGTAAACTGTCACAATTCCGAAAAAATGTGGTTCGACGTTTTGAACGTCACTCTTTCAACGTTTTTAAGCTGTCGCAATTCCGACGTCGTACAAAAGTGTCGCAAGACCGACGCATTACAAAAGTGTCGCAATATCGACGCGTCCCATAGGCGTCGCAATACCGACACATTCCAAAAGCGTCGCAATACCGACCTTAGGAAGAACTTTCGCAATATCGACGAAAATCGTTCAAGACGTCGGAAGACCGACACTTACAAAGCGTCGGTATACTGACAGCGGGTTCAATTTAAAAAAAAAAATGAAACTTTAAAACATGACAGTAAATCTCCAATATTTGTTATGAATTGTGGGCGTTCCAATGACCGTGAAATATTAATATAATAAACCACCCCGCAACGTTTTGAATATAAACAATCATATAAACATGGCTCTGTATTTCAAAAAATAGGTTTAAAATAGAAATAGGGCAACATTTTTTTTTTCCAATTGTTATGAACATAATTCAACCGTGAAATATTAATATAATAAACCACCCCGCAACGCTTCGACTATAAAAAATCATATAAACACGGCTCTGTATTTCAAAAAATAGGTTTAAAATAGAAACAGGGCAATATTTTTTTTTCTAAGTAAAGTTAATCTATTAACAATGGGAATAAAATTACAGCATGGCTGAAGTCAAAAACATTGCCTAGACTTATGGCAAATTTGTCATCAAAAAATAAAAAAAACAAGACTGCCCTCATACGGGGAAACCAGTCTTGAACGTTTACATAATTCAAAAATATTACAGAGGTCCAACACAGTAATATAAT
Source organism: Pinus albicaulis (assembly GCA_034641835.2). NCBI lineage: Eukaryota > Viridiplantae > Streptophyta > Pinopsida > Pinales > Pinaceae > Pinus > Pinus albicaulis. Next base: position 1,100,422,966 of record CM076583.1, read on the forward strand.
CTAAAACATGCCAAATTAAGTGGGCCACGAAGCAAGAAAACCAAATTAACCAAACTACTCCTCCGGTGGTTCCTCGACGATTCAACACCATCCTTCAGAAGGTCCAGGATCGCCAGGTGCTATCTCCACATTCACGCCACCGCTCCCCTCCTGAAGGCCCGAATGCTGGCCGACTTTTTCTGAGCTCAGACCCGTCGGACGGGTGCATTGTTCCTCCACTTGGGCCTCCTCACGGAAAACCACGGTGATTGAAGCTGTGATTCGTGGGCGATTCAGAGAGAAATTAAAGGAAAAAAGCGCAGTGCACATCGTGGGAGAAGGTGAAGTGGTGGGGAAATGAGGAGCAGGGGAGCCCATATGGTGGCCAGATCCTAGAACCTGACCCCACCCACTTCTAGTGTTTGGATAGCGACCTGTGTAATAATCTCTGGACTGGCTGGAAGACGACTCGGTTGAGGGGCTGGAGGGAGTGCGCAGGGGTTGACCTCTAGTGCTCCCCCTACGGCAACGCATCCTTTGACGCAGGTGAGGCATGGGTGCAGTCTCAACAGTGGGCACAAGACGAGACGGAGAAGCAGGATTCCAAGAAACCGAGGAAGACAGACATAGACTAGACCGAGAGAAATGAATATTTGCACCAAGGTCTAAGTAGCAGTTCAGTTGGCCACTTCTCCTTCTCGTCACAGTGAGCAAGCAGTGTAACCCAACAACCGGAGAGCATCTGCAATTCAAAGGTTGTGGCTCGTCTGAAAAACCATAGCGAAGCGCCATTTTATCAACCCGACTGCAATGGCATCGAAGAACGCCCGTCATAAATAATCTCTCATTGATGAGAGTCGAAGGCTGGATCATATTGGAGCATGCGGAATGGCTAACAGGAGTGGAGGTCTGATCTTGAACAGCGTTAAAACTTAATGCGATTTGATGTTAAAACATTGGAACTTAAATATCGACTAATTGAACAGCGTTAAAACTGAATGCGATTGATATGAAATCGCCACATCCATGTCCCATCACCTTAAACGCCATCGAATGCACCCGCATCCGGGAATAAGGCATATTTTGATTGAGGACACGTGGCAGAAATTGATTGGAGCGGATCTTTGTTTGGGTCGCTTGCGCAGTGGAAATTCGGACCCGAAAAATATTAGGGTGAATTTGATAAGAAATTCGCGTCACAACTCTCTCTCCGTATGCCAGCCCAAATTCAGATCCAAAAAATATTAGGACATAATTCATTTGTTTTTCACGTCACAAAATTGGCTGATGTCAGCAGGCTATTTTGGAACGCGAATTTGGTTTGAATTATGGTTTATCGCCGTTTGAAGTTCGGTGGGCTCCACGGATAAAGGGTTCGTTTGAATTTTTGACAAAGGTTTTGTTATATGTTTTATATAACGCGTGGCGGAATAGTTTTATTGTTTGTTAAGGTCCCACATAGTGATCAAATTTGAAGGGCAGGTCCAAATTTCAATTAGAAGGGCATATATCTATGTCGCCCTTCCATAATGAAAAGCTTTAAAAAAAATCTTTTCAATTGACCACAATAAATTATTTTTACATTTCATTTTCAGAAAGACAAAACCATCAATCTTTCTATTAATAAAAGACTGTTACATATACAAAAATGAATAAGGCTCCATCTTTCATTTCTTAAATATCTCATTGGCAATGTAAACATAAGTCTTGAAGACACTATTATAAGAATTTGGATACATACCACCGGGATATAGGAGATTCTTATGTGTTAGATTGTGTAATGCAATTTTGACTTTGTCTCACAAGGAGCAGTAGCATGGAGGTCTGGATTTTTCTTATAGAAATTTTTTACTATTATTTGAAACGTTGTTTATAGATATGAATACAACAATGAAATTATGAGCATGGTGGACAATTAGTCAAGCTCATGATGCCAAACCATGATGATGTACGTTTGGAATTTAATATTTTTACATGTTAAAGACAAATATTCAAAATCACCGACAACTTAGTATGCCATAATTAATAATCATTCCCTGTTCACTTTTGTTAATAGGTTTATGTCACACAATGATCTCTCTTCTCTGGCATTTAATTGTATTGAAGATCACTATTCTAGGAATAAGGAGTTATTTTCTCCAAAAATAACCCTAGCCAAACATTGAAAATACATCAAGGATATCTTTCTATGCTTCATAAGTACATATGTTCTACTTCTAAATCATGTCTTGGAAGTGGTTGTTTTTCTGGAAATTATTCACCAGTTGTTTTCATACCAAATTCTTTTTCTCATTTTCAGCATCCAATACATGAAAAAGATAATAGTTTAAAACAACATAAATATTTGAAAGTTTGCAAGAATTGTCTGGCACACTTTGAATATGAATTTTGAAGTCAAGTGCATGATGCTGTATAGGATCAAGTGTCATTTTGAATACCAAATGTTTCACAAGAAACTTCTCAACATGCTACCCTGCAGTAAGGATTAAATGACAATATTGCATCAACTATTTCCATAATAAAAATGCACCTCGGCCATAAGACTAAACAACTACAAATGTTGTAGATCTAACAAGACCACACAATAAAATGTATTCCACAAGGCCAATACTGTATGAAAAATGAAAAGGAGTTTGCAACCAAAAATACCTTCGGCAACTAATTCAATTAGATACACCAAACCATCAGCAAAAAGGAAAACCAGCCTACTCAAAAGGCAAGCGTTTACCTCCTTTGACAAAATTTTGAGTTTCGAAACAAGGGCCTTTATTGTCTTGTCAATTCCCCTAGTAATTTGAATGGGGTTTGCGCCTGCTGCAACAACCTAAACAAAAAGTTTTCATTTCAAATTATTTTCCATAAATTTAAGATACAACCATTGTCAGTTTTTCATTTCCTAACAAGCTCATAAATTTTGACAAAAGAACCAAAATTTTTTAATACTTGATAGCAATTTTTTAACTAAAAAACTATCTTAGACTCAATAAGCCCAACCCAAAACTAAAAAACCAAACACCATAAGGCCCTACAAAAATGAATAGATGATCTTAATCCAGTACTATCGACAAAAATTTACCTTTACACCCTCACTTATTAAACCCTGTGCAAGAACAACAGATGTTGTGGTTCCATCCCCAGCTAAATCATTTGTCTTTGTCACAGCTTGCCTTACCAACTTGGCCCCAATATTTTCAACTAGGTCCTCTAATTCAACCAATAAAAAGGCCAAAACCATAGCATTGAGATACATTTCATTACACTGTCAATAACAATAAAATTTGACTTAGCCATAACCCTTTCCTTTTATTGTTGTGAAAATCTTTATGCATTACTCTAATGTGGCTAGTCCATAGGCCAAGTAGACCACTGGGTAACAAATATGTTTCCTTTCACCTTTGAGTTTTCAAATTATGCCTACCAAATCTAAGACATTTAAGAGGGGGAACTAATACAACGTTAAAAAGAAAACCAGAGCACACATCTACAAATTACCTCCTTAGCTACTGTCACACCATCATTAACTATTTTCGGAGAACCATGCTTACTCTCCAAGACAACATTTTTCCCTTCACCGCAAGGCTGACTCCAACAAGATCATCAAGTTTGTTCACACCGCCTGCAAGACAAATTAAAAATGCTTTCAGTAAGTGTGCAATTGAATGCCAGACCATATGCCAAAACAACCCTCCATGAAAAATTAAAATAACACATTAAAACCGAATATAAGTGGACAAGGAAATATCCACCGTAGTGAAGTTTCACGTGCAGGTGACCTTCCTTTAAACATAATTTTTCTATGACCTGCAATTTTTTTGTCACTGAGCCATCCTTGTTGAAGTACAACTCCTTTTCCATAGCTTTTGTATTAACTACCTTCTCTCTGTCGCGTAATCTCAGAGTCCCTCTTCTGCTTGAGCGATTAAAGGAAATGGGTGAAAAAACTGAAAGAGAAGACAATTGTCTGCCATACTTATCAAACATTGCACCCAACTTCTTCCCCTTTCCATTGTTACCCAATGAGGTAGATGTGGCAATTGTTGTCATACCGCCCAAAGCAGAGGCCATCTTCTCTTATGCTGAATATAGAATTACAAGATCTTCATATTAGTATGAACCTTAAAAAAACATGACTCCCATTGCTAAAAACCACTTTTAAGTTGTAACAGGCAAACTAAACAACTATCGCAACTTTTGGCAACTTCTGGAGCATTAAGAGAGAAACAACTAAAGAGAAATACAACCACAATCCTCATTTTAATGAGACCGGACTATATATTTTCATTAAGATAATAGAAATAAATCACGACTATATTAAGGCCAACACAAAACAATCTTTAACCAGTGTCTCTCGCGGCCTTCAGGTTGCCATGCTAGAGGTTGCATATTTTTAATTTAAATTCTTGACCTCTCGTGCTCATCTATGAATGCATCCAATGGGATATCTACATCAAATGCTCCTTTATATCCCCAAAAACAAATTCCCTACTACAAGAGCACCAGTATTGATGGATCACCCCACACCATCCCACCCACTAGAAACGATGAAAAAGGAAACCCGAGAAAAATTCTGAAATATCTCAAGATGACTATATGGGTGGTTCTTATGAATCAACCAACCATTCAGAACATGCTCATCAATCCAAAACATGAGTATTATGTGACGATATTCAAGCAGGCACTGAATCGGATTTCTGAAGCTATGTTAGAGAAACCCTAAACTCTCACTGAAAAAATAAAAATATACTCAGCAACAAAGATGATCACACTCTGGGTAGCCCTGGAGGCTATTTGGGGGTGATGATTCCAATAGGTCTCAATGAACTGTTGCCCTCGTCGGGGAATACTATTGCAGTGGAATTTGATACTATTTTGGATGTTGAATTCCACGATCCTAATGGAAACCAGTACCTTCAGCTCCAGTACCTGTTCACAAAAGAGGGTGCCATAGTCATTCATGTGTGCAGAGAGGGTGAATTGCAGGCATTGCAACAGGAGGTGTTGTTGTTGTTGCATTGGCCACTAGATTGTTTGTCTGGTTCTGTTACAAGCGCAGAGTATTGAAAAGGAAAGACAAATTTAGTTCAGATATTGTGAAATTGCCTCGGAAATTCACCTACAAAGAGCTCAGAAATGCTACGAAAGAATTTTTTTGAATGTGATTGATAATCGATAATTGCAAGCAAGGGTAATCCCCTTGTGAAACCCAAATTTCTGAGCATTTTCTAAAACCTGATGACAGAGTCATTGTAATGAACAAGCGCCTAGGTCCATATTACATCCAAATCTACCAAGCACCAAGATCTATAAAAAAAATCCACAGTATCTATGAACTAAGAAGAAGAGGCAGAAAATGTATTCTACTTACCTGTTCGAATAGTGGTTGGGGTTTACGTCACGGCAAAAATTTGACAGAGCCCATGTAGCATTTCTTATCATTGAAATTATGGCAGTATCATTCAACTAGGAAAGCACCTGCCTCAGAGCTCCATGACTGAGGGCAAGATCCCTAAATGTTGCAGAGTCTCTAGAAATATTTCCCAAAGCCCAAACAGCCTTACATGAACACCAGTTGAACTCAAAGTTGGGTACTAGTTTTTAAAATCAAATTCCAAAATTACAGACATATAAAGATAGTTGGGAAGAATAATTTTATGCCTCTAAAATAAACGTGCTACCTGTTCTCGAACATCATCATTCCCAGAGGTAAGAAGTTCCACAAATATAGGCAGTGCCCCGTAATAAATCACAACCTTTGTATTCTCAGAGGTTCCTGAGACTATATTAGTCAAAGCCAAAGTTGCTTCAAACTGCATTATCAATCACAAGGTATCACCATCAAAGCTATAATTTTAAGATAACAATTTATCTACCATTGAAACTATAATTTTAAAATAAATACACCTAGTCATATATTACACATATATAGTAGTGAGAGAGAGAGTAGAATAATTCCAAGTGAGAGAAGACGTTATTAAATTATAATGAGAATTATTTCAAGATATCATATTACTCATAGTACATTTAATTGTTTATTCTTTGGTGTAATAATTGTTTATTATTTATAAACATAATCAAACATATTATGAGAGACGGTGATGAAATTGACAATGGTCTCATAACAAACCATAACGGGCACATCCCCTGGCAAGATAGACTTTGAATAAGAAAGAAAAAAAAACAAAGTGATTACTTACAGGATCATAGGCTTATTGAAGAACAAGATCCAGAGCAACATCTGTAACCCCTAAAGCAACACCTCTCTCTGCAAGACGAATCGCTACATCTTTCATATGTAGTCTAGCAAATTTTCTGAGCTCATCACGAGAAAGAGGATCAAATACAACTATCTCATCAAGTCTATTCAATAGCTCTGGCCTGAAATGTCTTCTAACCTGAAAAAATATTCAAAGGCATTTCAAAGCACTGCAACCAACTTCATGATAAAATTATATGAAAAATATGCATACACAGAGTCCAGGAGAATGAAACGACAGGTGTATTGGCAGTTGCCGAAATGCAACAACTAAAACAGCAGGTGTATTGGCAGTTGCGGAAATGCAGCTACTAAAATGGCAGGTCTGTCGACAGTTGCAGGTGTGTGGATTGTTGCTGGTATTTTCAGACCAATTCCATGGAAATATGCCAGAAACCAGTGGTATGTCAAACCTAGAAGGTAACCCGAGAGACTGTGACCGTCAGATTAAACAAGTAATATGTGTCGTGCCTAGATAAGAAGTGTTGACGAAAAAAAATTGATCTCTTTCATAACAAAAGGCCTATCGACCTAAATATCTAGGACATGTGGCAGTCCATGATAAAGACACATGGTGTGTGGATTTGAGTTTTTCAGGTGGTCAAGTGGGCCAAAAATAGGTGAAATGTGGCACCACTCAGAGATTGACATGTGCCAATTGGTACAAGTGGTAGACAATTGGCATGCTCAAACAACGAGGTGATGCATGAATGACATGAGGGAGAAAATATCAGAAAAGCCCCAAATTTGGAGAACTAAAGCTCATCACCAACCTGAGATTGACAACTTTACATGATGTAACCTATGAAATCGTAAATGGAGAAATCATAGTAACAATAAAGTAACCTATGTAACAATAAAGTCAAATTCATCCTGGGAGTGGTAATGGGAGAAATCATAGTGAACAACAGGAAACATGTAGAGTTGCTTACAATCAAATAGATGAAAAAACACATACAAAAAACCTAGCTAATAATCATGAACAAGCTTAATATTGAATTATGAACTGTAAAGGAACTTACAAAATGTGACATTACGAACCTGGTCAAGCGCACAAGCAAAAATATCCTGGACATGACCCTGGTTGACAATTTGTATTGCTCATGATGCAAGAGGATTTGTTCCTGCACTGCCAAGTCAATCAAAATCCATCATTATCTATATAATAAATACAAGTAATTGATGTAGTATTTTTTACTCTAAGATGAATTCTTATGATAATGTTAGAATTTATGTTGAAAATTTCAAAACATACCTGAATAAGCTCCTCTTCGTTTCAAGAACAATTTATTGGAGTCGCATGAACTTGGAACAAGCCTCCCACGATCTGAAAGAGTAGCAACTAAGTCAATAGTGACTTTTTTGTTGCTACGTTGGATTGAGGGAGGTTTGCTCCAAGATTAAATCGCTCCAATAAATTATTCTCTACTAAACAGGGCCAACCACGTGAAGGTGGAAGCTCTTATGGCCCCTCCCCCCCCTCCTCACATCACTCTCAATTCCCCAATACCCAATCTATATTTCATTTTTTACTTTCATGAGCATAAAAAAAAATATTCAATAACTAATAAAAAAATAATTCAACAAAAAGTACACAAGGAAACATTGAAATTAATGCTTGACATAAAAATAGTATGATAAATGAGTTTTTTATATAACGCAAAAAACGTTCCAAGTATGGTAACGTTTGTCTTATAATAATACAATATTTTACATTATCAATTTTTCTTTTTCTTCTTCCTATTTTTAAAGCTCCTAATTACATCATCAATATCATCGTGCTCTGCTCCTGTTTCGTGCCTTTCGACCCGCACTGCTGACCTAGTTGCGTATTCACGATGTCTGGGCTCATCCAGTGACGGGGCATCGCCTACAAAACAGATAATATTAAATTTTAATTGTCAGTTTTTAAATATCATTGAACTAGTTCGGTAATATTAATAAAAAAAATTGCAATGAGATTATTTACCTGGTGCACCAGTTGTCGCCGTTGGGACTGTTGCCCTGTCTTCCTCTCTGGTGGTAAGATCCTCAAGGGAAACATTCTCTGCCATTTAAACAAAAAATGTTATAAGGACAACCATCAAGGTATAATTAGAAAAAATTATAAGTGGAAATTAATTACCGTCACGGCCCTCACTGATAGCAGCATTGTCGGCCTGGTCCCCACTACAATGATCAGGTTGCACGAGAGGATCATCTACATATGGCTCTAAAACTGGGTTATTTGCCTCGTCGGTAGTGCTGCTCCCCTGATTTAAACAAAGTTGTTAGACATTAAATTTATGGACGAAAACAAACATATTGAAAGGTTAATATTTTACCTTATCAGGCATTCTGGATCTTGGGACCTGCCCCAAGCTTCTGCGACATTCAACTACGACTTGATAGCCGAAATGGAAAGTGATATTTTTATCTTCCTCTGTAGTTTTTGTTCCGAAGTCATCACTCTACATTACATATGATTGTGTATTTTTAATCATATTTGATAGGATTACAAAAACGTTGGAAGGCGATACAATTAATTATAAGATGTTTAGCTACTTAATTACAATTCTTGCGGCTAATTTCAAGTAGCCGCCTTGGCCTAGCTTGTGATGGCCCTTTTTTTCAATCCTAGCTTTGGTTGCCTTTGAGGTGTCAGGCAACCTAGCATCAAAATATTGAAGTCAGATATGACGTAGCACACTTTTATTTTAGACATAGAGAAAATTAAAGCTATTGAATTAAAGTTGTAATTTACCTTACGGGTCCAGTTGGCATTTTTCCTTCTTTCTTTTCCCTTTTCTCTTTTCCGTCATGGATGAGTGCTCTCCACTCACTCTCTGAAACTGCGAGAGGACGCTCATATCTAGGGTTAAATTGCAATTGCGTCCTATAGGTGTCCCCGGTATATTTCAAATATTTTCCGGCTACCTGAGCCACCGCTTTTCTGTCAAATGTGCCGACCCCAAAAAGGGCTTCTAGATAATCTAGAAGTTCTTTTTTCAGGTTGGAATTCTGGGAATTCCACCCTGTACGTATGGTTGGGCCAAAATTACCAACGCATGGCTCTCCAGAATCCTGTAGAACTCATTGTTTCCTACACAGAATAAAACCAAAAGAAAAAGAAGATATTATCATTAATTTAAAAATAAAAATCATGATAAATATGTTTTAGATAAAGTACATGAAATAGTTAAAATATTAAAATTTACTTGGGAGTTGTACGTGCTTTATAGGGACACCTTCATCATTCACCAACAACGTGCCATTAATGGTCCCTGTGGAGCTGACACGTGTAGCTCCAGGAAACGCAATAATGTAGTTGGCCATATCAGCCTCATCACTGCCAACACGTTCAGCGGTTGGCTGGGTGTCTGCTTGGGCAAGGTGTGTTTCTTGGCTGGAACCTAAAGGAGTAGAAGGTGTACGAGAGGGTTGTTGGGCAATCACTTGCCCTTGTGTCCCACTACCACCAACACCGGGTTCAGCAAATGCCAGAAAACGCTACATACAAAAGAATTTTTTGTTAGTTTAGTCAATGTAAAAATTAAAAATCAAACTATCACAATTCATCTCATGCAGAACAAAAAAAATATCCTTTTGAATTTTTATTATTACCTGATATGTTTCTAGCCGGGTCATAAGTTGTTTTATCTTCTCTTCTGTTTCAGGTGTTTGAGACGCGACTATCAAAGTATTAAATTCCGACCTTGCATCTCGTGCCTTTTTTCGCAACAAGAGCACTGGATATAGGGATGAAGAAAGCTCTTCCTCAAAGAGGGAATCATCAGGCGTACCATGGTTAGGTGTCTGCATATTTGAACAAAATTAATATTATTTCAATTATGTAAATAACTAAAATATTTGAAGATAGAGCAATGCTGGCACTTTACGTGTTCTTCCGCTGGCCTCTTTCCACAATCATCCCGTCTCGGGGTTGTTCCTTTACTGCCCTGATCAGTCTGCCACATTGCAATAAAATTATAAATGTAAAAACTTGAAAACAACATCTAACTTGAAAACACAAAATGAAAACTGAAATAATTTCTAATAAGACACCGGAAGATAGAGTTAGAGTTTCAAATATGCCTTGCATTGAATTCAGTCCTGGAAACATGTCATTGCACATTAAGGCACCCAAACAAGAGACGAGTTGAGAATGAAGACCTTATTGAATATATTGTTGGAGAAACTTCTAGTAAACTTGTTGTGAATACCTTGAGGACATTTTTGGAGCAACATTGTTGAAGTTGATGGTATAGCATTGTTGGAGATGATCTTGAAGGGCCTTGAAGTGAAGCTTTTGGAGCAACTATTGAAAAATCCTTAGAGCATTTAAGTAAGGCACTTTCTATCTTCCATCACCTTTTTCCTTTCAACATCCTTTAAACGATTTTGTTGATATTTAATGTTTGAAATCACGTTATAATTCCTTGATTATATGTGTTTGGGGACTTTCCCTTTGAAATTACCCAAAAATACCTTGGAAATTTTATCTTCAGGATGCATGTCTGACCCTATTGTTCAATATTTTGATTGATAGTAGTAAACATAGAGAGTTAGGGGGCTCTTGACTTGGTTTGGTTGGGCCATTAGATCCCTAACATCTACTAGGGAGAACCTCCCTTGAGTTGGAGGATAGCTAGTCCGAAGTGAAAAGAGGTTGGTGAGGTGACAATGGGGCTATTGAATTACACATGGTATCACACTTTAGCTTGAGGGCTTTATCTTGAGAAGTGCGAGATTTTGCTATATCAATTCTCAAATTGTTTACAACACTATTTTTAAGAACTAATAAGAAGTGATGTTGAGGGGTTTTTGGGTATAAGAAACAATACCATTTAAAAACTAGGGTTCTCAGTCCTTGGCATTCCTTCACCTGGGCCTAGGGGCACACAAGAATAATTTCACACTAAACCATGAAAACTTAAAATTAACTTAACATATCCATAAAGTAATAATAATCATAATTCCTAATTTCCTATTGTACGATATGATGCAAATTATTCAAACATGAAGCAATGAAGACATGCAATGTCTGAATTTCAAGATTGATGAACCAATACAAGAAGTTAGAAACTATAACTTTGATTCAATACTTTGTGTCCTAACTCCAAGAAGGAATCTAGTTTGTAGTACAAAACATGCATCGTGTATTATCAATTCTTAATTGACAACAACTAAAGGTCATCTACCTCATCAATTCCTTCCCATTTTGTGTTTTTATGTTATATTCCTTATAAAAGTGTCAAATTTCTCTCAAAGTAAGCAACCACCGAATAAAATAAAAAATAGTTGAGATATGATTGAGAAATGGTCATTTATTTCTTGAAAGGATCTTCACAATTTCTTTGGTTGTTTTTCATCTCAAGAAACAAGAAATGACCTAATAAACTATCGTGATGTAATATAAGAAACAACACGGTGAAATGGCCATTTTCAAAGCCAAATGATGTCCATTGAGGACATGGCCTTTATTTGGTTCCTGTTTCATAGGAGTTTCAAGTAGAAATGGAACTTTTTTGTACCATTTCCAGTAGTAGAAAGGGAAAACCTTCTTTTTCTATGGGAAATAATTTACCTTTCCTTTTTCAAGATAATCTAAATCACAAAAAATATGAACTATACTGCACACATTCTTGGATAATGTGAAAGTGGAAAAGGAATACCCTACACAAGTGATGCACACATGTACATTTGAACACTAATAGATTTTTGTAGTTGAAATGCAATGCTTGTTTTCATTTCAATGTAGGGTTTTTAAAGCAGGGAGAAATAATGGCTGCCAAATTAATAAGCGTTTCTTTGGGAAAAATTTAAATCTTGTATTGGGTGATGAAGATAATAGAGGGTATTTAATCTTGATTCTTGACATTGTGTTTAACTTGAATAACTAAAATGATTATAAATATCAGTGGATGAGTTCTTTTTTTCAAGTATGCCACTCAAAACTCTTATGTCAAAGCATTGTATGATGGCTAGCATTTGCTTGTTTCCCTTTCTTCAGTTCAATGTAAAAAGTATATTAATATATTGGAGCACGAATGATAACTACAATTGTTTGCTCTGCAGTATATCCAGCCCCAAGATTATGAAAAGTTTTCTCAAGTGGAGCTATTGGTTATTGATGAAGTAGCTGCAATTCCATTGCCTGTTGTAAAGGCTCTGCTCGGGCCATATTTAGTGTTTCTGTGCTCTACTGTAAATGGGTAATAATTATAAATGAGCCAACCACAATCACAGATTTTGTAACCATTCGGTTTCCATGGATAGTGATGATGATATTAACCCTATGTATCAGTGACCTATATCTATATTAGAATGATCTCAACATTGAGCTTGATATGGTTGTATGGATGTGACCTTTGGTATGTCATCAGAAAATCCCCAAATATCAGAAAATCCAAAAATCTGGAGAACTAAAGCTCATCACTTTCGATTTGGAGTATTACGCTTGTGATAAAGTTGATGATTTTCGATCTCCCATTCTCTACCACTTTTCACTTCACCTTCAATATAGATCAGACCAAGGGCAATTCGTTACTGGGTGTTGATATGGATGAGTTTGTCGAACTAAATCCATAGCTTAAACTTCATGAAACTGGTGGATTAAAATTCATGCAAGCACAAACACATCTTACACATCCTCTTTGAAACTCATCCGAAAGAACATTGGAAGACATCTAGAGAGAACCCTATAGCCTAACACAATCTAATGGAATTGACCAAAAAAACCCAAATAGAGTCAACCCTATTATAGGAGGAAGGGCCTGCAGTAAGAACTTACCATTTTGCAAGAGTTGAGGGCGAATGTTGTTCTGCAAGAGCCGAGGGCGAATGCTATTCTGCAAGAGCTGAGAGCGAATACTGAGGGAGAATGTTGTTCTGCAAGAGCTGAGGGTGAATGCTGTTCTGCAAGAGCTGAGGGTGAATGATGTTCTGTAAGAGCTGAGGGTGAATGCTGAGGGCGAATGCTGAGGGTGAATGCTGTTTTGCAAGAGCTGAGGGCGAACGCTGAGGGTGAATGCTGTTCTGCAAGAGCTGAGGGCAAATGCTAAGGGCGAATGCTGAAGGTGAATGTTGTTCTGCAAGAGCTGAGGGCGAATGCGCGCGTGATATCAGACGTTAATGTAGTTTTTAATAAAATCATTTTTATGTAGCGCACATATAAGTGTCGTAGTTTTTAATAAAATCATTTTTATGTAGCGTGCATATAAGTGTCATTATACCGATGGCGGCAAAAGCGTCGCTATTGCGACGGCTGCCTCCAAACGTCGCAATTGTGACACTTATACATTGTGTCGCACTTGCGACGTTTGGAGGCAGCCGTCGCAATAGCGACGCTTTGGGGAATAGTGTCGCAATCGCAACGTCTTTTTCCAAACGTCGCAATTGCGACACTTTGTCTAAGTGTCGTTATTGTGACACTTCTCTATAAACGTCGGTATAGCGACGGTTTCAGGCGGGATTGAAACAATTTGGGGAAATTTCTGACATTTGGTCAAAAGCATCGGAACCAAGTGTCAGAATTTCCCCCAAATGTACTAGTGAGATGAGGAAGAAAATGAACAAGAAACGTCGAAAAAAGAGGATATACACCAGGAACAAACCCTAGAGAAAGAAGAAATGAGTTTGACCATATCCTGTAATGCATTGGCAGTAATTACCACTCCTCAAACCCTCAAGATAGAAGGACATATCAAGAAGAAAAAGGCAATAGTGTTGATTGACCTAGGTAGTACCCATAATTTTATTCATTGTAAGGTAGCCAATGAATTGAATAGCTTCCTATACCCAGCACCAGAATGTCAAGTGATGGTTGCAAATGGAGGAACTATAAATTTCTCTAGAAAATTCCATACTATCAAGCTAACCATGGGGGAATATGTATTGAATATTATAATGATTTCCATTCTAGTGGGAGGTGTTGATGTTGTACTAGGAGTACAATGGTTACAATCTTTGGGGATGGTAGCTTTTAATTTTCAAGAACTTTTCTGGAAATTTTTTTCAGAAGGAAAGGAAGTTGAATTACAGGGTATCGTAGGGAAGTTGGGAATGATAATAATCTTTAATGCCATGACAAATCTTCTGAAAAAAGAACAACGAGGCGTAATTTCAAAATTATGCTCACTAGAAGTTCCAACATGAATATCATATATTTCTCTAGATCTCCAAAAAACCTTGGACAATCATTCCAAGGTATTTGAAACTCCCAAAGGACTCCCACCTATTTTTGATCATGATCATGCTATTCATTTGATTCTAGGAAGTGTTCCTCCAAAAATCATGCCTTAAAAATATCCTTATGTCCAAAAGAGTGAAATTGAATGTATGATTGCAAAAATGTTAGAGGTTGTTATAATTCAACTCAGCCAAAGTTCTTTCTCTGCTCCAGTAGTATTGGTGCACAAGAAGGATGGATCATGGCACATGTGTCTGGATTATAGGGAGCTCAATAAGCTCACTATTAAAGATAAATTTCCAATTCTTGTGATTGATGAATTACATGGAGCAATTTATTTTACCAAGTTGGATTTTTGTTCAGGATATCATCAAATTAGAATGAAGACTGAAGATATTTTGAAAAAAAACATTTTGAACTTATGAGGGTCATTATGAATTTTTTGTCATGCCTTTTGGCCTTACCAATGCACCTTCTACATTTCAAGAGTTGATGAATTCCATTTTTAAACCCTTCCTTAGAATTTTTTTGTTATTATTTTTTGATGATATACTAATCTACAACAGGTCTTGGAAGGATCATGTTCAACATGTTGACAGGGTGCTCAAAATATTGGAGGAGAAACAATTATATGCAAAAACCTCCAAATGTTTATTTAGAATACAAGAGGTGGAATCTCCGGGTCATACTGTATCTCATAAGGGTGTTAAGGTATACCCTAACAAAATTTAAGCTATTAAGGAATGGAAAGTCCCCACAACCATTAAGCAGTTGTGAGGATTTCTCAGGTTAATAGGGTATTATCGCAAGTTTGTTAAGGATTATGGGAGAATAACAACACCTCTAACAACATTATTGAACAAAGATGCATTTTCATGGACTTCTGAAGCAAATAAGGCCTTTGAACATCTTAAAGAGGAAATGTGCCTAGCACCGGTCTTAGCGATGCCAAAATTCACAAAAGCCTTTATTATGAAATGTGACGCCTCAGGAAATGGAATTGGTGATTTTTTAATGCAAGAAGGAAGACCCATTGCTTTTGAAAGTCGTTTAATAAAAGGAAATTATTTACATAAATCCATTTATGAGAATGAAATATTTGCATACTACATGCACTAAAGAAATGACGACCTTACCTAATGGGAAGACACTTCAAGGTCAAAACTGATCATGATAGTATTAAATACTTTTTGGAACAAAGACTATCTTCAAAAGAGTAACAAAAATGGGTCACAAAGATGTTGGGTTATGACTTTGAAATAATATACAAAAAAGGGAAGCTAAATGTTGTTGTAGATGCACTCTCAAGAAAGGATGAAGAGGTGGAAGCATTGCTTTGTGCCATTTCTATTATCCAATCAGATTGGATAACCAAAGCAAGGGATGAATGGAAAAATGACGAAGAAGTGTGGACACTCATTCAAAAGTTGCAGCAAGATCCTACCACATCTGATACATTTAGTTGGAAAAATGATTCCTTATGGTACAAAGATCTCTAATATCTTTGTAAGAATTCCCAACTAAAACAAAAGATTCTTTTGGAATTGCACACTTCTCTCTTAGGAGAACACAAGATTTTTAAAAACTTACCACAGGGTGAAGAAAGATTTTTTTTGGGATGGCCTTAGATATGATATTCAAAAGTTTGTGGTAGAATGTTTGGTTTTCCAGAAAAATAAAGTTGAGGCAATTAAGACCCTGAGTCTTCTACATCCTTTATCCATTCCAAGTCAACATTGGGAGGATATTTCAATGGATTTTATCACAAGTTTACCTAAGTCCGAAGGAAAGGGTGTCATCATGGTGGTAGTATATAGACTTACCAAGTATGCACACTTTTGTGAATTATCTCGTCCATTTAAAGCAAGTACAATTGCTACTGCATTTATGGAAACAATTTAAAAGCTACATGGAAACCCAAAGATTATTGTAAGCGACAAAGATCCCATTTTTAATGGAAATTTTTGGACGAAATTATTTTCTTGTTTGGGTACTCAACTAGCTCATACATCATCTTATCATCCTCAATCCGATGGGAAAAATGAGATAGTGAACAAATGTTTGGAAGGATATCTTTGTTGTTTTGTATCTGATAAACAAACACAAGTGGGTCAAGTGGTTACCTCTGGCTAAATGGTGGTATACCATTTCCTTCCATGCTGTAGCAAAAATGACCCCATTTATGGCACTTCATGGATATCATCCACCATCCATCACATCATCTTTAAGATAAAATTCTAAGGTTCAAGCAGTGGGATATCACATCGAGCATCAACAACAAGTTCTCCAACTCTTAAATGATAACCTAAATTTGGCACAAAATTGAATGAAACGACAGGCAGATCAACATCATAGTGATAGAAGTTTTGATGTAGGAGATTGGGTATTTTTATGGCTACAAACATACAAACAAATGTCCCTCAAGCAAGCTAAGAAGGATAATAAATTATCACCAAAGTACTATGGTCCTTACAAGGTGTTGCAAAATATTGGTACTATGGCATACAATTGGAGCTTCTTACTTCTTCTCGAGTGCATCTAGTTTTCCATATTTCATGCTTAAAGAAGATTATAGATGACAAACTTCTAGTTCAAACTATATTTCCAGAACTTGATGAGGAAGGAAAAATCATATTGGAACTTGAAGTAGTCATGGAAACAAGAACTCGACAGCCATGAAATCGATCAATTTCAGAGTATATCATCAAGTGGAAGAACTTACCCACTTAATATTCTACATGGGAGATGAAAATTTTATACAAAAGAATCCAGAGCTACTCAAGCGTTGAGGACAACACTTTTTTGAAGGAGAGGGGCATGTTAGGTCCCTAAATTACTAGTGTAGTTCCTTATTATTGTTAGTGTAGACCCCTTATTGTTATTTTTGTACCCCTGTAACCCCCATATTGTTATTATTGTGCCCTTACATTATTATTGTTAGGTCATTTAGGATTATATTGTGACCCCATGGGATCCTATATATAGAAAGGAGGTTTTGTCATTTGTATCATCCAAGAATTATTCATTTATGTAATGTAAAGGAGGTTTCCCCCTCGAATTGGCTTATTTCTAAGGTGTTGATCTCTCTTTTCTTCTATTTTTGGAGCTGGTTTCATAGCAATCTCTCAAGGTTGGGCGGTTGCCATCAACTTTAATTATTGAGGTAAGTCAACTAGACTGGAAAGAAATGGTTATTAATCTTTAAAATATATTTAGTCCTGTAAATAGGAATTTTGTGTATGTGAATATTAGTTTACAGGGGTAAGAATAGATTCTGAGTCTGTGAACGTTTATCAAAGGATTAGTAAGGATTCAGTGAATGTGTTTTCAAACAATTTTTATTTTCTTGAAATTACTACTATAAAATGAGATTTTTGGGAAAATAAGTTATAGAAAGTTCCTAGATAATATTTGACAAAATTCAGTGACTAATAACTGGTTGGACAGTTAGTCCCCATGGGGAATGAACCCCAAACAAACGGTATGTCATGTAAATGAGAAAAATACTACACGGACTGAGGGAAAACCCTCTCGAGGTGGTCCGGTCACCCATGAAAAATATTTTATTACAGGAGCAAATAACAAAGTTTCTTGGAAATCAATGACATAGAAAGAAAGCACTGAAAATCTAAATACCAACCTTTACATAGAAGATTATACAAGACCTTTTTTTCTATTCGTAAAAGATAGGAAAAAAATAATACATAAATAAAGAATATCAGAGATATGAGAAGAATAAAGAGCTATAAAACTAAAGGTAAACATTGGATATAGCCCTCTTTGGAATGGGAGGAAACCCAGAATAAAAGATGTGTCTGAAAACGTACATATACATAATTTTGTAGCATAAACTTTGAAATAGAGACATGCAAACCCAAAGGAAAAGCAGTACAAAAGGAATGCTCGAAGAATGCAATAATAACTTAAATAGTCTTTGCATATAAACATAAATTCATTTAATAACCAGAGGGAAGAATACCGGTTGAGCCAGATTCGCATGAAACATTACAGATATATACATAAATACATATATATATATATATATATAATAACTTGAATAAATATGGAACCAAACACAGTTAAAATTCTTGAAAACCCTTACATTCCAACTATTTGTGGTGACAACGTCGACACATAAGAAGAAGTTACTTGATGGTGGGAAAAAGCAAAAGAGTTCCGCAAATAACTCACGCATATAAGTAATTAACAGTGAAACCCTTAATGGTATGCAAACATCAAAGATAATACTGATAATCTCATGTTGTGCATAGAGCTAAATAAAAAACTATAATTTTAATGGGCAGTCTCGAAAATACCCAAACCCTCGAAAAGGGTTGGATTCAAAACTTAATAGTACATAGCCTTAAATACCATGCTACTAAACCCTTAAGAGAAATTTATGAGATGAAGAAGGGAGGCTACCTTGGAATGAGTTTGTGCACCTGTAAGGAAGAAAGAGTCATTAGTTGGGTATACCGCAAGGAACCTGAAAACATTGTGGGTACATAGAGTCGATATTTTACCTACATGACAAGCGAAAGGTCCATTAACACAGAGATAAAGAAATGTAAATGTTGCAGGGAAATGTAAATGATCTACAAGAAAAATAAGAAATCTTACCTCAAGATGAATAGGTAGTGAGTTCCTCACACCTGTTCCATCAGTTTAAACCGTTATATTATGAATAGAAAACATATATAAACACATGTATAACTGTAATGGTCGATAAGGGAAAACATATAACTCACCATTGATGAAACCCGTGGAGAAAACCCTTCCGGCCATACTGCTGTTCGGAGGACACAGTGTGAGCATATCTCTCATAGTTACGCTATCGACGAACAGGTGGGTTGCACAAGGATTTCCAGAAAACCCATAAATTCCTCAGATTCTAATGCAGAAATGGTACATACTGTAGAATCAAACTGAGGGCAGAGAATCATGTGAAAGGGTAGAGCATAATGCAAAGCAGAGATGGGCCACATGCTTACTATAACCAGAACACTTGGAGATTGACAAAGGGATTTCCAGAGTTGTAGAGTGTAGGCGGCTGAAGCAAACAATGAAATGAGAAATGCGGTTACGGTTTCGGGGGTAGGGTAATGCCCTAACCACCCGAGAAACCTTATCAACCATTGGTCCGAATCTCAAATCAACAGTGGATGGTTGCACACTTGTCTCCACAAATCGACACGGTGTCAAATCAAAGCTACTGCGGATCCAAGTGGAGATAAAATTTATATTCAATCATTTAATAAATTATGCCAGCAGTCGGATAATCAAACCCGACATTATTATTTGTACAATGGAAATCCAATGTTATATATAATTGCTAATCAACATAGGTGCGGGAGATTAATAAAAGGACTCGAACCTTCAAATGTTTAATGTTTATATTATAAATACGTTGGTGAATTAATGGTCGAGATATAAAATAATTATGTATAGTATAAATGTGTAGAGTATAAATTTGTATAATATAAGTCTTAGTTATTGTAACAACATTGCTATTATTTGGTTGCAGATGACAAATCTAATCTTTAACATTGTAATTATTCATTTCTTGAAATTGATTATTAGAAGTAATGTAGACTTGAATGCTACGAGTAATTATTTTTGTGAAAAATAAATATTATAAAGGTACATTACAATACATTATTTAATTAATAAACTTTCAACTAAAATATTTATTAAAGGACATTTCTAAGTTTCTTTAATAAGAAATGAAGATGTTAGAACTATATATTTTTTTGAACTGAACCATTTATATTAATTAAAAAAACATGTTTTACATCAGCTATTCAGAAGGTCAGAACTACATTTCGATGAACATCACCACTTTCATTAAACTGATCAATAAAACTTGAACTCTGATAAGACATTTATGTGAAAACAATATAAAACAATACTAGATTCTTATAACATGCATGCAAATTTGGTCTATTTTATTATAGGGACACAAGCATCAGTAATATTTATAAATTGAACATGTATAGGTCATACGAAGCCTACGAGAATAATTAATAATTCTTTCATAATGTAGTTTTTATTTTTCAAATAATTAGGTTAATCCATGATCTAATTTATTCAAATACATTTAATTGTTTTGCGTTTTTTTAAATCTCTTGATTAAAATATAATTATAGTGTAATTATTTTTTTAATTATTATTAATTATATTTCAATTTAAAATTATGTTTTAACGTAAATATAAGTATGAAAATTATTAGAAAATCAAATATGAAGATGATGAATATTTATTAATTATGATTAATTATAATTAATAATAAATATAAATATAAATTATTTTTAAATTTTATAAAAAATATTAAAAGTTTAAATACAAAATAAAAAGGTATATATATTCAGAAATTTAAATAATTAAATTTCTAAAATTTTAAAAAAGAATATATATACATAAAATCAACCTCATGATAATAATTAATGGAATGGATGGAAACTAACACACAAAAGATTCTAAAGTATAAATTAACTAGAAGATGTATTCTAAAGTATAAATTAACTAGAAGATGTGTTTTTGTATTGTAAATGATTTTTTTCATTTTTTTAAAGTTGAAAATATTCTATTAAGTCATAGGAAAATTACATCGTGAAGAGTTTAATTTCAAAACACTGTCGAGCTTATTCTTATCAGAATTGTTGGCTAGATGGTAATGACAGAAAGACATCGACAACAATAAAAGGAAACTTAAAGGCCACAAACATATTGTCCAAAGTAACCAAAAAATCCCAAGGATTAAAATACAACTTACAATCATCTTTAGTCAGCTACATTGCCCGGATTCGGGTCATTCAGACCATTTCCATGTGACATAAGAAAGGCTTCGTGGATGTGTGTTTCCATATGAGCCATCTCGCCTTCAAGACAATCAACATCTCTTGTATCCTCTTCTGAACACAATGACGGGAGGCCAACCAATCCATCATATGATAGTGGTTGTGCTAGAGGTCGTTCATAAAGGCGATAACCTCGTTACGGTCATCATGGCAGCCACAAGTCAATTGCTCCACCAATGTTGTAACCTAATGTATATGTGCTTATAAAATCAAAGGGTGGAGGTAAATATACTCACTTAGGCGAGTTGGTAGGTTGTTGCTTGACCTCTTCCTCGTAGTTCTATTGTTCTTCTCGGTGCGCTATACCTTGGCCCCGAGGACCTGTGCCTCTATGAGCACATCCTTGCTGGTGTTTCATGTTGCTCTAGATCGCCACCACACACTACCCACATGAAATTTTTAACCCAATCACCCAACTTCTAGGAGAGATGGACTTTTGGAAGTCGTAGTACCACTCACCAGTTGAGAAGCCAAATCCAAAAGCAGTCTGCAGAACTCCAAAGTTCCCAATGGTGCAATGATGATCACCTTTCTCCCACTAGACTGGGTTGTGCCAATAACCCCTCCCTTCAATCACAAAACACCTCCAGAAATGCCACAAATAGGAACTCCTACCGCCCCCCCTTACCTACTATAGGTGACTCCCGCGCCCCACACTAGAAAATAAAATCCCTTGTGTTACAGACCCACCACCCCATAGACCCTCCAAAGGAAAAATACTACCAAAATGAAGGGCACGAGCTACAAATGGAAATTTTCCATCATTAATAACCACCCCGACAGACCCATAAACACACCAGGAACCTCTACAGAGACCCTACCAGACTCTCCTAATAAAAATTGTTGCATAGAAAGGAAAATTAAATGGGAAACCTTTACCCGCTCAATGGAAAGAGAGGAAAACTCAATAGCTGACGCGACGGTTCCGCATCCAAATTGAAGACCAATGCGCCCCAACTCTAATAACTCTCTCGTAGCCAGAATCACCCAAAGTGAATCAGGGTCCCAAATGATTATGCCTAGAACTACCTCCTTGACATAATTGAAAGCATTCACACCTGAACTACTGCTAAGCTTTGAACTCACGGAACGTAGGTCAGGGTATGGATGTGACATATAGCCACATTGCACTCCAAGGAAGATAATATCCACATATATCTCACAACCCATTCCCTAAAACCAATAGTCGAGGCCTGCAGAAAACCAAACAACACAAATACCCATTGCTCTTTCTCAAGACGTTTTATCCCACTCACTAGCATTGGATTCCCCGACACGCTCCACATTTCAGTTGCCGCATGAGAGGGGATTAAATTCCCTCTCTTGAACCCTTTTCCCTTCGTTAATCACCCCATATTGGGGAAAAATTTAAATTAAAAATAAAATACATATTTTTTTTTTGGTTTATTGTACCAAAGGTCAACATGGAAAACCCTCTCATGTTTAGGTTAGTTGGTTATTTTTCATATTATTATCATTATTATCCAATTTTAAGGTAATGAAAAAGCCATGTAGTTTGTGGGACAAGGGACCCACCTCCATGTAGAGATTCCACTGCTAAGTCTATGAAGGCATACATACTCTACCCCCCTCTGGTTTTGAACCCGTGACCTCTTAAGAGGAAACACATGCTGTCAACCATTAGTCTCACTCATATAGAAATGGTTCCCAAGGAGGAGGCATGTCAATATTGGTAGGATTGAAACTTAGATGGGGAAAATAATAATGACTCCTCCATGCCACTCGAGCACCCACTTAGCATAAAAAAAAAAGAAAAAAAAGAAAAAAGAAAAAAGAAAAAAAAGGCGGTTATGGAATTATAGTAAGTTTTCAAAGTTTGATGGTATGCCTATGGAGATTTAATATTTAATGCATTGGTTTGAGAGGAAAATTAAAATAAAGTTTGATATTGTGTATTTTGAATTTGAATGACGTATTTGGTTAGGTATATAATATGGTTTAATTTGAGTTTAAATATTTGGTGATTTAATTATTAAATATATAAAGTTATGAAGTTGAGAATTATGTTTTTTCAATTTTATGTTTATAATTTTTTTTTTTTTAGTAATAAATTTGAGTATATGTAAATGTGATCAAGTAATAAGCAATGAGGTGAATAACTTTGTTTTTAATGTAAAGATTTAGGTTTAAATTTGTATACTAATAAGTGTAAATGAATGTGATCATGAGGTGAATAAGTTTGTTTTAGTATAAAAATTTGGGTTTAATTTTTTCCACTAGTTATGAATGAGGTTAGATTCAAGTCTTAAATGACTTTGACAACATAGATACACCCCTCATAGCTCAATAACTTAGCCAAATATGTAGTGCCCTATTTTGATTTGACTATTCAAAGAGATTATATATTATTATTTGAAGACATTTGTATACAAATGCCGTTGTTATTTGAATTATATTTGTGATAATGAAACTTAAAATTTTAAATTGTTTGACTGAGTTTAAAATGTGATTATTGAATGGGTTTATTCAAAATTTGAAAGGATAACTTAGATGATTTATATGTACATTGAGGCGATCTAATCGATGGCATTGATTTATATGATTTAAGTAAATTGAAATGAAAATGTTGGATACATTAAGTTATAAATGTTATAATGGTTTACCTAGTGTGATAGGAAACCTTCATGGATGAATTAATGCAAGATTATGTCAACATTATGTTGGAATCCAAATTGAGTCAAGGAACCATAAAAATTGTGTGAATATGCTATATTGATTTTGATGATAAAACTTATTGACACATTGACTGTAATGTGCATAGGCACATGAAAAATGTTTGTTGAGGATAATGGGTTGTGTGGAAGCATACTTAGTATCATCATGAGAGGAAGAGCAACGTCCATTGAGTATAATCATGAGAGGAAGAGCAACATCCTTGTTTTTACGTGTTGGAACTCCTTTTCGTGGCCTAATATGAAAATATAGTGATGCTTTCACTCTAAGGTTAGATGTTTTTGTGAAGGTAGGCCATGGAATTGGTAACTCACAAGGATTAGCTAAGTGGCATGAAATAAGTTGATAACATTATTCCTTAATGATTATTTTATCTTAACAAAGAGCAAAAAAGATGAGTTAATAAGATTTTTAGTTGTTGTGCCATTTCCCCACCGAAAAGTGTTCGATATATTTGAAAGCTATGTACATCATAATATCCTTTAATATACCTTAAGATAAATCTTAAAGACCATGAGATACATCACACCTTTGATATAATTTATAATTTTTCAAATTATGGTGAAAAAAAATTAAATTGAAAATATAAAAGTGAATGAACTTATTGTACATAAATTATTTAAAAAAGAAAACACTCATATAGATTTAATGTAATCTATTTAAAGAAAAATATTTAATTACATAAAATCATGATAAATAAATATATGATTCCCTAAAAAATTTCCTGAAGGCGGGCTGCTTGGCGAGTGGGGGTGATTTGAATATGAGAAAACTATTTTTGTTGTGCTAGCTCCCTCATCACTATTAAAAAACTGTGTTTAGAATCGCCTCAAGTTAACCAATTGTGAAGGGGTTTATGTGTCTTTGATGGTAAAATATGAGTTAATTAGCTTTCAAAAAATCATGTACAACAAATCAAATCCATATAAATAACAAACAACATACACATAATAGAATGGCTAATAACAGAGTTCACCCCTCCTAGGCTACATCTCCATGGACCTGCTTCAACGAGCTAGGCCCTCTTGGGATTAAGAGTCAAATGTATTATTACATGCACTTTTAGTGCTCCAATGGATTTGAAACCTGCTCCATTGGCTTCATAAGACTCAAAAACCTCAAAAATGACTATTCAATATATGAAATTGGTTTCGAGCTGACCTAGGCTTGACTTCCCATCCTCGTGGCCATGGGCTTGTTTAATCTCCAAAGTGAAAAAAATACTTTCAGAAGTGCTCTAACGCCTCTGAAAACTATACCATTGTGTTCAGGGCATAAAAATAATCTAATAATGACTCTTCTTGAGCCAATATTGGTCTTCAGCTGATCTAGGAATGACCTTCATTCCCAGTGTCCCCAAGCTTCAATTTTCTTCAAAGTTCCAAAAAAAACCTGTAAAATTGATCCCATGCCTTTGAAACCCATACCAATTGATTTAGAGCATGCCAATATACTAGGAATTACTCTTCCTGAGCCAAAATTGGTTGAAAATTGCTCAAGATATGGTCAAAACAAGTTTTCCCCTAGATTCCTCCTCCAATATGGAGAAGACTCCAGATAGCTTTGCCAAAATAAAAAATCCGCCGAAAATGGTGTCACCTCCAAATATGCCACCAACCTAACTAAGAGTTGATTAATGGTTAATCCTGGATTAGGGGGATAATATGTGCACTAAGTGCATTCAGTTTGAGTGATTGGTGCGAGGTCATGTGGAAGGGTCATATGGGAGGAGGGTTGGCCCCCTCCGTTCCACCATTGGATCCACATATGAAGTTCAAATATAGTTTGGGCACTAAAATTTACCAAGTCTTGCCCATGGCCTATTGGTAAGAAGCTGTATTGTTTGGGGGAAGGTCACGGGTTCGACCCTGACCTCCACCCCCTCTACATATATTTTGCAAACCATATTTAAATACACCCAAAATTTAGAACTTTGATTCATATATGAACTCCCACCATAAACATTGGATTAAATGAGAATTGTGCCCCACATTATGTATATAACCCAATCGGACCATAGGAAAATTGATATGCAGACTATAAGGTTTGAACAATAGTTTTCGGACCTTGGGTTTAATGAAATATGCAGAAATTTAATATAAGGTTTTTAAATATATATATCTCGAACCTTAATACATAAAAAAATAATTCCAACTCATAAATTCATCATGAACCCAAATTCAACCTTGGAGGACATTAGGCAAATTCCACCTTCTCAAACCCAAACCGGAGAATCCTGCAGCAGCACTTGTCACAGTCCCATTGGGAAAAAACTGAATAAGATTCCATACATGCTGATTAGGATGCCATGTCATCAACCTGTCCCGTTCTGCAATTTTAAAAAAAAATTGCTTGTTCTAAATGACGATCAACAGGCTATAACTTCTTGATCCGAACTCAGTTTTTGATGAAACGAGTTGCATTGGATTCCTGGCGATGGGTCAGTAAATTTCATTTTGGATTGGTGCAATTATGAGCACTTTGAATTTTGGACAAATTTTTGCCCCTAATCTAGATTCCGATCATTCCTTCCCACTGACATGCTTTTGGACCCACAAAATCTAGTTATGTCATGAGAGCTGAGTAATCTTATGTTTACCAAGTTATATCATCTTGATTCTACTTGTAAAAATCGCCATGACAACCACTTGGGTTCACTGACATGCCTTGTCATGCAAATGGCTTAGCTCTTCAACCAATGTTCTCCTTCTGCTGTTGACCCAATCCAACACTTGTTGGCTGCTTGCTGACTGATATAACACTTTGATGTACCAAATAGATTCCTTGGTGCTTGGAAAACTAACTGATTGCCTTCCCACTGAGAACCATGTTCCTCCTTTTCACAAAAATGCATTCGATGCAAGCTTGTCCTTGGAAACCACTTTTCCAAATTAAGCCCATCTGAGTGAACTACAACAATGAGTTCCAATATCAGTAATAAAAAGAAAAGAAATACCATTATTTTACCTCCATGGTTGCAAATTCCAAATTTGTAAGAATGCATTCACCATCTCCTTCTCTTCTTGGCGTCAACACATAAAATGGTCTACAATGGCTGCAAAAAAAATTTGACATCTTGTCACAAACAAAACCATCAATCTGAAAAACACATCATGTAAGAAACATAAGTTGATGACATATCTTCTTGCTCCTTTCAAAGAAAAAAATTTCACATCATGTGAACATTGCCATGTACTCTTACATTTTGGTGTCAAAATTATCGACCAAACACGAGTCGAAAAAACATGCCTCTTCAAATGATTGACTATAAAGTCAATCATAATCATGTGTAATAATTTGACAATTCTTTTCCCATAAAAAATTGAATTTCACATTTCATGAAACACTTCGTCAACATCTCCTTTTCATCTTTGGAGACAAAATCAACTCTTCCAAGTCGATATGACATACATGTAACACACAATCGACCAACACATGTCAATTACTCATGCATGTGAAAATGATCAACACTCTCAAATTGACAACATACATGTTAAACAAAGCAATCGATCAACACACGTTAATTACTTATGCATGTTCATGCACAATGAAACCATCAAAATTCCATTGTTCATACACATAAAATCTCATGAATGTATATAATTCTTCAAATCTCTCACAGGTGCAATCATAAGTACAAGAACCCCATTCATATGTACATGTACTTAAAGAGCTGAAATGAGCAAATTTTGTTGCAATAAAGTGAGTCAACATACTCCACTTTCAAACACCTTCCTGGCGTAAACATGCAACATGCATTATAGAGACAAAATAACAAACCATTTTAGTGGTGCTTCTTTAAGTTGCACTTCATCATGTGAATCATCCTTACCCACATAAATTATGGAATATTATTTTCCATTCTTTCCATTCTCTTTCTCCACCTTCTTCAAATGTTGTGGATGAATTGTTGGATACAAATTTTAGGTTCCTATATTACTAGTATAGTCCCTTATTGTTGTTAGTGTAACCCCCTTATCGTTATTATTGTACCCTTATAACCCCCATATTGTTATTATTGTGCCCTTAAATTATTATTGTTAGGTCGGCTAGGATTACATTATGGCCCCATGGACTCTTATATATAGAAAGGAGGTTTTGTAATTTGAATCATCCAAGAATTTTTCATTCATGTAATGTATTGGAGGTTTCCCCCTCAAAGTGGCTTATTTATAAGGCCTTGATATCTCTTTTATTCTCTTTTTGGAGTTGGTTTCACAACATATGGTATCAGAGCTTTGAGATTCTAGGGTTTCGCTGCTCCAAACAGGTCAGCGTGGAATTTTCGCTATAAATTTTTTCTACGAAGGTTCAGAATCTGAAATTTTTAGAGTGCGAAGCCAAATCCCAAGGAACATCGTCAAAAAATTTCAGAGCTTGGTTCACAATTTTTTCGGATATATGATCTGTGCAAGTTAGGTCATTTTGCAGGCTCCTGAATTTAACCTAAACAGGTCATCGTGGTATTTTCATAATAACGTTTTTTCTACGAAGGTTCAGAAGTTGAAATTTTTAGAGTGCAAAGTCACAATGCTGAGGAACATCGTCAAAATTTTTTAGATATTGGTTCGCAATATTTTCGGAGATATGATCTGTGGAAGTTAGGAATTTTTGAGGTTTCTAAATTTCATCTCAAAGAGGTGATTGTGGGAAAATGTTCATAGCTCTCTCTCTGAGCATCGGATTGGAATGTTGTAACAAGTGGCCACAAGTGCATGGACTGTAGTTTTCAGTCTATCAATTTTAGAGTCAAAGGAGGAAACAGTGACATGTGGCAAGTTGTACAAGTTCGCTCTACTGAACCAGTCCAAAATTGGGTCATTGTGGAAGATTGGACATAACTTTTCCTTGAAGAATCCAATTCAGATCAGACCTATGGCATTTGAAAGAAGCTTCAGAAGGCTACTAAAGGGCTGAATTTTAGATATTGAGGATCCACAATTATAGAGATAATTCAATTTCAATATCGAGCTCTTCAAAAGAAAGTAAAAGGTGTGTATTTTTTTGCGAATTGGATAAGTCTTGTTTGAAGAATCAAGTTGAATTGATTACAAGGGCATATTGTAGAACATATATCAGTAATGGATTCTAAAATGGCCCCTAAAAATAAGTCAACACCCATTAAGCCTTTATAAATCTTTACTATGACTCATGAAGACGAAGAATGGCAACATGACATATAAAAATTACAAGAGCAAGTGCAAAAAATTTCGCTCTCGCAAAGAGCAACAAAAAATGACATGGAAGTTTTGAAGAAAGGCGTGGAAACTAAGATGGATGGTTTGAAGAAAGGTGTGGAATCTCAGATGGATGGTTTGAATAATGACATGGAATCTAAGATAGATGGCATGTAAGCTGGCATGGAATCTAAAATGGAAAACATGAAGAATGATCTAAAAGAAGACATGGAAGGTTTGACAAAGTTGATACAAGAAATGTTTCCTAATGGTGAAAAGATAGTAGAGGAAACTCATGAGGAGAAAAAAATAAATGTTAATCATGATTTCATAAAATCTAATGTTGGCAGGAAGAACCACCATATTCCAAAAATGGATATGAGGAAGTTTGATGGAAAGGATCCTGTAACATGGATACTACAGATGGAGCAATATTTTGATCTCCATAATGTGAAAAAAACACAAAAGGTACGCATTGCAACTTTACATTTAGAACAAAATACATTTGTATGGTATCGATGGCTTTGCTCCCGTAAAAAAATTGTCACTGGGTCAATTTTTACGGAGGAAATGATAGCACATTATGAGGATACAAAGAGCAACACCTTCTTTAGCCAATTGATAAATCTCAAACAAAAGGGTTTAGTGGGGGAGCACATTGAGGACTTCAAAAATTGAATATAAGGGTAACTGATATTCCAGAGGAACACAGGATTGATCTCTTCATAGGTACTTTAAAGGATAACATCCAACATGAAGTTCGCGTTTTGGAACCTGATTCATTGGAGAAGGCATTCAGGTTGGCAAGAAAATTTGAAGGTAAAATTATGGCGACAAGGAAGCCTACCACTCACTTCTATAAATAGGGAAGTGTTGCTACTCCTAGATTTCCACAACCTACAAGGTTGACACCGCAAAAATTGGAAGAAAAAGAGTGAAAGGGATTTGCTATAGTTGTGATAGCAAATACACTAAAGGTCATAAGTGTGCTAAGAAGAAAATATTTTACATAGATTTTGAAGAGGAAGAAGAAAAGAGATATCAACTATTTCCTATGTTGAGAAACCAGCTCCAAAAAGAGAAGAAAAGAGATATCAACGCCCTAGAAATAAGCCACTTCGAGGGGGAAACCTCCAATACATTACATGAATGAACAATTCTTGGATGATTCAAATTACAAAACCTCTTTTCTATATATAGGAGTCCATGGGGCCACAATGTAATCCTAGTGGGGCCACAATGTAATCCTAGCCGACCTAACAATAATAATTTAAGGGCACAATAATAACAATATGGGGGTTAGAAGGGTACAATAATAACAATAAGGGGGTTACACTAACAACAATAAGGGACTATACTAGTAATATAGGGACCTAACATGCCCCTCTCCTTCAAAAAGTGTTGTCCTCAATGCTTGAGTAGCTCTGGGTGCTTCTGTATAAAATTCTCATCCTCCCATGTAGAATCTTCAGTGGGTAAGTTCTTCCACTTGATGAGATACTCTGAAATTGATCGATTTCGTAGTTGTCGAGTTCTTGTTTCTGTGACCGCTTTAGGTTCCAATATGATTTTTCCTTCCTCATCAAGTTCTGGAAATATTGTTTGAACTGGAAGATTTTCACCTATAACCTTCTTTAGGCATGAAACATGGAAAACTGGATGCACTCGCGAAGAAGCAGGAAGCTCCAATTTGTATGCCATAGTACCAATCTTTTGCAACACCTTGTAAGGACCATAGTACTTTGGCGATAATTTATTATCCTTCTTAGCTTGTTTGAGGGACATTTGTTTATATGGTTGTAGCCGTAAAAATACCCAATCTCCTATATCAAAACTTCTCTCGCTGCGATGTTGATCTGCCTGTTGTTTCATTCGATTTTGTGCCAAATTCAGGTTGTCCTTTAAGAGTTGGAGAACTTCTTGTTGATGCTCGATGTAATCTTCCACTGCTTGAACCTTCGAATTTTCTCTTAAAGATGATGTGATGGATGGTGGATGATATCCATAAAGTGCCATAAATGGGGTCATTTTTGCTGCAGTATGGAAGGAAGTGTTATACCACCATTTAGCTAGAGGTAACCACTTGACCCATTATGTTTGTTTATCAGATACAAAACAACGAAGATATCCTTCCAAACATTTATTTACTATCTCAGTTTGACCATCGGATTGAGGATGATAAGATGAGCTATGAGCTAATTGAGTACTCAAACAAGAAAATAACTTCGTCCAAAAATTTCCAGTAAAAATGGGATCTTTGTCGCTCACAATAACCCTTGGGTTTCCATGTAGCTTTTGAATTGTGTCCATAAATGTAGTAGCAACTGTACTTGCTTTAAATGGATGAGATAATGCACAAAAGTGTGCATACTTGGTAAGTATGTCAACTACCACCATGATGACACTCTTTCCTTCGGACTTAGGTAAACCTATGATAAAATCCATTGAAATCTCCTCCCAACGTTGACTTGAAATGGATAAAGGTTGTAGAAGACCTGGGGTCTTAATTGTCTCAAATTTATTCTGTTGGCAAACCAAACATTCCGCCACAAACTTTTGAATATCAGATTTAAGGCCATCCCAAAAAAATTCTTTCTTCACCCCGTGGTAAGTTTTTAAAAATCCTGAGTGTCCTCCTAAAGGAGAAGTGTGCAATTCCAGAAGAATCTTTTGTTTTAGTTGGGAATTATTACAAAGATATAATCGATCTTTGTACCATAAGGAATCATTTTTCCAACTAAATGTATCAGATGTACTAGGATCTTGCCGCAAATTTTGAATGAGTGTCCATACATCTTTGTCCTTCTTCCATTCATCTCTTGCTTCGGTTATCCAATCTGGTTGGATAATAAAAATGGCACAAAGCAATGCTTCCACCTCATCATTCTTTCTTGAGAGTGCATCTGCAACAACATTAAGCTTTCCTTTTTTGTAGATTATTTCAAAGTCATAACCCAACATCTTTGTGACCCATTTTTGCTGCTCTTCTGAAGATAGTCTTTGTTCAAAAAAGTGTTTAAGACTATCATGATCAGTTTTTACCTTGAAGTGTCTTCCCATTAGGTAAGTTCTCCATTTCTTTAGTGCATGCAGTATTGCTAACATTTCCTTCTCATAAATAGGTTTCTGTAAATACTTTCCTTTGATTGGACAACTTTCAAAAGCAATTGGTCTTCCTTCTTGCATTAAAACAACACAAATTCCATTTCCCTAGGTATCACATTCCACAATAAAGGTTTTTGTGAAGTCTGGCGTAGCTAAGACTTTTGCTAGTCACATTGCCTCTTTAAGCTATTCAAAGGCCTTAGTTGCTTTAGGAGTCCATGAAAATTCATCTTTCTTCAATAATGTTGTTAGAGGTGCTGCAATTCTCCCATAATTCTTAACAAACTTTCGATAATACCTTGTTAACCCGCGAAATCCTTGCAACTGCTTTATGGTTGTGGGGACTTTCCATTCCTTAATGGCTTTAATTTTGTTAGGGTCTACCTTAACACCCTCGTGAGATACAATATGACCCAGATATTCCACCTCTTGTACTCCAAATAAACATTTGGATGTTTTCGCATATAATTGTTTCTCTTGCAATAGTTTGAGCACCCTGTCAACATGTTGAACATGATCCTTCCAAGACCTGTTGTAGATTAGTATATCATCAAAAAATACTAGCACAAATTTTCTAAGGAAGGGTTTGAAAATGGAATTCATCAACCCTTGAAATGTATAAGGTGCATTGTTAAGGCCAAAAGGCATGACCAAAAATTCATAATGACCCTCATGAGTTTGAAATGTTGTTTTCAGAATATCTTCAGTCTTCATTCTAATTTGATGATACC
Organism: Pinus albicaulis; assembly: GCA_034641835.2. Classification (NCBI taxonomy): domain Eukaryota; kingdom Viridiplantae; phylum Streptophyta; class Pinopsida; order Pinales; family Pinaceae; genus Pinus; species Pinus albicaulis. The sequence continues at coordinate 1,100,455,932 of CM076583.1, forward strand.
CTGAACGAAGATCTAATTTGGTAAAATAAATTGCTCCATGTAATTCATCCAATAATTCATCAATCACAGAATGGGAAATTTATCTTTAATGGTGACCTTATTGAGCTCCTTATAGTCTGGACACATGCGCCATGATCCATCCTTCTTGTGTACCAATACTACAGGAGCAAAGAAAGAACTTTGACTAGGTTGAATTATACCCGCCTCTAACATTTTTGCAATCGTACATTCAATTTCGCTCTTTTGGACATAAGGATATCTATAAGGCCTGATGTTTGGAGGAACACTTCCTAGAATCAAATGAATATCATGATCATGATCACGAATAGGTGGGAGTCCTTTTGGAGTTTCAAAAACCTTGGAATGATTGTCCAAGACTTTTTGGAGATCTGCAGAAATAGATGATTTTGATGTTGGAACTTCTAGTGAGCATAATTGTACAATTATGCCTTGTTGTTCTTTTTTTATAAGCTTTGTCATGACAGTAGAGCTTATTATCTTTCCCGGCTTCCCTGCAATACCTCGTAATTCGACTTCTTTTCCTTCTGAAAAAAATTTCAAGAAAAGTTCTTGAAAATTAAAAGCTACCGTCCCCAAAGATTGTAACCATTGTACTCCTAGTACAGCATCAACACCTCCCATAGGAATGGAAAGAATTGGACTATTCAATACATATTCACCCATGGTTATCTTGATATTATGGCATTTTCCAGAGCAATTTATAGTTTCTCCATTTGCAACCATCACTTGACATTTTGGTGCTGGGTATAGGAAACAATTTAAATCCTTGGCTACCTTACAATGAATAAAATTATGGGTACTACCTGAATCAATCAACACTATTACCTTTTTCTTCTTGATATGTCCTTCTATCTTGAGAGTTTGAGGAGTGGTAATTCTTGCCAATGCATTACACGATATGGTCGGACTCATTTCTTCCTCTTCTTAGGTTGGTTCCTTTTGTATATCCTCTTCTTGTTCATTTTCTTCTTCCTCTTTACAATCTATGTAAAATAATTTCTTCTCAGCACACTTATGACCTTTAGTGTATTTTCTATCACAACTGTAGCAAAGCCCTTTTGCTCTTTTTTCTTCCAATTGTTGTGGTGTCAACCTTGTAGGTTGTTGAAATCTAGGAGTAGCAACACTTCTCTCTTTATAGAAGTGAGTGGTAGGCTTCCTTGTCACCATAATTTTACATTCAATTTTTCTTGCCAACCTGAATGCCTTCTCCAATGAATTAGGTTCCAAAACACGAACTTCATGTTGGATTTTATCCTTTAAAGTACCTATGAAGAGATCAATCATGTGTTCCTCTGGAATATCCGTTACCCTTATATTCAATTTTTGGAAGTCCTCAATGTTCTCCCCCATTAAACCCTTTTGATTGAAATTTATCAATTGGCTAAAGAAGGTGTTGCTCTTTGTATCCTCATAATGTGCTATTATTTCCTTCGTAAAAATTGACCAAGTGACAATTTTCTCACGGGAGAAAAGCCATCGATACCATACAAATGTATTTTGTTCTAAATGTAAAGTTGCAATGCGTACCTTTTGTGTGTTTTGAACATTATGGGGATCAAAATATTGCTCCATCTGTAGTATCCATGTTACAGGATCATTTCCATCAAACTTACTCATATCCATTTTTGGAATATGGTGGTTCTTCTCGCCAACACTAGATTTTATGAAATCACGATTAACATTTATTTTGTTCTCATCATGAGTTTCCTCTACTATGTTTTCACCATTAGGAAACATTTCTTGTATCAAATTTTTCAAACCTTGCATGTCTGCTTTTAGATCATTCTTCATGTTTTCCATTTTCTCTTCCATGTCATCCATCTTAGATTCCATATTAGCTTCCATGCCATCTATCTTAGATTCCATGCCATCTATCTTAGATTCCATGCCATTCTTCAAACCATCCATCTTAGATTCCACGCCTTTCTTCAAACCATCCATCTTAGTTTCCACGCCTTTCTTCAAGACTTCCATGTCATTTTTTGTTGCTCTTTGCGAGAGCGAAATTTATTGCATTTGCTCTTGTAATTTTGATATGTCATGTTGCCATTCTTCATCTTCATGAGTCATAATAGAGATTTCTAAAGTCTTAATGGGTGTTGAATTCTTTTTAGGGGCCATTTTAGAATCCAATACTGATATCTATTCTACAATATGCCCATGGAATCAATTCAACTTGATTCTTCAAACAAGATTTATGCAATTCGGAAAAAAAAATACACACATTTTACTTGATTTTGAGGAGCTTGATATTGAAATTGAATTATCTCTATAATTGAAGATCCTCAATATCTAAAATTCAGCCATGTAGTAGCCCTCTGAAGCTTCTTTCAAATGCCACAGTTCTAATTTGATTTGGATTCTTCAAGGAAATGTTATGTCCAATCTCCCACAATGATCCAATTTTGGACTGGTTTAGTAGAGCAAACTTCTACGACTTGCCACGTGTCACTGTTTCCTCCTTTGGGTCTAGCATTGATAGACCAAAAACTAAAGTCCGTGTACTTGCAGCCAATTTTTACAACATTCCAATCCGATGCTCAGAGAGAGAGCTATGAAAATTTTCCCATGATCACCTCTTTGAGATGAAATTCAGAAGCCTCAAAAAGCCCTAACTTCCACAGATCATATCTCCAAAAATTTTGTAAACCAATATTTGAAAGTGTATGATGATGTTCCTACAGATTGTGGCTTCACACTTTAAAAATTTCAGCTTCTGAACCTTCGTAGAAAAAACGTTATTACAAAAATACCACGATGACCTGTTTAGGTTAAATTCAGGAGCCTGCAAAATGACCTAACTTGCACATATCAGATCTCCGAAAATATTGCGAACTAAGCTCTGAAATTTTGCGACGATCTTCCTCAGGATTTTGGCTTCGTACTCTAAAAATTTCAAATTCTGAACCTTCGTAGAAAAACGGTTATAACAAAAATACCACGATGACCTGTTTGGAGCAACGAAACCCTAGAATCTCAAAGCTTTGATACCAAATGTTGTGAAACCAGCTCCAAAAAGAGAAGAAAAGAGATATCAACGCCTTAGAAATAAGTCACTTAAAGGGCGAAACCTCCAATACATTACATGAATGAACAATTATTGGATGATTCAAATTACAAAAGCTCCTTTCTATATATAGGAGTTCATGGGGCCACAATGTAATCCTAGCCGACCTAACAATAATAATTTATGTGCACAATAATAACAATATGGGGGTTACAAGGGTACAATAATAACAATAAGGGGGTTACACTAACAACAATAAGGGACTATACTAGTAGTATAGGGACCTAACATCCTATGCATTCAATCTAAAATCGATAAATGGTGAGTTGTAACAAACAATGGGAAGAAATCTGATGTCCTGAGAATCATTATAAAAAAAAAAATTCCTTGTTTAGTGAACCATGTTGTAATGTGCGCTCAACTAGTCCTGAGGGACTCGAACGTTTTGAAATATTATTTATGACAGATAGAGAACTGATCATATTCTTGTAAATTAAGATTAGTTTAAGAATATGGTTTAAAAGCTTGGTGAAGCAAGCATAGAAAGTATTGCACATTAAAATTGGGGTTTTAAAGAAGGGAAAAGGTCCTTAGGTTATTTTCCTATTTTCCTACATCATTTTTGGTACATTTGGAGATCTTTCTTGTGAAGAGACCAATCAATGAGTTGAGAGTGGATTCACTTAGACAAATTAGAAGGGCGCAAAAAATTGGAAAGGTATGTTAAGTAAATTTATGGGGTGAACATATCATATGTTTACATTTTTGGGTTTTCTTAACCAAAATCAAATTTATAGACAAGTATTTTTGCGAAAATGATATGTCAACATGTTGTTCAACATTAAAGTGAAAATGTTGCAAATGTGGAGGTATAAATGAATGGAAAATGAAAATGTGCTATCTTGGGTGAAATAGAAAGAGGTATGCATTTTTATGAGATGGTTTATTATGCAAAATATGGATTCTCGCAGTTTTGGTTAAGTCATTTTTGGACCAAAGCTCGGCAGTGGGAGAATTATTTTGGTTTGTGTTTTGAGATTGTAAGACAAAATTGCTTGATGTTGTAGAATCGTTATTTTACCATCATGTGGCAACATTCAGGATGGACACGATGTACGAGTTGTACATTATTCATCGAATAAATTGAAAACATGAATAGCTTGTTATCTGTACATATGTGAAGAGATGTAATTTGATGTACCATTTATAATGTGCAGTTGTATGGTGCATGAAAGTACAAATTAGAGATGGAACAATATCACACAGAGATCTTGAAGGTGAGCTAATATTTTTTATTTTAACTCTGGTTTGAAGATGATATTTGCAGAATACAGGTTGTAGACAGGTGAAGATCTCAGCAAAAGAAGATCATAGTTTTAAAAGTAGTGATGAAAGATACTAGTAATAGTAAGAGAAAGAAAAGTGTGGAGCAGAACCCTGAAGAATTCCAACAGATATTGGATAAAAAGGACAGTTGTGTTCTTAAAAAGTGCAGATGAGTTGAAGCCTAGAGGGAGTAGAGAGGATTCTCAAGAGGTTCCAGAGAATAGAGAACCAGTGCTTGCCAAAAGACCAAGTCTAGAGAGGGGATTGGTGAGGTAAGTGGTAGCAGGGAGGACTTGTTGTTGCATAGGCTTTAGTACAACTCATGATGGGCGAGTGAGGAACACATGAAGATAGAGACAAATATGACTATTGAAGGTCATTGCAGAGGTTCTGAGATAGAACACAACAGAAGAAATGAGAAAGAAGATGCCAAGTCAAATGGCATGAGAATGAGTCAAGAGCAGATTGACAGAGAGAGAGCTAAGATAATTTTCTATCTTGAGTTGTTGATGGAAATGTTACGGAGAATAAATTAGACTAGAGATATGGATGGAGTATGAAAAGGAAAGTCAAATGGCATAGATTGCAAGTGAAGTTGGAGCATAGAGTGAATGTTCAATTAAAGGAAGAGTTACTCAGTTTAAATGAGTATGTAAAGGGAGATTTGATATGTGAGCCAGAATATGGTCCATTTCTTTCTGAAAGTAATGGTGTGATAGAAGAAAAATCTACAGAAGAACTAAATCAAATGAAGGATTTAGAGCAGCAAGGAGATATGATGACTGAAGCATCAAGTGAGACCATAAGGTCTTATGTTTTTAAGACTAATGATTTGTGTGTGATTGCAGGTACATCACAAGATGTTGAACAAAATTTGAAGTCTGTTAAGGAGGAGAAGTTGAATTTGGAATTAGTTCAGAATGATGCTGAGATAGAAAAATCTCAGAAAGAAATGAAGACAGAGGGGTCTCATGGAAATATTCAGTAGAATATTGAAGTAGAGGAAGAAGGGCCATCTGATGATTGGTAAACAACAAGTGAAGGTATGGAAAGTTGTGTAAAATTTCCAAGTTATACCCCAATTGAGATTGTTGAGTTATATAGAAAGTTGGATCTTCAAATAAGGAAGTTGAAAAAGCAATGGATCTATACTTAGGGTGAGTTGCTGAAAGAGAAAGACAAAGAAATTGTCTTGAATAATAATCGGGAAACATAGGATAAGGATGTAGGAATGATTCAACAAATCGAAGAAGTTCATTTTTGTGAAACAGAACAGGGAGACATTCTTGAAACATATGATATGGAGGAGGGACTAGCTGACAGTCTCATAAAGGATTTAAATTAGCATACTGATGTGCCGATGGAAGAAGAAATTTCCGAGCAACATACTGAAATGTTGCCAGAGGAGAAAGAGGCACTGAGGCCTTATATTTTTTATTTTAATCATTGTTTTGTGAGTACATGTTTTATTGCAGATGCTGGAGAAAATATATTCGACAAAGAAATTGAACTGATCAGGAGGATAATGATGAAAGTATCTCAGAAGAAGACAACAACAGTAAAAAAAAGAAGCAACAACAAGAAGAAGACAACAGAAGACTGTGAAAGCATAGCCAGTGGGGCAATGCAACATAAAGTGTGGAGACCTAGAGAAAAACAACAAACAAAAGAAGCAACAAATGGAGAATTACAACACAAGATATGGGATCTAGGAAGACAAAGATCTGAAACACATGATCAGGCGATCATGGTTAATTTCAACCTTGGAAGTCTGATGCAGGAGCATCCAAGCCAAATTTTTCATTATTTAATTATATAATAAGGGGGGTGAGATATTTTAATTATTTTATTAATTAAATTGATTATTTTTAATAAATTAAGAGAAAAATGTAAAGGTGAGGATTATTGTATATATATTATTTAATAATTAAAGGATATGAGTGGAATGGATTAGCTAGATAATCTAGGGAGTAGGAATTCCATATATAGGACTTTGTTGAGTCCAAAACTAGAATAAATCTAATTTAGATTTAGTTGAGATTTGTGTGGAGGAATTTATGGAATGGAGTAAATTCATATTTATGTATAAATAAGAGAGAGTGAGAAGTGAGGAATTCAGAGACAGTGAGGAATGATTTGAGAGATTTTGTAAAGGGCCAAGAGCCGGGAGAGGCTTTCCGTTGTAATATTTGGCCGAGGATTTTTTGTGTTATTTTATATCAGTTGATTTGTGTTTTATAAGCTCTCTTTTATTTATATATGCTTTGAGAAATTGCAGATGTGTGGTTAATGAAGAGTTGTTTTTATGAGAATTTTAATGTTGAAGGCAGTATAATGGTTTTTATATGCTGGGATTTGATTTAATCCAGAATCCCTGCATCAATATAAAATGTCATCATATTTTCATCTCTTCATTAGTTTATATTAGTTTATATTTGATGTGGCTAATCTCTTCATTATTGTCTCTTCTCATGATGGAGGTCTCCTACTTTTATTTTCTATTGACATGTTTCTATTTTCCATGTTATTGGAAAATATTGTTCACAATATGGAATAGATCCTACAAAGGAACATTCAAGAATACAAAACTATTCATAAAGGTGTGTTTACATATGAATTAATTCTTATGTTAGAAAGTTTCGCTAGTAATGGATTTCACACTTTTATATTAAGAGATATATATCCCACCCCTCGTAGCAATAAATCCAAAAGTGTTTAGATGAAATTATTATTTCTAAAGGAAAACAACTCAACTCTCATCAATGTTTCAATATAGATGAAGAGAAATGGTTTGGTAAATTTCAAATTTAAGGAGAAAAGTTATTCAAACTAGTTTATAAAGCATATTGATAGCTTCAACAAAGTATCCTACAAATGTCAAATGCCAAATGTTTCTATGTTCATTTGACATGTTTCTATTTTCCATGTGCTTGGAAAACATTTTTCACAACATGGAATAGATCCTACAAAGGAAATTCAAGAATAAAAAACTATTCATAAAGGTGTGTTTAGCTATGAATTTAAAATTCTTATGTTAGAAAGTTTCGCTAGTAATGGATTTAAAACTTTTATATTAATAGATAGATATCCCACCCCTTGTAGCAATAAATACAAAAGTGTTTAGATGAAATTATTATTTCTGAAGGAAAACAACTCAACTCTCATCAAAAGAATACTTTAGATGAAGGTTTTGAAAAAAAGGCTGATGTTAGAAATTTGTGGGGCATGTCAGGATTTCCATTTCAAGAAAGTGAAGAATTTTTATTGGCAAAAGCACACATGGAATTTCAAGAGATTGGGGGAGAGCCTTTGAATAAAAGAGTTAAGGTCACACATATTAAATATTTTCATCAAAATTCAAATTCAGATGTTGAGAAAACACTTGTGAACTACTTGAAGGATGCTAAAGAAGGCATTAACAGGCCTGGTGGTTATCCACTCACTCAAGAAGTTAGCTTCAATGTTTCTCATAGCATGGAGTTAAGTCATGCGGGTTTGGAAACCTTTGTTGATGATCTTTGCAAAGGGCCAGAGAAAGTTGTAAAGAATAAAGTTGATAGAATTGTCCCATCAAAGGATTTTGTTGAACCACAAGATATAATAGGTCCACTAAGCAACAAAAACACAGAATTGATGGACATTCATATTCAATATGGCCTATTATAGGATGCGAGTATCTCTATGCAAGATTTAATGAATCAAGAGGAGATAATTGACAAAGACTTGGAAGAAGCATAGATGCATAGGAACAGGTGTGAAATAGAAGAGAAAATGGCCTGGAAAGATTATAGGAAGGCATGGGGGGTTGTTTAGGTTGCTAATCAAAGGTGTATTTATCTTCACCAGAAGACGGAAAGGTTATATTCTCAAATTCATGCTCTTGGAATGAAACACTACTCTCTAGAAGGATCCCCAAAGAGGCTTCATCAAAGCAAAGAAGGATTATCTTCTCCACGATGCTTTAAAAGTCATAAGGACTTGGGAAATTTAACCTCTGGCACCCATTCCTTCGAAGACCACTTTGAGGATTTAAAACATAAATGTACCAAGCTAAATGATCATGGCTTGGATGTGGATTATATTGTTACATCTTCAAGTAATGATATATTTCTATCCATCGAACGAAACTCCAATGACATGCTCTCAATTTCTGATATGGTTCCTAACACCACAAGGGAATTATGCATTGTTGGAAAAAAGGTTGGTGAAATCAAGATTGATGTCTCTGAATGACGAGCTGTAGTTGAGCAAGACCAAGTCATTGTTTCATGTGAACCTGAAGTATTTCATATGAGGAAGGGACAACAAAAGAAAATGGAAGAGGAGCAAGCTGTCAGCAGGGAAAAAATCGAGATAGACCCTACTACCACAAAGATGTAAATTTATGTCATCACATACATTTCCATTCTTGTAGCAGAGTGTAACTCATTGTTGCTACTCTAGCACTTGTGGCTCAGTTAGGCTCCCTTCAGTACATGCAGTATCTGCTGCAACATTTTCTTCCATTATGTTTGTGAACTCAAAAAGTTCTTCCAAAGAGAAATTCTTTAGGTCTTCCTCTATTTTGACGGTGGTCTACTTTTGCATATTGAGATCTACTCATCTACTCACACTAGTCTTCCCATAAGAATCATTCCAACTATAGTCAATAAACTGCAATTATAGACATTTTTCACCAAGTGAAACTTTACACCAAAATGTCCTCATTAAAACCACTACAATATTTCACAAATATTGAACTTATTCTTAATCCTGTAAAAATTTTAAAATTGTATACAAGAACAAGAAAAGGGGCCAATTCACCAAGTTTTTCATGATAATATTTTCCTCAAACACAAGAATACCATGTGTTATGGTGATACAAAGTTCTTCAATCGCCTGAAAATTGTATTAAAGATGCAAAAACATGAAAAGGAGAAATCGTCTCAGCAATGATAAATATATATATATATATATATATATATATATATATATATATATATATATATATATATATATATATATATAAATGTTTGGTCCATGGTTCTATATGGTCAAGGTTCATTCAATCACTCAAAATTAAGCATTCGTTTTATCATTATACATAAAAATATTCAATTGCAAATCTATCTAGAAATGCTCTTTATACATATACCACACATGAAGTCTGATATGGACATTAATATTGATGTTTGAATACTCTAGAAGTATTAGTAAATGAAGGTGAAAAATCTGGAGCTGAAGAAGTTAATGAAAATTGACATCATCAAGATGTTGACAAACGGACAACTATGCAAACAAAAAATTATAATAGTGATCAAGGTATCTGCAAACATCATTCTAGAATACCTATATCTTCAACATGTGCATAACCAGAAATACCAACCACATGACAGGCTAAAATAAACTTTCAACGACATAGATATCCATAAATAATTTCAAATCAAATATTACGATTATTTCATCATAAATAATTTTCTATCCATCAATGTTGTCTGTAACATATAGTTGTGTCGAATAATTGCACTATTCAAACTCCAATTTTAAACTAGAACATCCAATAACAGAGCTCTGATTGAATAATTGAAAAATCAGCCTAAACAATCCCAAAAAATATACATTTCATAATAACATGTTCGCTATTTTCAAAATTTAAAAATCTTTAATAAACAATTAACATGATTCTAATTAGAAAACACCTCATGACCTCAAAAAATATACAACTCATAATAACATGTTCATTAAAAGAGTCTAAAATTCTCAAAAGTATCCCGCACTCACATCCACCTCTCTTCTTTCTTTCCATTTTGATTGATACTGACTCCCAATAAAATATATAACAATTTTTTCACAATTCTCATAAAAAGTTTGTCTAGTGTTAGGGCATATTCACACATTTAGATTGATATCAACATTGAATGTGTCACAATTCTCATAAAAAGTTTGTCCATATGTTATATCAATGAGGAAATAATTATTTATTAACTACATTAATCTACATGAAATATCACAGAAAGTTGATATTGAATTTAGTAATGTTCAATTCCCCATGGTGGGTGCACATTAGCCACACAATATGCTGCCAATGATGAGGGAAATGAAAATTTATGAGGGGCAACAGGCTACCTTGACTTGACAGACTGCATGGCCACCCCACCACTGTAAGGGTCGATACAAGCATGGTAAATTTTTAGTTGCACAGACTGAAAGTGTTCAAGGGATCAAGAAGATACACTAGTGCAGTGGTTTACACATTCCTAGACCCAAAGCTATAATAATGGCATAACATAGGAAAATACGAGGTTATTATGTTGATAGGAGGAAGGAAGGCCACCGTGTAGCGGGCATAAGGAGCTTAGATCTGCTTATAATATATCGATCATGGTAGCATTCCTCCAAGAGATACAATTATGGATTTATAGCACATTTATATGGAGATCATGCATACATAGGCTATAATTATTGTAGTGCATCTCGATAGGTCGAGGCTCTCTTAGTTTTTGCACATCACTCCTTTTAGTGGTACTTTTTCAGGTTTGACATTTTCATGCTCTTTTCCTGGAACTATTTTAAGGGTTTGCATCAATTTATGTTTTCTTTGTTAGCCACTGCATGTTATTTTGGTTTTGGTCTTCCATTCCCATTATCGGCCTTGTGTTCTTGGGAGGCTACCTCTCATCCATTTCTCTATGAGTTTCCTCTCTTCCTATATAATTTTCAGACATGTAACCTTATCCCTCTCTTGTTCCAATCCATATTTTCCAGTTACCATCCTCTTTTTTCTTGTCTTCACCCCTCTTTAAACCCTTCACCTCTTTCATTTACTCGATCCCTCTTTATATGGTTTGTCCGTCCCTCCTCGGTCTCCCTTTCTTCCACTCCCTTCTCCATAATGGTTTGGAATCAACTAGTTGTATCCTCACACCACGGAAGAAGAGGTAGACCTGGGGTCCGCTCATCTCTTGAATTCAATACCCCTACCTTGAGAGGAACCTGCACTCAATCCTCTACTAGAGCTGTTATGGAGTGATATAGAGACATTCTTCCTGAATTCGTCCAATGGTAAATTTCAAAGACTATATCCCTAATGTAGGAAATTCCACTAAAGCTAGATCATTTTCTTATATGTAGACTATCAACTTGTATTGGCATGCTAAAAATATCATGGGAGGAGTGCTTGCCGAAAGAGTAGACAATTAGCAGGAACATATCATTTTCATGTTTTAGCTCATTGAAAAAATGGATAACATAAATAATAAGGCCACTTTTTTGACCAAACAAATCATTGACGTCGACCCCTCATTGTTGGAAAATGATTGTGATCCTCAACCGCCTAATTAGGTACACAATTCATCTGAATGAGAGAATTCAAGGCTCAGGATCAGAGAGACATCTTAATTTTCAATATTACTATGCCTATCATTTATGCAGTTGTTTTTATGTATTTTTTTTTGTCTGTTTTATGCTATCAAATCAACATATTAGGAACATTAGAAACAATATTAGATTTTTGAGTTTATGCTACTAGTTTGGTTTCCCTAGCGATAAACCAATAAAGACTATTAATATTGCACTAGAGAAGAAGAAGTCTAATAGGGTTTGGATTTCAAAAATATCAAGAGAATGTTGTATTAATGAAGTCTTTCAATTCAAAGACATAGTTTCCTAGTGCACATCGAAATTTGATACGAATCAAAGGATAACACACCTTGAAGTTGTAAGCAATCATTTCCCCTCACTCCAAATATTTTTAGAAAGATCCTTTGACTCCCAGTAAAATATATAACTCAAAAGTTTTCAACCCCTATGAAAGAATTTGTTTCAAGAAATAAGCTTCTCGCACTTGATCAAGTCATCACCATGAGCACCCAATGGTCCTGTTGATGGCCTTGATTTATAAATACAAAGAGATGAATCAAATATTTCCCTTTGCCTTGATTTTTTGTCTACCTTTACCATGATATCCTTTAGGACTCTGAAGTCTGTTGCTCCTGCTAAACAGAGCATTCCAACAAGCTCACCAAGAAATTTTGGTGCTAATGGAACATCAATTGTTGTATCATCAAATTCATTTACAATAAACATTATTCCAACTTCTATGTCTTTATCAGACAATGTCTTTTCAGAATACAAAAAATCTAGAAGCTTCCCAACAAGTTCAATGTGATGTTCAATGTTCTCCATAGCTAATCAGATTTATTGCTGGACAAATGTAGGATAGTAGTCCGACCACTTCAACTCTTGAACACACAACTTTGCTTCTTCACAGTCTCGAATGCTAAAATACTCCTCCAACAAATATTTTGAATTTTTATCTAAGTTAGTAGGTGGCTTTCCTGAGGATAAAGGTTTTTCCATAACAGGCTTGGGAGCTGAGAACCTATCTTTCTCAAATTCTTGGACTTTAGAAATACCTACAGTAGATTTAGATCCTCCAGATAGACCTTGAATAAGAGACTCAGCCTCCCCTACATTCGGCCCTGAGGCTCTCAACGGCCTAGCTGTAGAATTCTGCAGTAAGGCACTTGCCTTATGAGTAAAAAATCCCCTAGTACCCTATGGAAAAAGACTTGCATTACCAACTGAAGGCTTTAAAACAGGTGCTTGGGAACGACCTTGAATTGGAGGTAGAGCAGGAGATGGCACCATATTTTCATTTTTGTTTACTAGCCGACCAGATAGGCCTTCCAAACCATCATTGTCCATTGTAGGCATCCCAGGCATCTTCTGAACCATTTCAGTCATCCCAGGTATCCCAGGCATCCCAAGCATCAAACCTCCAGGCTGTCCAATTCCAAAAATGTTTCTAGCACCCATACCCATAACATTCACCACAACCATTGTGCATGTTTGTTGATCCAGGCCTTAAACCAAGCTTCTGTTCAGCTTTTGAATGGATCTAATTTATAGTTTTAGCTTTTATCTAAAATTCAATAAAATAGTAGCAAGTCAAAAATCAATAGGAAAGGGATATCCTGTGAGAAAAGTAAGAGAAAGAAACAAAAAACATCATGCTAAAATTCTTTTGAATTCCTGGAGATAAAACTACATTTCCAATAATCATATAAGAAAATAGATAGAAAACAACCTCTTCCCGTCGAGGGGTCCATTTATTAGCACACAGTTCAATAACATCACGAACCATGAATCTCATTCGAGATGTTTTGAATATTAGCTAGCTGCTTCATTGAGGATAAATAAGAATCTATGATAGAACGTGACTTGGGGTTTTCTTCAAGCTGTTTTCCAACGGTGTTGGAAAGATGGCAAAGAGGCTCCACATTTTCTTCAGCTGGAGGAGACTTTAAATCCCGGCCTAACAAATGTTGTTTGATGGATAATGCAAGTATCAGACATTATTTAGCATTATTTAGCCACAGTTAGTGTTTTAGACATGCAAAAATTTTAAGTTGTGCAAAGTTTATATATCTGTGATAAGAATTAAAGATTACTAATACTTTTGAATATTATTTGAAGCATTAAAATGCGTTCTTCAGAGAATAACAATTCAAACCTACTCAAATGAGCACACTTTTAGTAGCAAATATATAAACATTTTGATAAAATTATATAATGCCAACAGATATTTGTATGCAACAAACCTGAATACAATGATGAACAATTTTTTCAGGTACCATTTTCTGCTTGAAGAGCTCCCTAATTAGCCTTATATTTACCCGAGTGAAAAGCTTTATCATCTTCTCCTTGTCACGGCGTTCAGATTCTTGATTTGGGGTTGTCATTTGCCTAATTTCTTCTCACAGATTGTCTGCACCTTCAAATGCTTCTTGGAAAGTGTTAAGAAGAATTCTCCAGAATGCTATTAGTTTTCTGTCTGGTTCTTCAGGTGGAAATTGAGGGAGTGAGGTATTTAGATCATGGCACAACTCAGAATACATGGGGAAAAATGTCGGTTCCAACACTGCCTTGTCAAAAATAAGATGCAATACTCCCTGAAGGCAAATAAAATGCACAATCAGGTAAGATATCCCTTGTGATGTCTACATGATGAGATAAACAAAAAATGTTAAAAAAATAGTTTGTGAAGTTTAGACACCTCATCCACCAATCCAGTTTTTCAAATACTTTAACTAAAACAAAATGGAATGCCATTACCTAGCTAATCTAGGTAACTCTAATCTAGGAACTCTAATCTAGGTAACTCTAAACAAGGGAGTTAGGATTCCAATATTGGCACAATAGAATAGATGGTAGGAACTATAATCTAGGATTAAGGATAATGTCACTAAGGCCACTTAGATAGAAGCTTTCACTGAGGGTTGAAGAAGATCTTATGCTTTAAGTGATTAGAGCTAAGACACAAACCTTAGATCAAGCCATTTTCTTGCCTACCAAATAGCAAAAAATCATGTCTTGGATTTGAATTTTTACATTTTCATACTACATCAAAACCCTAGCTAGATATAACCATGCTCCTAATAATTAGAAAACTATAAACCCACCGTGAACACCCAAAGAGAACCTCAAAAATGAAATGCCCAAGCTCCTAGACCTAATCATCCAAATGTGCATAGTCCTCCAAAGAATTACTAGGATAGCAAAGGGGTACAAACCAATGCGAATGTGAATTGAATTCAAGCCTTTTATGAATGTTGATTGTATTTTGTTCTTCATGTGGAATAATTTATAGTTGTCACAAAGTTCGGATAGGAAAATTTTCAACTATTCCCATTTCTTTCCATCCTCCCTCCTTTTAAATCCCTCTCTAGTTGTTTTCATCCAAGAAGATACATTCCAAACCAAGTATTTCCATTTATACAAGTTTTTCCTCATTCCATCAGTCTTGAATTGCAATTCCTAGACCTTTATTCTAAGTAACTTATTTTGACTAATAAGTGAGGTATACAGAGGTAAAGAGGGCAATCACCTTACCTTTTCATGCTTTGTAGGAATGGAAACAATCACTTCTTAGAAAATGGTTTCTATAAGAGTGGTTGGAGGTGTGCTCATGGGAGAAGTAGCACTTTCTTCTTCATCGTCAACGATAAAAGTGTCAATCAGTGTGCTTACATGAGTGGCAACAATTGTGTCCTTGAGAGTAGCATGAATTGTGTTTTCAGGAATAGAAACTGTCATGTCCTTGAGATTAGAAGAAACTATATCCATGGCCTCATAATCATTAATTATCATCCATCAAAGTGGAAAAATCTTCCCTAAGAGCACTCCTTGCTAGTTATTATGGAGAAGAAAGGCCACCAGACCAAATTATTCCAACCCTAGGTCACTGACTCTACTAGTTCTTATGTTTCAGTAGGGGTAGTGTCTTCCTAGTGTTCTAGGATTTCATCTACCCTTACTTGTTTTTTTGGAGTAGTAGGGGTTTGGGTGGTGGTAGGAATGTATCATGTCCTCTTATTTCCTGGAACACAGGGGGGCCTATTTTGATGCCCTCTCATTCTCTCGGTGGTTGGTTTGCTACTAATTATCTCAACGTCAATATCACTTTCCTTCTATGGTGTAATAGAATTTGTCTCTTCTTCCTTAATATGAATTAGTAGGTACTTTGTAGCCAAGGGATTCATGACAATATATTCTTCCTCCTTCGCAGTTGAAATGGGTGGAGTCACACAACATTGGGCTCATTTAGTGAAGTTGCAACCATTGGAGTTGCAATGACTTCTTCCCAGGATTTTCTTGCTTTGTTTAGAGCTTGTACCATGAGTAACCTGATAAGGCCATGGTGACAGATGAAATATCTTGGTATGTTTTCTTTTTGTGCATGGGCTTCCTTATTTTGCAGGGAATTGAGTAGGAAGTATGACATATTGACATTGTGACAGTGTCTGAGATGATCAAGGAAACAAATGTGCTAAAAGTACACAATCCCATAACATAGCCAGCGAGTGATGTTATCAAACTCTTTCCTAGCTCTAGGATTTGTTGCAAAATTTCAAGCTTGGATTTTTGTTTTCAGTACCACTGCTCCACTTCGTGAGGAAGCTTAGTTACTTTAGTTGGATTCTCTTCTCACTTATACAACAACTCCAAAAAATAAAAATAAAAAATTCCCTAAATGAAGGAAAACTCTAGTGTTATATCACCATCATAACCATTTAACCTATGCACAGATTCCATCCATCCTTCCTATTGAAAAATAACCTGAACATGGTCGAAATATCCTGGGATAAATACTTCAATGGGTTCATTATATATCAGTGAACCTCCCATGGTACCTATAGCTATTTTTATCTTGACTATCACTGTTACAAGAGAAAAATGGAAATTTGACAATTTTTGGGAGGTAGTTTCCAATTTTAGTGCAAAGTGATGAGTTTAATGGTTTCTGATAGACGAGTTATAATTTGGGAATATGATGTAAAGGAATTATGGTAGGAGGTAACAATATATAATTACTCTTTCAACTTTAAGACTCATTCATTATGAAATAAGTTGGAAAAATTACTTATTATATCTTAACTTAGTAGCTCCTCCTTCGTACAATCAATTGAGTTGATAGTTGGTACACCCCTAGTAAAATTATTGGTATACAAACTAACCAAGTGCCTAGCAACCTTGCTGATAGGTGGTTGAGAGAATCCCTTGGGCTAGTAGCTGCATTAATAACTTCCTCTATAGGAGGACTATGCTCTATCAAAAAACAAAACCAATGGTCAGCTGCGTGATGGACAAAACAGACACAAATAAAATGGCAGTTCATTGACAATTAATACATAATATTTGATGTAAATACCAATTGAAAGCAACTTTTGGAATTTGGTAGTTGCTTCAAGTTGGAGGTTAGGTTCATCAGACCATACTCCTGCAACCATAGCAGGAAGATTCTCCAACTACAAAAACAAAAACAAAATAAAATAAAAGTATAATAAAAAAAAGGAAACAAAATGTCAAATAAGGTCATCATAGATGCCACGACATAGTTTTACATATTCCTCTAAGCCAAATGAAGCACCTTTACTGTCATAAACCTAGTGAATTGACTATGGCTCAAATTTTTTACTAAAAATTAAATATTAGTTTTATCATTCACTAGATACATAAAGGAACCTCTCAATTATCTATAAATTCAGTAGATAGTCTGTTTATAATGTGGCGATGATAGAAATTAAGAAATGGTAAGAGGTTACCATGGTTTAATGTAGACTCTCTGACCCAAAGCCTAGACGATCTCCTTGAGGCTTAGTTTGCATCATCTCAATATTATCTGTAGCCTGAAAAGTAGAAACCAAAGTTAATAGAAAAGTTTGCGAAAAGAAATATAATAAATAGAATAAATATGCTTAATGAAAAGTATTGATACCTGTGTCATGACTGGAACCTGAGAAGGAATAATCTCTTTAGGCAGCCCTTGATGTGTAGCACATACCTGAAAATTCAATAATGTTAAGAGCCACACTATATTATGTTCATCTTAAAGTCACTTGCAATTTAACGTAAAAATCTAGATAGATAATACATGTGAGACCATTGGAACATATGAAGGTATCATGTCTTCGGGAAGCCCTTCATGTGTAGCGCTAACCTGAAAATTCCATAATGTTAAGACTCATTACATATAAAATTATGTGACATAAATTCATTTTCAGTTTGACGTACAAAAATATAGATAGATAGTAATGAATGTGGCACCTGTACATGATCATGTCCATGATCTATAGAATGAGGATCAGGGGCATAGCAATGTTTTTCTAAGAATTTTGTAAACTGCATAAGTTAAATAAATATATTGGCATAATTTTTTGGAGACTAAATGTATATACACCAAAAAAACATGTTACATGCACTCTATCTCATGTTATAAATGTGTATTTTAAAATAGATCAAAATATTCTTGTACATACCTCTCCCATGGTGTGCATTTGTTGTCTAATGGCTTGCTCATAGTGGTCTCTACATGAGGATGCATACTACATAAGCTCATCTTGCTCCATATCCCTCAACACATCATCTGGAATACTCACAAATGAACGAACTCCTGCACTAGATGAAGGTTGGCTTGTCCCTAAGCCGAATTCCACCCCTTCTAAAGCAGTTTCAATATGTTTTTATATCTTCTCCCTCATTTGTGATGCAGCACTGGAGATAAGGGATAAATCCTCTGGAAGTGTAACTACCCTAGGTGTTCAAGGCGATAAATGAGGTGCTGGAGGCCTAAACCCAACATCTCACATAGCATCAGGTCGTTCATATGTACAACCTTTTCTAGCTCCATAGAATTTAGACCTCGTATCTATATATTTAGGGTCCATGTGCTCTTGAAATTTAGCATACAACATCCTAACAAAATATTGCAGCACCTCATCATTATTTGGGAACTTTCAGTATGCATACAGGAACTTCTGATAAATATAAGGTGCAATATTGGGATCATTGAATCTTGCAATCTTCAGACATTTTTTTTCTTCAGGCCGCAAGTCAAATAGTGACAAGGCCATTTCTTTAGTGACCCTACTTTTAATTTCATTGTAGGAGTGGATACCAATCACTGACGCTCTCCTCCTACGCATCATGTCAAAAAAAACTTGGGTTGATGGTCCAACCCCATGATAAGTCTCTATCAAACTCTCCAAATTGTGCAAAACAATTTGGAGACATTTTCAACTAGGGGCAGAGAGATTGCAACTTTGCAATTCATTGCGCAATCTCGTGGAATGCTCCCTCATACCATCAACAGTAAGTAAGGAGATGGTATCTTCCCAAGGCATCTGCTCAGGAATATCACAGGGATGGGTGTAAAGGGGATCATAGCATAGATTTTGAGAAAAATCATGGGCCCTACGACCTCTCCCCCTAGGAGGGTGACGACCACCACCTGTAACATGTTAAATTATTGTACATATTAAAAATTAAATAATTTATAAGGAAAATTTGTATATAAAAAACTTGTTTGGTCATTTTAAAATACCTCGTGGAAAAACTATCTCATCCTCTTCGCTCATACTAGGATTGTTCCCTTCCGAGGAATGAAGGTCTCTACTAGCCACTGTACAAAACATTAAATTGTTTTATAACACAAGTAAATGAGACACAAAATACGTTTCACATTAAACATACATAAATTTTCCTTTAGATTTTACCTGAACAAGAACTATCCAAGTGTGGGATGGATGCCACAGGTTGAGACATTGTTCTCCTTTGTCCCTCACCAGCAATAGGGCCAACCCCAACTCCTACATTTGCACCTATAAAGCATAATATTTCACATTAAACACATGTCATTTGAAAAAAAAAAAATCACCTGTTCAACATTGAACATAACGTAAACTTGAACATTTTAACTAGCAATTGATCTAATGTGTACCTATACCATGTATAATATGCCCCTCAGAATGGGCTCTATGAAATTGGGGACGAATGGGAACAGGTATATGGGGTTCTTCTTGCTCGATTTGGTGTCTGGGCGCATGAGTCATATGAGTGCATCCACCTATACAAGACAAAAAAATTTCACATTAATCAATTTTTGACAATGAACAATACATATAACCTACTTGAAAACATGACATAACTAAACAACAAATGTACCTGATAGTCCTCCTCTCATGGAGGGGTCCCTAGAGGTCTCACTTGATGCCATTTTTGCTATAGTATCAAATCAAATTTATGCCCCTCATAAACAAATTATAAAACAAATTATCAATCGAGAGTCATGTCATCAACCAATGGATAACAGGTACTATAGCTCCTTGACATACAAGGGCTCAACAATAGTACATGGCATAATATCTCATGGCACTAACTAAGGTGGGTCAATCGTTCCTGCAGTTGTACAACTTGACTCTGATTTCTAATGACTCTCACATGTGAAATCAATCTTAACATTTCTATTGAGATTATTATAAAAAGTGTTTACACTATGAGAGAAGAGAAATTATGAGGAAAGTAGAGATGATTATTTTGAATCATAAATGATTTGT
The DNA here is from genome assembly GCA_034641835.2 of Pinus albicaulis. Classification (NCBI taxonomy): domain Eukaryota; kingdom Viridiplantae; phylum Streptophyta; class Pinopsida; order Pinales; family Pinaceae; genus Pinus; species Pinus albicaulis. The sequence goes on from CM076583.1 coordinate 1,100,476,164, forward strand.
TTCTAATGTTGTTGCAAAATTATGGAGGATTTCATAGAGTTTTGATGTTCATTTGTTGTAATGAATGTACATTTTCCTACTACTACATTTTTCATCAAATAGACGAGTTTTAAGACCAATATCGACATTCCCCAACTTGGTAGACATAATTCCTTGGGAATATATATGGAGTCGTTATATGGAAATTTATCTCAACTCTTGCAGAATGTGTGGCAATTGTCTTTGTACCTTATTTTCATTAAAGTGATCATACAACCAACTTGTGATGTTGTGCCTTTGGTATTGCAAAATTGTCCTAGAAGCATTTATGAAGATAATTTCCTGGCTTGTGAAAACCCTAGTTGCACAAACTTCATGATAAGCCCTTAGCTAACATTGATGCCCCGCAAGATTATTGTCTTGGAAGATATGCATTGCAGGGAATTTTTTTGGTCAGTTGGCAATCAGAGCTTGATGCTTTCAACTTGATCCCATTCTCCTCCATAAAGGTTAATATTCTCGCTCCCTCTCTTCTTCTTGCAAAAAAATTACATTGATCATACATATTTGTAGCCAAAGGATAATATTAGAAACATAAAAATGGATTGAAAGAGAGATACTACTGTGGACCCCTATATAATCCCTTTATGCACCACAATATTGTCATTTTATGTTGTCTGTGCAAGATCATTATGAGTAGAAATTGATATAGTTATATTCCACGATGAAGCACTTAAGGCTACATCTCTTGACTATGACCAATCGTTTAGGCATTAATTTGAGGCCAAATTGATGAATACACTTGAACACATTTTACATGCATGCCATAAAATAAGGTTTTCAATCTACCAATGGGCATGATACAAATAAACTATGTGTGTGTTTCTCTGCTAGTATGTTGAGCCACTATTAGTTCTTGAACATATATTTCAAACATGCGATTTCCCATATACATGCATATTAGTCCTATATTTCTTCTGATGTTCACCTTCTTGTGACATTTTTTTTTATCTAACAAAATGTTGGTATGGGTTATGTCGCATCCTTTGTGATCCATACCAACATATGTCATGAAACTTTTGGGTTTATTTTTTCCCTCAAGGTTTTCATTTAGGTAGTAATAGGTGTGATCTATAGTTTTTCTCGTGAGTATGAGTACCAGACTCTACCATACCACCTGTTCTAGGGTTTATTACTACCTAATTAACCTTAATTCCCCTTGGATTTCCTCTAAGACATTTCCATGATGCATTCAAAATTTTCACTGTGATCACACAAGCCTTGTTTGAGATTTCAGTAAAGATAATTCCTCCTTGGGGAAATGAATTTTAATGGGCTCATGATCCTTGATTGATCAAATTTCATATTGTTCCATTTTTCAATTGATAAGGTAATAATTTCAAACTTTAACTTTACATGCCTCATCTTTCATAGAAATGGTTTTTGGTTCTTGGACCACTTTCAATTATAAACACTCAATAACAACATCCTCCATTTCTGGTCATAGAGGCTTATCCTTTAGATATTTCAACCCTGGAAATAAGAATTTGAATTATACTATTATTTTTTGGTCATCTTTTCCAAATGAATCCAAAATTGGTTATTCTGTGTTGTACCTATGAGCCTCATTGTATTTAACTGAGTCAAAGATAAACCTTTGAATTACCAATTATTGACCTCTGTAGTTTTCAAAATGGCTTCTTGACATGAGTGTCGAGAGGACAAAAATTTAAACTCAATGAAATAATTATTGTCCTATTTATTTCTTGCCATGTACTTCAGTGTTTGTCATGATATTAAATATTATACCATGTTAATATATGCTACACAATTCAATAGTATAGTTCAGGGCATTATAAAAGAGAATGAAGATGAGGGGGGAATCTATTCAAGGGTGAAAAATTCAAAGATCCTTCAATAATTCTTTGGTGATGTTTCAAGACAAGCCAAATCTTTCTTCAATAGGTTGTTCCATAAGGTATTCAACTATGTCTTCTAGATCTTTAATCACGATTGTGCACACAAGGAATGCTACTTTTCTTCTCCAATGATGATTGTACTAGGGCTCAACAATATTCCCTTCAATAGTAATTCAACTACTCCAAATGATATTGTTCTTAGTGTCTATCAACTTCACATGTCAAGGTTGTTTTCCACAATTCCTTTCAAAAATATTCAGAGGATTATTCCAAGCCTGATTTCAAAAAGGACTCTTCAATACAATTCAGGGAATTATCAAAGTTTACTTGTAAACTCCAATAATTGCATCCAAATAATATTTTTGAGAGCCTTAATGTATTCTCAAGGTATGCCTAGAAAGTGGGTTGAAGAGAAAGATAAAGAGAGTTGATTGTACTAAAAAATCTGCCTCATGGTCTAAAATATGATCCTAGTTACAGAAACAAGATTCTAACTCAACCCACCCCTGATAGAAGGTCAGCCATAAAAAAAAACATGAAGCCCAAAATTGTTACCAAGGAGTAGAATGATATTTTACTGAAAGATATAACAATGCAATAAGTAGAATATGTAGTTGTTGACATGCCCAAATGAAAATATCGAAGACCTTATGGACTAACTACAGAGTTTTATCAAACTTGCTAGCCAATCATAGGGCAAGTTGTATGACACATTGTTGAAGACTCCATGCATTCCTTATTAAAAAATTTGAGGACCAACTCTCAGTTTTCAAAATATGTTTCCTTATGACCAGATACCTTGGTTCCCCTCTTATCGACAATCCCCTCATAAAATCAATTCAGGAAAACCTTATTCAAAAATTTGAGGACCAACTCTCTAGTTGAATCTATCAGGCCCATTCACCCTCCTCAAATCTATTCTCCAATCCCTTGTTATTTATCTTACTTCCACCTTTTCTTTCCCCAAAGATATTCTTAGAAAAAATTGAAATATTGGATGCTTCCTATGGGGAGGAGCCAAAAGAGATAAACATTGGCTCTAATTGCTTGGGAAAAAATTTGTTAGCCAAATTTTAAAGGAGTGATATGGCTAAGAGATGCAAAAACCATCAGCAAAACACTTTGTGCCTAAACATGTTGGAGATGGATAAAAAATCCAGATGTCGTATGGAGCAAAATGTGGTGGTTCAAATGGACCTCAAACCTACGAGAATAAAAAATCATCAGTGGCGGAAAAAATAGGAGGACCACACATATGTAATGTCTCTTTGGAACACAAATATCATCGTGGAACATTTATTTTGGGAAATAAAAAGTGGCTAAAGTGCCATTTTGAAAATATTATTAGTGTTTAATGGCAAAATGTATCCCAACAATCTCAACTCCGCTCCATTCAAGTTCAGTCTACACTATGGTCTGAAAATTTTTGCATAATATTAGTGCTTTTCTTCTTCCACTTCCTCTCATAGGATAAAATTGACAGAATTGACTGCCAAAACAAAATTAGCCAACATCTAAAAAAAATGCATTTCAACAAGCACTAGCTAATCGACAAATTCCACTCCAAGGAGAGGACATATTACATTAGGGATACCAATCACAAGGAAACTTCAATCTATCATAAACATGCAACCACTTCTCCACTCCCATCCTAGATGCATACTACACTAAATGGAAGAAATTAGGGCATCTTAAACACTAGCCCACAATCACCTTCCTCATATGACTTCTACTCCTGAACAAAACTCGTACACAGGATAAAATTCAACAATAAGGCTTTCTAAGACCTATAATATACTTCCTCTACCTCTCATGTTGAATCATTGAAAACATCTCTTCAATAAATTTAACCACAACTCCTGGTTACAAAAGCAAGATTCCACAGAACAAGCCACAAAACTAAGGTCTGGTGCATATCTAAGTTATGCTACTGGTTGCGGGCTCGAAATTTCATAGAACTAGCTACATGTCCAAGGTATAGTACTAGTTGCAGACCCAAATTTCCACAAAACTATTCATCCTCCACAGGTCCAAAAAATAATGAATGAGGGTTGCGTTCGTTTTTTGTATTCTATGATTTCCATTAGATATGGAATTTTGCAAGGGGAAGCTGAGACTGGAGGGTATGCCATGCGAGATGCTGCCACCCTTGCTTCTTTTATCAAGAATTAGAAGAGATGTTGTGACCTATCCAAATGGAATTAGCACGACACCTTTTCATACCTCCGTGAGGGATTTTTCAACTGCTTCTTTCTATGCTACTGGTAGTTATGCTATTAATGTGGGTTTATAACTATTGGGTTTTTCACTATAAGAGGTGCTACTGGCCTTGAAACTAGTATAGATGATTCCTTCTCTCTTGTTCCTTATGCGTGCCTCCAAGAGGTGATTTTGTATCATATGATGTCGAATCTATAACTAAGCGAAAGGAATCTATTGGGATCCTATTATGGCTCTTGAACCGCTTCTCTACAGGCTCCGAAACTAGCTCTAGAAACGGAAGGGATGCATTTGGCTATGAGAATGTAGCCCACAGAATAAAATTTACCTTATTTTGCAGTAGACTCCTATTCCAGTATTCAACAATGATTCTTTGGCATTAGACTCATGTTTGTAGGTTTTATGTTCATTGTTTTGTTTCCCTGAAGGGGAGAGTGAAGTTGCTACTGGTTCAATTGGATCACTCGCTTAATTAACTTACTCAACATAATCAACAACATTAACTGACTCCTTTTTTCTATATCTTTTCACTGCATTTTAGGAGGATATCACTGGTCACTCCTTATATATGTTGTGGTGGTTTAGGCTTCGCCGATTGAGAAGAGTTTTGCAGTTCAGTCTCTCCGATGGGCAGGTGCAGCTAGGAATGGCCAACTTCTCAGATCAAAAATTGGCTCCTCTCCCTTTGGTCAAGGGTGAGAAAGATCCATCAAATATACGCCATATTCATGAATGTACTAACTCTGTAGTCATGCTTGAACAAATAGCTTGGATAGATGGGATTAGAAAAACTATATTTCTTGGGTTAGGTCACTTGCTGTCTCCTTTTATAGGAAGGTTCCATTCTATAAGCACTAATAGACTAAAGGTGTGAGCCCAGCCCATAGTTACATAATTCATGAATATTGATGGGTGCTTGTAAGATGATGGGCACCCATAGAGAGGTTTTTGAAGGAGAAAAAGAGACTAAATCATGAGCATATGAATGTAATATGTAGTTTTTCCAAAGGCCTTTAACAAACATTTATAACACCGAGGAATCTGAGATAATATCACCACATATGGCTCATCCAGTTAGTTACATAGGATTATAGAAGTTCTGTTTGATGCTTTTCTTAGTCTTATTGGTATGAGGGAAAAGTTTCACGTAGATATGGGGTATCATATATGGAGAAAGAGACTGAGCGGGAGGTATGTTGCTTGGGAGGTATTCTTCTTGGGAGGTATGTGCCAAATTCATGCCTTTATTCAAGTAAGCAAGCCAGTTACCTTGTAAATGCACTATTTTAAGATAGTTCTATAGGTGGCTTTTCAAGTCCGCTGTCAAATTCCAGAGCTCAACCCTGGACAGGCGGTAGTATCATCATAATCGGCGCTCGGACTGTGAATAGCTGTCCCTATTAAGCCAATTCCACAAAGTTGGTATGGGTAGAATTAGGTGGATAACGTATAAAAGGTGGATAACTATTCTAGCATAGATAACAGTCGTGATAACACTCAACTATATGTCATAGCAATCCTTTGCGGGCGCTCATTTCTGTGCAAAGGAAAACTCTCAATGAATCTACTTTTGTTTGCGATACTTTATAGGGAATGAGGGAGCATGCTTTTCAGATCCAAGTGGTATCTCACGGCATGAACATTTTAGGGTAGTTTCTAATTCCTGACTCGTCTCCGCAGGGCTCCGTGGGTGGTAACAAGATACCCCAGTGAATGGGATTGTTGATCAGTTGAATTTCGTTTCCATAGTGAGAAAATTGGATGAATTTGCAATAATAACCAGTGTGGCCAAGAGTAGAGTGAAATGTCTTGACACTCGTCGGGGCAGGAAAATTTAATAATGCCCCTTTTGGTAGGAATGCAAGAATGTGTGCTTTGGAGGGAGGTAAAACCATGATGCGGTGTTTCCAGGATTGGTCAAAATAATGTAGATCACTGAGAACATGAAATTGAAAGGGACTTACCTGACTAGAATCTATCCAATTTGTCGTTGGTGCTCACGGTGGCTCGAAATGATAGTGCTCCAGCGAAAACGACAGTGCTCTAGTGTAGAATGTCGGGGGAGATAGGATTTTGGGGTTTTTTTATAAGAATAAAACTCTTAAACGAGAGTTAAAAAAACTCTAGGCCGAGAGTTTTACAATTCTCGTCCGAGAGTTTACACGAGATTTTATGTCAATAAAACTGTCGGATTAGGAAATACTTAACTCTTGTTCGAGAGTATTTTAACTTCGGTCAAGCCCAATCAAACTCTCGGGTGAAACATTAAAAATATCTCAGACAAGAGTTCTAAAAACCCTCAGTTGAGAAATTGAGTTGACTATTTTCTCGAACGAGAAACTAAAAATTTCACCCAAATTCTGGCCATCCGCTAAAAAGTGTTTCCAAACTTCGGGATTTCACCCCATAATTAATTAATTTTTATTAATATTATATATTTTTGTTGGGAAACCAGCTCCAACAATAGAATAAAAGAGATATCAATGCCTTAGAAATAAGCCACTTCGAGGGGGCAACCTCCAATACATTACATGAATGAACAATTCTTGGATGATACAAATTACAAAACCTCCTTTCTATATATAGGGTTCCATGGGGCCATAATGTAATTCTAGCCGACCTAACAATAATAATTTAAGGGCACAACAATAAAAATATGGGGGTTACAAGGGTACAATAATAACAATAATTGGGTTACAATAACAACAATAAGGCACTATAATAGTAATATAGGGACCTAACATGGCCCTCTCCTTCAAAAAAGTGTTGTCCTCAATGCTTGAGTAGCTCTGGGTGATTCTGTATAAAATTCTCATCCTCCCATGTAGAATCTTCAGTGGGTAAGTTCTTCCACTTGATGAGATACTCTGAAATTTATCGATTTCGTAGCTGTCGAGTTCTTGTTTCCGTGACCGCTTCAAGTTCCAATATGATTTTTACTTCCTCATCAAGTTCTGGAAATATTGTTTGAACTGGAAGATTTTCACCTATAACCTTCTTTAAGCATGAAACATGGAAAATTGGATGCACTCGTGAAGAAGAAAGAAGCTCCAATTTGTATGCCATAGTACCAATCTTTTGCAACACCTTGTAAGGACCATAGTACTTTGGCGATAATTTATTATCCTTCTTAGCTTGCTTGAGGGACATTTTTTTGTATGGTTGTAGCCATAAAAATACCCAGTCTCCTACATCAAAACTTCTCTCGATGTGATGTTGATCTACCTGTTGTTTCATTCGATTTTGTGCCAAATGATGGTTATCCTTTAAGATTTGGAGAACTTATTGTTGATGCTCGATGTGATCTTCCACCGCTTGAACCTTCAAATTTTCTCTTAAATATGATGTGATGGATGGTGGATGATATCCATAAAGTGCCATAAATGGGGTCATTTTTGCTACAGTATGGAAGGAAGTGTTATACCACCATTCAGCAAGAGGTAACCACTTGACCCATTGTGTTTGTTTACTAGATACAAAATAATGAAGATATCCTTCCAAATATTTATTTACTATCTCAGTTTGACCATCGGATTGAGGATGATAAGATGATCTATGAGCTAATTAAGTACCCAAACAAGAAAATAACTCTGTCCAAAAATTTCCAATAAAAATGGGATCTATGTTGCTCACAATAACCCTTGGCTTCCCACGTAGCTTTTGAATTGTGTCCATAAATGTAGTAGCAATTGTACTTGCTTTAAATGGATGAGATAATGCACAAAAGTGTGCATACTTGGTAAGTCTATCAACTACCACCATGATGACACTCTTTCCTTCGGACTTAGGTAAACCTGTGATAAAATCCATTGAAATATCCTCCCAACATTGAATTGGAATGGATAAAGGTTGTAGAAGACCTGGGGTCTTATTTGTCTCAACTTTATTCTGTTGGCAAACCAAACATCCTGCCACAAAATTTTTAATTTTAGATATAAGCTCATCCCAAAAAAATTATTTCTTCACCCTGTGGTAAGTTTTTAAAAATCCTGAGTGTCCTCCTAAAGGGGAAGTGTGCAATTCCAAAAGAATATGTTGTTTTAGTTGGGAATTCTTACAAAGATATAAGCAATCTTTGTACCATAAGGAATCATTTTTCCAACTAAATGTATCAGATTTACTAGGATATTGCTGCAACTTTTGAATGAGTGTCCACACTTCTTTGCCCTTCTTCCATTCATCTCTTGCTTCGGTTATCCAATCTGGTTGGATAATAGAAATGGCACAAAGCAATGCTTCCACCTCTTCATTATTTCTTGATAGTGCATCTGCAACAACATTTAGCTTCCATTTTTTGTAGATTATTTCAAAGTCATAACCCAACATATTTGTGAGCCATTTTTGCTGCTCTTATGAAGATAGTCTTTGCTCCAAAAAGTATTTAAGACTATCATGATCAGTTTTTACCTTGAAGTGTCTTCCCATTAGGTAAGTTTTCCATTTCTTTAGTGCATGTAGTATTGCTAACATTTCCTTCCTATAAATAGGTTTCTGTAAATACTTTCCTTTCATTGGACGACTTTCAAAAGCAATGGGTCTTCCTTCTTGCATTAAAATAGAACCAATTCCATTTCCCTAGGCATCACATTCCATAATAAAGGTTTTTGTGAAGTCTGGCATAGCTAAGACCGGTGCTAGGCACATTGCCTCTTTAAGATGTTCAAAGGCCTTAGTTGCTTCAGGAGTCCATGAAAATGCATTTTTCTTCAATAATGTTGTTAGAGGTGCTACTATTCTCCCATAATTCTTAACAAACTTGCGATAATATCCTGTTAACCCGAGAAATCCTCGCAACTGCTTAATGGTTGTGGGCACTTTCCATTCCTTAATGGCTTTAATTTTGTTAGGTTCTACCTTAACACCCTCGTGAGATACAATATGACCCAGATATTCCACCTCTTGTACTCCAAAGAAACATTTGGATGTTTTTGCATATAATTGTTTCTCCTGTAATAGTTTGAGCACACTGTAAACATGTTGAACATGATCCTTCCAAGACCTGCTGTAGATTAGTATATCATCAAAAAATACTAGCACAAATTTTCTAAGGAAGTGTTTGAAAATGGAATTCATCAACCCTTCAAATGTAGAAGGTGCATTGGTAAGGCCAAAATGCATGACCAAAAATTCATAATGACCCTCATGAGTTCGAAATGATGTTTTTGGAATATCTTCAATCTTCATTCTAATTTGATGATATCTTGAACGAAGATCCAACTTGGTAAAATAAATTGCTCCATGTAATTCATCCAATAATTCATCAATCACAGGAATGGGAAATTTATCTTTAATGGTGAGTTTATTGATCTCCCTATAATCCAGACACATGCGCCATGATCCATCCTTCTTGTGTACCAATACTACAGGAGTAGAGAAAGAGCTTTGACTAGGTTGAATTATACCCGCCTCTAACATTTCTGCAATCATACATTCAATTTCTCTCTTTTGGACATAAGGATATCTATAAGGCCTAATGTTTGGAGGAACACTTCTTGGAATCAAATGAATAGCATGATCGTGATGACGAATAGGTGGGAGCCCTTTGGGAGTTTCAAACACCTTGGAATGATTTTCCAAGAATTTTTGGAGATCTGCAGAAATAGATGATTTTGATATTGGAACTTCTAGTGAGCATAATTGTGCAATTACACCTCATTGTTATTTATTTAAAAGATTTTTCATGACATTAGAGCTTATTATCTTTCCCGTCTTCCCTGTAACACCCCATAATTTGACTTCCTTTCCTTCTAAAAAAATTTCAAGAAAAATGCTTGAAATTTAAAAGCTACCGTCCCCAAAGATTGTAACCATTGTACTCCTAGTACAACATCAACACCTCCCATAGGAATGGAAAGCATTGGACTATTCAATACATATTCCCCCATGGTTAGCTTGATATTGTGGCATTTTCCAGAGCAATTTATAGTTCCTCCATTTGCAACCATCACTTGACATTCTGGTGTTGGGTATAGGAAACAATTCAATTCCTTGGCTACCTTACAATGAATAAAATTATGGGTGCTACCTAAATCAATCAAAAATATTACCTTTTTCTTCTTGATATGTCCTTCTATCTTGAGAGTTTGAGGAGTTTTAATTCCTACCAATGCATACACGATATGGCCAGACTCATTTCTTCCTCTTCTAGGGCTGGTTCCTGGTGTATATTCTCTTCTTGTTCATTTTCTTCTTCCTCTTCACAATCTATGTAAAATAATTTCTTCTCAGCACACATATGACCTTTAGTGTATTTTCTATCACAACTGTAGCAAAGCCCTTTTGATCTTTTTTCTTACAATTGTTGTGGTGTCAACCTTGTAAGTTGTGGAAATCTAGGAGTAGCAACACTTCCATCTTTATAGAAGTGAGTGGTAGGCTTTCTTGTCGCCATAATTTTACATTCAATTTTTCTTGCCAACCTGAATGCCTTCTCCAATGAATCAGGTTCCAAAATGCGAACTTCATGTTGGATGTTATCTTTTAAAGTACCTATGAAGAGATCAATTCTATGTTCCTCTGAAATATCAATTACCCTTATATTCAATTTTTCGAAGTCCTTAATGTGTTCCTCCACTAAACCATTCTGTTTGATATTTATCAATTGGCTAAAGAAGGTGTTGCTTTTTGTATCCTCATAATGTGCTATCATTTCCTCCGTAAAAATTGACCAAGTGACAATTTTTTTGTGGGAGCAAAGCCATCGATACCATACACATGTATTTTGTTCTAAATGTAAAGTTGCAATGGGTACTTTTTGTGTGTTTTGCACATTATTGAGATCAAACTATTGCTCCATCTGTAGTATCCATGTTATGGGATCCTTGCCATCAAACTTCCTCATATCCATCTTTGGAATATGGTGGTTCTTTAATCCAACATTAGAGTTTATGAAATCACGATTAACATTTATTTTGTTCTCATCATGATTTTCATCTACTATCTTTTCACCATTAGGAATCATTTCTTGTATCAACTTTGACAAACCTTCCTTCAAACCTTCCATGTCTTCCTTCAAACCTTCCATTTTTTCTTCCATACCATCCATTTTATCTTCCATACCATTCTTCAAACCATCCATCGTAGCTTCCATGCCTTTCTTCAAACCATCCATCTTAGCTTCCATGCTTTTCTTCAAAACATCCATTTCATTTTTTGTTGCTCTTTGCGAGAGCGAATTTTGGTGTACTTGCTCTTGTAATTTTGATAGATCATGTTGCAATTCTTCATCTTCATGAGTCATAGTAGAGTACTTTGAGGGCTTAATGGGTGTTGAATTATTTTTAGGAGTAATTTTAGAACCCAATACTGATATCTATGCTCAATAGGCCTTTGGAATCACTTAAAACTGATTTTTCAAACAAGACTTATGTAATTTGAAAAAAAATACACACTTTTTTCTTGATTTTGAGGAGCTCAATATTGAAACTGAATTATCTTTGTGATTTCCGATCTTCGATATCTGAAATTCGGCCCTAAAGTAGCCCCCTGAATCTTCTTTCAATTTCCACATGTCTGAATTTATTTGGATTCTTCAAGACAAAGTTATTTCCAATCTCCCACAATGACCTAATTATGGACTGGTTCAGTAGAGCAAACTTGTACGGCTTGCCATGTGCCATTGTTTACTCCTTTGGTTCTAAAATATACAGACAGGAAACTACATTCCCTGTACTCCTAGTCACTTTTTATAGAATTCCAATTTGATGCTCAGAGAGATAGTTATAAATATTTTCCCACGATCACCTCCTTCAGATGAAATTCAGGACCCTGAAAAAGACCTAACTTCCACAGATCATATCTCTAAAAATGTTGTGAAACAAGCTCTGAAATTTTGCGACGATGTTCTCAGGATTTTAGCTTCACACTCTAAAAATTTCAGCTTCTGAACCTTCGTACAAACAAAGTTATAGTGAAAACGCCACGATGACCTATTTGGAGAAGCGAAACCCTAGAATCCAAAGCTCTGATACCAAATGTTGGTAAACGAGCTCCAAAAATAGAAGAAAAGAGATATCAACGCTTTAGAAATAAGACACTTTGAGGGGGAAACCTCCAATACATTACATGAATGAACAATTCTTGGATGATACAAATTACAAAACCTCCTTTCTATATATAGGAGTCCATGGGGCCATAATGTAATCCTAGCCGACCTAACAATAATAATTTAAGGGCATAATAATAACAATATGGGGGTTACAGGGGTACAATAATAACAATAAGGGGGTTACAATAACAACAATAAGGGACTATAATAATAATATAGGGACCTAACACTTTTTGTTTGTTTGTTTGTTTTTTTTATACTTAATATAAATTTTTTAATTGTACAATCATGTCCCTTTCTTTCCATTGTATCCTTTGAACGCTGCAAGAATAGCTGGATATTGCATTAGAAACTGATGACTCTGTGAATGAATAAAACATTGAAACATCATAGTGGTTTCTGAGTTGATGCACCACTCTTTAACTCGTATAATGTAGTGAATCACTTGTGGCCAAACTGTCGTTAATAAAATTCCAGATTTTGCGATTGAGCACGACATAATGGCATAGAGCCAATTTTTTTTTTTACGAAAAAATCCCTTGATCTTTAACAGACCCCTTCCCAGAATCATCAACATTGAAATTTTCCTCTCTAACCAAACCATAATTAGGTACCGTAAAAAAAAACTTGAAACATTCATCATTCTCCTATACTACAACATAACCCTATGAGTTGAACGTCATCTCTAGGACCTTGCAAAACACATGGTGAAGAAATCTCAACTTCTATCTTAGTGGTAGAAAGGGTGGAATTTTTCTAATTTTTCAAGGTAATATTTCTCTTCAAAGCTAGGCTAGTTGTTGAAAAACACAACAAGAAATTCTCAATTTTATTTTGCCTCGATTAAACTAAGAAAATTCGAATTTCCACATCATCAAACAACTTGGATGAATTTAACTGAGTTGAAATTTCTCTTGTCACTCAATTACCTCTATAATTCAAGTTAGTGGAGTTAGAGTCTAGTTAAGCATGTGTGATTGCTAAGTTCTAGCAATCAAGGTAAGTTATCTCAGGTTGTTTTCAATTTAAATAATTATAATTGTTGGAGGAACCAGTGGAAGGCCAGCTAAGCAATGGGACTTTAGTCAAACTCAATGATCATTCAATTAACTCACCTATCCACCCAAAATAGCTAGTGCATGCAAATAATTCGAGGTCCATAGCTGCGGTGGAGATTTAAAGGTAGTGTAACATCAATTGCAAACTAGTCTTGAGTGTAAAAGTGTTGCATGCAGTCATATGATCAACCTTTGGAATTGCACAATCATTTTGGAGGAATTTCATAAATAATAGGGGCCTAATTTCTCAAGGAATTGCGCAAGGAAATAGGGGCTCAAGCAAAGGCTGAAATTGTATAAGTCTAGTTTAGTGTTTTTCGGTGAGCAGAGAGATAGGTTATTCACTTGCAGGTTGTGCTCAGTTGAGCAAAGAAATTGTAATACATATCTATTCATCAGATTAATGCAAGTAGGCATTCAGGTTTTTAGCAGATTTCTTTCCTAGGAAAAAATACTGTGTGCATGTGTGTTATTTATCATTGCATGTCTAAGATTATTGTTCTAAATTATGAATTTATTTTCGCAGATCAGTAGAGTAGGTTTTTGTCTTGTGATTTTGATAAAAAAATTCATAATAAGTTGCAAATATACACCATAATTTCTTCATTGTATCAGAGCAGGATTGACATTAGAGTAGGAATTTCAAATTTGTTTCTAAGGAGAATTGAATTTGTAGTTCAGTGCAGAAGGATCTCTTCAGAGTTGAGAAGATGATCTTCAATGAGATGAGGCTAGAGTATGCCTTGGAAGGCAATGCTAATTTCATCGCGTGGAAGGATTGCATGGAGGCAGCATTGGATGACATTGGAGTGCTAGAATGCATCAAGACAAATGTTGTTAAACTAGTGAAATCTGATGCCAAAAACCTTTCTCAGTGGAAGAAATATGTAGCTAACGCGAAGAGAATAATATTGGAGGGGGTCTGAGACCACATTGTTACAAATATCCATGTGAAAGAAGCTCCTTATGCAATGCAGCAGGCACTAGGAAATCTGTTCTAGAATAGCATTGACTGTAGGAAATTGGAACTCAAGGATAAACTTTGAAATATCAAGATGAAAAAAAATGACACTATTCAACAATATCTGAGCAGGTTCACACAAGTTTGTGATGAGCTTGAAGGAGTTGGTGTTATTGTTTCAGATGATGATTCGGTAAGCCTAGACCTTCTAGGCCTTCCTAAGAGCTAACATAACTACCAAGATTTGGTGAACTGGAGGGAGAAGCTTCCGAATCGAGAACACTTATGTCTGATTTGGTACAAGAGGAAATAAGGTGAAATGCCAGAGATGAGATTTAATCCAAGGGTGAGGATGAATAAAAATTTTCATTGGTTGGAAAGGGAAAGAAAGGAAAATGGAATAAATATAAAACCAAACTAGAATCCAACCAAGGAAGAAAGAATAAATATTTATCCAAAGTCAAATGCTTCCATTGTAATGAATTCAAGCACTATGCCATGAATTTTCCACACAAAAACAAAAGCAAGAAGACCATAGGAGAAGAAGCAGGTAAAGACTTGGCTTCACAGTTCGAGCTTGAATTTACCCTTATCACATGCATGGCCAATGACAGGGTACTTGGAATTAGGTGTTTCGTTCCACATGACAGGGTGTAGATAGTTTTCCAGTGACCTGGAAGAAAAATATTTGCAAATGCACATTGAGCTAGGGGATGAAAGAAGGTACAACGTGACTTGGGTTATTACAATCACCTTTCAGAGGGAGTTGGGCTCCCCTCTCAGGCTCAAGGATGTTATGTTCATTCCAGGCCTAAAGAAAAATATCATCTCTATTGCAGTTTTGGAAGATCCTAGTTATGATGTGATCTTAAACAAAGGAAAATAATTATTGAGACACATAACCACAGGACAGGTGAAGTATATCAGGGTTCGTGTGAATAAATTATATAAGCTAGATGTGGAAGACAATGTTGCATTAAGCACTATGGCAGAGAAGGTGTAGAGTCGCGATGTCGGTGAACTTTGGTACAAACGACTTGGCCATTTGCATCATGACGCCCTGAAGATTGCGCAACAAATAACTGCAGGCCTCCCCAAAGTAGCTCTTGAGCAACATGATGTATGCAAAGGATGTACCTTTGGGAAGTACACAAAATCCACATTTCATGATCGGGACAAGAAAGCACATGTAGCCTTGGAAAGGATCCACTCTGATGTCTGTGGACCTTTATTGACAACCTCCACTACCAGACCTAAATCTAGCCTTGATATTAGAAGGTGTGAGAGCCCTTTTAAAGGCTTTACTTGTAATCTCAGGTAGTTCAAACATCTTTACTTCCACCCCTGGATTATTTTCCATCCACGAAGCTATCTCAACCCTGAAATAGTTCTTGAAAGGCCCAAACTCACTAACATCAATGGGTTGCAATTGTGAGTGGTATGAGCTGACAATGTTAATAGGTCAATGCCAAAATTGTTGGCCTCCTCAATTGTCTGCACAACCATGTGGCTTCCATGGCCATCTAAAATCACCAGGTTTCTATTTTCAAGCGAGATACCACCTGGTATAGATGCAACAAAGTGACAAATCCAATTTAGGAAGAGTTCATATATCATCCATGCATGTCGATGTGCAACCATGCATGCACCTAGTTCAAAATTATGTATATATATTTTTTAGTTGAGTTTTACCTTTAAATAAATAAAATCCTGATATTGAAGAACCAATTACATTAACACAACAAAGAATAGTGATCCACTCCCTGCTCTTAGGCACATTTTTCTCCCTCTCTTGGTAATTACCCGCATACCACAATTCCTTCCTTCCTGTAAGCCTGTTTCATCACAATTCCATATATGGTATGGGGCATGTGAATGTTGCTCATATGAAACAGAAATATTGTTATAGAACTTGGACACAATTGCAAGGAAAATTTTAAAACCCCTGTCTCTGTCAAGGCCCTCGACTATACGTAACACAAGGTTTGTGTGCCTATTTTTAAACCCACTCCACCATGATTTACCAAGAAAAACATCTTTGAAGGGGTTTGACATCCCCTGATAGATTTGAGCTACTATGGATTTAAGTTGTATAAGCTCTAACCCATGTCCCAATTGGGCCATCTCCTTACACCACTTGACCACCTCATTGTCCTCCTCTTCAGTCATAATTGTAACAGGACCTCTATGATTTGTATTAGTCAACCCATTTATCCAATAGTGTGTGTTAGAGGGATAAATACCATGTTTTTTTGCAGAGGCACAAATTTAATATCCCTTACACTTGATGTCATCAATTTCATCGAGCATTTCTTGCTTTTTCCAGCCTTTGATGGCATTGATTTTATTTGTTGAACTTGCACCTTGAATTGTGGTTGAAGGTGGCTCTATGGTTGATGGTGGGATAACATGATCTGCTACCACAATTTCCTTTTCAACAATTTTTTTTTTAGCATTGGGAGCATTCACATCAGACCCCCATCCTCATATGATGAAATTTTCCCCAACTGGGCCCCCCTTGTCCCTTGCCTCCTCCTTTTCCTTGTCCGAATTGCAATAGAAACTCTTGGCATGGCTGCAAAAACCTGTAGATTTACCACAAAATTCTTATTTAAAAAAAAATGTTGATTTTGCTTAGTAGTTCAACAATCATTCATGTCGAACTGGAATTACATGTACAAAACTCTTGAAAATAAGTATAGAATTAATAATACCATGTCAAAATTGTATTAGAGTGCAACATGAGTAAGAAATTTGATAAGTATTAGAGTACAATTGTATTTATGTATGACTTCTAATATCAACATGAGAAATATATGTAATATGTTTTGACTGTTAACAACATGGCATCTTTTGTTGTTTGTTGTCAAGTATTGCATTTGTGTAAGAAACTTGGTATTTTACTAAACAGAGTTCAGGTTGCATCTGAGTGTATATTGTCTTATAGGAAAGGATTTTATCTTTATGCTAAAACTAAACCTAGTAATCCATTCAACTCTATTAGAGTAGAATGTATTTATGTATGAATTCTAATATCAACATGAGAAAGATAAGTAATACGTATTGACTATTAACAACATGGCATATTTTGTTTTTTTTTGTCAACTCTTGCATTTGTGTAGGAAACTTGGTAGTTTACTTAACAGAGTTTAGGTTGCATATGAGCGTATACTGGCTTATAAGCAAGGATTTTATCTTCATGCTAAAACTAAACCTAGTAATCCATTCAACTTTATTAGAGTAAATTGTATGAATTCTAATATCAGCATGAGAAAGCTAAGTAATATGTATTAACTGTTAAAAACATGGAATCTTCTGTTGTTTGTTGTCAAATATTGCATTTGTGTACATGCAACTTGGTATTTTACCACAGGGGCTTCACTGCGGGAGCAATACCATACCACGTGGGTTCATATTGGGGGATATATAATGAGGAAAAAATGACATTATATATTGGGTGATATATAGGGGGTAAAGGGTTTTTATATTGGAAAGTATAAAAAATGAAGCTCAAAGTTAATGAAAAAATATAAAGGGGTAGACAAAATTTTAATGAAAAAATGGATATCTACAATATATAGTGAAAGTAGGGGCTTTTTAAATTGGGAAGGTGTATTGGGTTTATATTGGGAGGGGGTTAAATAATGTCATTTTTATAGGTATTTTCCAATATGTACTCAAATTAAGGGTTTTGTTTAATATTCTATGATCGCACGTGATATGTTAGAGGTTCAGTAAGTGAAGCCCCTGTGTATTTTACTCAACAGAATTCAGGTTGCATTTGAACGTATAATGTCTTATAAGAAAGGATTTTATCTTTATGCTAAAACTAAACCTAGTAATCATTCATATCAATGAAGAATTTTTTCAATTATTTGTTAAATTATTTATGGATTTTATTCATGGCATTAAGGGAGTGTTGTCCCGTTGTAGTTTACAATCCTGGCTTCATTGCTTTGATGTGATGATTGGTTATTATTTTATACAAGCATAGTCAAGTTTGTATTTCTTATTGCAAGAGTAATGCAATGGGAGTAACTCAAATTCTATAATATTTTTAAGTTTAACACTCTTTGTGTATACTTGGGTTGATCTCACTATGTTGTGGGATTTTAGGGGGTCATGATGTGTAGGTCGTTTGTGTCTTGCAGCCCTACAAATCCTTTGATTGTATAGATGTATTCTTTCTTATTGTCATAGGAATCTACTTTCCATAGGTTCTACATCATCAAGTTCTTGCCTTGTTCAATTGTCCTATTGACTATATCTCAGTGTTTTGAGTTATCTCCTTGCATCATTGTGACCCTTTTCTTGTTATCATGTGTATTCTCTATGTCTGGACCTTCATATGACTTGTGCCCATCTATATCACATGTGAAAAATTAAATTTGGTGTCGATAAACACCATATACTCTTCCCTGTCCTCTATTTATACATGTTACAATGTTTTCTTCTATCTCATCTTCCTTATTCTTGTGCATAATTTCCATTTTCTCTTTTGAATTATGATCTCTACCCTCACCGTCAACACTTCAACTTTGTACACAATTTCTTACTCATGTTTTACTCTTACATAGAATACATTTCTAGCTTTCTCTTGCATGGTTGTGGGATTTACTTGATTGATTTGTCTAGGTTGTTAGGATCTTCTAAGGTTTGCTGCATGTTATTGATGATTGGAGTATTTTTTTCAATCTCTTGTAAGATTAATTCTCCTCAATAGTGACCTATTGCAGAGTGTTGAAAAAATATCAAGTCTAAAGCATTGCTATTATAGTATTCTGATATTACAGTGGCATTGAAATTGGTTACTAAACTGGAAGGTATTGTTATTTGCATCTTGAGAATGATTAAGGATTGATCCCACCATTAATTGTGTCATATATAATTTTCAGTAAGCTACAAAAATCCATGTTTTATTCACAATGGTACATTGAAGGATTAATATTTTGTTGAGTTAGCATATTGGCATTGTGGCTTTTCTCCCTAGCCTAGTCAAGTTTCACACATAGAATTTAGATTTGAGGTTACGATTGCATTGAAATTGGATACTAAACAGGAAGGTATCCCTTCTTCATTACCTCTAGGTCTCACTTGTGTTAGGGCTTTATCACCTAAAATTAGTGTTTGGGAGGTAATACACTGTTATTGTTGGTTGTGGGAAGGGGTTTCAAAAAATACAACCATAAGCCTTTGCTTCAAAGAAAGATAGTGATTTGATATGCTAAGTAGGATAATTGGCCCCATTCATTCAAGAAAATGCCCACTTTGAAGCCATTGGTCTTAGTCGCGACAATAAGAATCCTGAAATACTAAAGCCTTATATGTTTCTCCTTTATAGTACCAAAGTGTAGAAGCCATAGGAAACTTTAGGAAAGGAGGCAATAACAATAGAGAGGTTTCAAACTTCTAAAAATCCTTGAAAAAACATGGAAAAAGGAGATGATTCAAGAAAACATGAGCCCTATAGTCACAAGAGAACTTGAATGATGCCATTAGCCAATAATTTCAGATAAGATATAGAGTTAAGAGAATAAGGTTACACACTCGCTATAATATGATGTTAAGATTCACAAGTGAAAGTACAAGAATATAAGCAAGTTCATATCTAATACATGATTGTCTGTTGCATCTCATTTTTCTAATTCCTTGTAGTTATGCTTTTGCAATCTTGTAGTTATCGCATCTTAATTTGTAATCTAATAATTAAAAGACAATTTCTAATAAGCATATATAAGTGATAAATAGACATTGGTATCATTCAGCAATTGGTCATGAAGATGGATGCCCATTGATATTTGAAACGTCGACATGATTATTTTTACACTATGGATAATCCGAGAATCTATGTTACAAATGATAACCACAGAAGCCTAAAATATAACAGACATTGGTGTCATTATTCATTTAAAAATGGATTTAATTTACCATTGTTTCTCAACGAAAATAATGATAAAGTAATCAATATAATAACATTATTCAACAAAAACCTGTATGCCTCCAGCGACTGACGAATATAATGAATGTAACACTGTGCACACACTCTATTTGTATGTCTCCAACAACTAATGAATAGAATGAATGTAGCAATGTCTGAACACTCTAATTGTATGTCTCCAACAACTCATGAGTAGAATGGGTTTTCAAATGAAAAACAATAAGGGTTGATGTTTTATAGTTTTTTTTATCTAGAATTTAATTAGTAGGGAAGATTGGCATGGATTTCCATCTCCCAAATTCAAATATGTGTTTTGGATTGATTTGTACATGATCCAATGGCTGATAAGATTTCATGGTTGATCCTTGTTCTTTCTTGTGTTTAATTGCTGAATTGAAAGGGTTGTTGTGTTTAATACTTGAATTGAAAGGGTTGGTGTCATTTATTGCATCATCTGAACTCATTCTTGAATTGAATGGTGTCACTTTTTGTCTTCAATAGGTTGAATGGTTAAACACATGTAGATATGGCTTGACACGCATTTC
Organism: Pinus albicaulis; assembly: GCA_034641835.2. Classification (NCBI taxonomy): domain Eukaryota; kingdom Viridiplantae; phylum Streptophyta; class Pinopsida; order Pinales; family Pinaceae; genus Pinus; species Pinus albicaulis. The sequence goes on from CM076583.1 coordinate 1,100,496,831, forward strand.
ACCTATTCTTGTCCTAGTAAGGAGATGTGTTGCTCCAATGGACATCAATGAGTGATTGTTTGATGGGATATGTGTACTCTTGGATAGAAATCAATGGAATGTTTTGTAGTGTGTTTTGACTTAATTGGTGATTCATAGTTGGAGGTAGTTGGGACAATATGTCTTGTCAACTTGTGATGTTAATGCTCGGTGTTTGAGAGTTGTTGGTCCAATCAATATATAGGCTCATTTTGCACATATTTATATAACTTAAAATAAACTATTTATCTGCATCTTTTTTATGGTTTATGATGATTTTTTGATCGATGTGTGGGACCAGTACTGTAACTAGTACTAGTCCCTACACAACAATATAAGCCTCTCCCCTAATCTCTTCTTACTATATAAGATTTTTTTCTTTAAAAATGAATATATATATATATATATATAGTGAGTTAATATGATTAATTAAAAATATAATGAAAAATACACATAAAAGTAAAATAAGTTAATTATTAATTAATAAAATTTAATTATTAATGTTGCACATTTTTCAAAAAAGACAATAAAAATAAGAATTTAAATTCAAATTAAATTATAGGAAAATGAAAGTAGTTTGAAGAAAATTAAAGCAAACTAGTAAATAAATAAAGTTAGTGAAAATAAAAATGGTGAAAGTTGAATAATAACAACTTATTATTTTAGAATTTTAAATAGGTAATTATATAGATGGGTGAAATTCATTTCCATTTAGTTAAAAGGAATAAATAGTGTTGGAATTGGTTAAAAATGAGGTTAAAAATGAGGTGGTAAACGATGGCTTCTCCCTTATGAAATCCTATACATTGAAATTTATGAGGCTAACGGCCTCTATGTTATAAGAAATTCGCGCAGTTATCTCATTATACCTTTTGATTTAGTTGGTACATCTCAGATTCAAGTTGTTTTTTATCAAGGAAAATTGAAAAGATTTTCATGTTCTTACGTGGGTATTTATAAAAATATTGGTATACCTGTCAATTATGACACTCCATAATAACCCATAAGTTATTTTGTAGAAAATTAGAATTTATTTTGCAGAAAATTATAATTGTGTGTGGGTATTTATAAAAATATTGGTATATCTGTGAAAAATTATAATTGTGTGTGGATAACATCGTATAACAAACTGCCATATTTGCAATAAAACCTATCTACTGGTTATTATTATAATTGATTTATGTATTCAATTTTGACTGTTACGATTATATGGAGCTAACCAATGAATATGAAACTGTAACATTAATGGGATTAAATGGAGCTAATCAATGAATATGAAACTGTAACATTAATGGAATTGAGGCAAACAGACCAGGCTCGAGTGTTATGTAGCCTTCATAAAATTATACTCATTTAAACACAAACGAATCGATATCAGGCCGTACTATGATCATGTAAATTTAGAGAAATTTGAGGTTAATATATGAAATTCTCTAATATAATGAATGAGGTTAATATATGAAATTCTCAAACATAAAGAATTTATGCACGTCACCTTGGCAGGTCATGAGGTTTAGAGACTTTGCCAAATTTCACTAATCCATGATATGTAAGATGTTTGGTGATAATTTTGTAAAATTATTTAAATCTTTAATAATTTTCTATAATTTTTATATTAATTTTTACTATTTTTAAGTATAAAATAATTTTATATTATAAAATTTTGGGCTAATCATTTTTAGAAAAAATGGAAATTAACTAATTTTTTTTTGGAAAATGTATGAAAAATTAGTCCACGTGTCAATATTAGTCCTTAAATTTTTTCTTATGCAATTCAATGTGAAGTTGACATATCTTTCTTAAAATAAAAATAAAATATCTATGCGATGCATGTTTAGTTAGTTTCTAGTGAGGTAATACATTTTTTTGAAGTAAAATAAAAAAAATGTGAGTAAAATGTTTAAACTTTATACTTTTCAAAAATATTTCAATACCTTTAAATAAAATATTTGAAGATCTATGTTAACTAATTTATATTAAAATGAAATGCTTGTCCTTTGAATTTCTCATTAAATGAAATACTTGTATTTTCAAATTTTCGCACATCTTAAGAGGTATGTCTGTGTGTTGGCTTAGCATAACTTAGTCTAAAATGTGTAATTTTTAATATATATATTTGATCTATAGGGAGAGAACTAAGTTTTTCATTTTAATTTAAACTTTTTTATGCAAAAATATATTTTCTATTATTTTTGGAAGTTGGAAAAGTAATATTTCAATTGAATTTTTAAGAGGACTAGTAAACAAAGATATGGTATTTTTTGAAATTTTTTCGTTGTGTATATTTTATGTTAATGATTTTTTATTCAACCCCTTCGAAATTGTCCAAAAAAAATTCAAACATTATGTTTAAAATAAATTAGATGAAAAATATCATATAAATTCGATAATGTCAAACTCATATGCCACTCGATAAATGATTCCATCACGAGTCCAACAAGATCAACTTTTCCACTTAAGGACAAATTCTGTCCTAAGTCCGCCATGGTACAAAATGGTGTTGCAAAGAAATCTGCAGAAGGGGTGCTAAAATTGTGATTTTAGGACCTCAGGTGGTCAATCGATCACTTAAAATGCTTAATTGAGCACTTGAGTTATAAAATTCAAATAGATCAATCAACGGGTTTAAGAAACCCTTGATCGAGCCCTTAAATTGGTTAAACAAAGGCTTGATCTAACTTTAGGGCTTGATTTATCCTATAACTTGATATAGCTTTAAGGCTTGATCTAACATTAGGGCTTAATTGAGCTTTAAGGCTTGATTAAGCCACTTTTTAAATTATACACCTAGGATGTGTTACCCACCACTTCGTGGGTGATATCCCTAGGAGAATTGTTTTTATCCATGATGAACCTCAGCTGGAAACAACATCCCCTTGCAGCCCCCAATTAGATCGTTGTGCCATTTCTACGCCACCTGAGCCAACCATGTGGTCTCGCACCCATCTGTATTGATTGTATGTTTGAAGGTGGGCCTCCTGAACCTGAAGTTATGTCTTTTGATTTGGTAATTGAGTATTGGGTTCACTTATCATGGACACTTCAGGGCATGGATTGATGGGGGGATTCAATATAAAGAATGGGCTTAGTTTGTGCTTATGTCCCCTTGAACTCTTTAGGATGTTACCCTTGGATTTGTGGAAATATCTAAATAGATTCAAATGATCTTGTAATGTACTGAAACAAAATACTAAATCAATTCTAAAAATTGTGGAAATCAATTTCGATCAAACAATCACATAAAAAAGTAAGAGAAATAATATCAATCGCACAACACAAGATGTATTTGGGGAAAGACTCAGCTAAAAACCCTACTATCTGTATATTTCATAAAGTCAAGAACATGAAACAATACAATGTTATTTCCCTTCCTGATAAACCTCTGCACTCTACTGACTCTCTCACTCTAATCCTGCTTTGATCTAAGTAAATTTGGTCCAATATTTAATTACTTTCTTGCCTCTCCCTGACCAGCCTTGCTCACACATTCCTAGGCTAATTAAGCCCCTATTAATTAGGAAATTCCCATCAATAGATTGTGCAATACATCCAAGGCATCATGATGACCTCATGCATAACATTTACAATTTTCTAATTATACAACTGATAGTTATCTTCCCTTTAAAACTTATCTCAAATGGGTCTTCTTTAGAACTGACATGCAACAACTATTTATAGTGAATTATCAGTTAATTGATTGATCAATGCATGTGAATTAAATCAAATTTTATTCATTGGACCTATCACTAGCTCATCTCTCAATAAGAACTAGTTAAACTGATTTTAACTCAAATAATTGAGTTAACTAATTACAACTCAAAATAAACTACAACTAGATCCCCTAAAACATAGAGTGAGCTCTACATGCCTCTAGTTTGACCCTCATATCAAATTGACTGAGCTAACTAAGCCTTCTTAACTCAATTAACACTTACAATTTCTCATGTGATGTGGAATTACAATTTACTTCTAATTTAATTAAGGGAAAATTAAATTAATAGCCCCCCTTGGGGTGTCGTTCTTGTTGCCAATTTCAACACTCCCTCTCAACAAGAAAGGGATTCTCTGCTACCCCTATCCTGTCTCCGTGTAACTCGAATTTTCTCCTTCATAGTTCCTTTTTCAAGATGTTTGCATCCTGCTCTTCTGTGGGAATGTACTCTAATTACATAATCCGCCTCTGTACACAATCTCTGAGATGGTGATACTAGATATCAATATTCTTGGACTTGTCATGAAAAAATGGATTAACCGAGATTTTGATGCAACTTTGATTATCACAATAAATCACCGTCGGATCCATTTTTCGACCAAAAAATCCAACAAGTATCATCTTCATCTAGATGGCCTCACATGCTTGCTGATTGGATGTCATGTACTTTGCCTCTGCTGAACTGAGTGTAGAAAATCTAACAATGAGATTCAATCCAATATTATAATGTACTAAAACAAGATATTGAATCCTTCTAAAATTTGCGGAAACAAAACATGATTGCACAATCACATAACAAGTAAGAGAAAGAAATAATCAATCCCACAACACAAGATGTATATGGGGAAAGGACACTGCCTCAAACCACGCTATTTGTATATTGTATAAAGTCAAGGATCATGAAAAAATACAATGATTTATCACTCAATAGAAACTCGTACACTTTGCCAACTGTCTCACTTTGATCTAGGAAAAAACAGACAAATACTTATCCATTTATCTGCCTCTGCTCAGCCTGCCTTGCTCACACATGTCTTAAGGAATTAAATCCCTATTAAATAGAAAAATACCTTCCCTTTATTGCAGAATACTTCCTTGGCCTCCAACTGACTCTATAACTGACCTGCACGTTTTTCTAATTACACAACTGATAGTTATCGTCCCTTTAACCTCAGTCTCAACTTGGTATTCCTTAGAACTGACATGCAACAACTATTTATAGTGAATTATTAGTTAATTTATTGATCACTACTTGTGAGTTAAAGCAGATTTAATTCATTGGGCCTCTCACTATCTCATCACTCAGTTGGAACTAGTTAAACCGATTTTAACTCAATTTCTTGAGTTAAATAATTACAACTCACAAATAACTGTAATTGGACCCCTTAAATCATGGGATAAATCTACATGCATTCTCTTAGACCCTTAACTCGAATTTCCTTAGCTAATTTAGTCATTCTGACTTAGATAACTAATACAAGTTGTCATGAGATGAAATTACAATTTCTCTTCTAGTTTAATTAAGGAAAAATTAAATTAGAAGCCCCATTAGGGTGTTATTTCAACACTCCCTCTCAACAAGAAAGAGATTATTGGCTACCTCGATCCTGCATCTATGGAAATTGAATTTTCTTCTTGCCAATGCCTTCGTCAGTATGTTTGCATCCTACTCTGTGGGAATGTACTCTAATGACATAATCCTCCTTTGAAAATAATCTATGAGATGGTGATACCAGATATCAATATGCTTGGACCTATCATGGAATACTGGATTAAATGAGAGTTTGATGCAACTCTAGTTATCACAATTTATCACCGTCGAATCCATCAGTTGAACACACAAAACAAAAAGTATCTTCCTCATCCATATGGCCTCGCATGGTTCCTGAATGGACGCCATGTACTCTGCCTCTGTTTAAATGAGTGCAACTCATCTTTGTTTCTTGTTGTACCAAGAAACTACTGTTGATCCTATACTGAAGATGCCTGATGTGCTCTTCTTGTCATATGGACTCCCTGCCCAATCTGCATCTGTGAAGCCTTGAAGCTTCACTCCTTCTATCTGTATATACCATAATCGATAATCTATAGTGCCTCTGAGATATCGCAACACATGCTTCTTTGCATTCCAAAAGAGCTTGGTCAGCTTAACCATAGCTTTCCTCAGTCGGTTAACTACGTAGCATATTTCGGGTCGTGTGTTCACCAAATACATGAGTGAACCCAAAATCTTCCTGTAAATATTAGCATCCACTACTTCACCTAAAGTAGCATCCTCCTTCCTCCAGTTTCTTGCAAGAGGAGTCTCCATGGGTTTGTTCCCCTACATGTGGACCTTCCTTAGAATCTCCTTGGTATACTTCGCTTGAGATATACATATCTCCCCATCTCTTTTCCATATTTCCAATCCAAGGAAATAGTGCAAGAGCCCTGTGTCCTTCATCTCAAATTCTCGTACAAGATCATCTTTGCAGGACTTTATGATTTGCTCATCACCTATCAGTATCAAATCATCGACATAAATTAAAATAATCAAAAGCTTACCATCAACCACAATATTACATAGGTTGGCATCTTCTTCACTCTTGGTGAATCCCATCCTGGTGAAATAAATGTCATTCTTGGTGTACCAAGCACGATGTGCTCACTTCAGCTGATACAATGCTCTCTTGATTCTACACAGATGTGACTCCCTATACAAGGTCTCAAAACCTTCCAGCTGCGCAATATACACTTCTTCCTCAATAACTACATTGAGAAAGGTTGTCTTTGCATCCATCTAATGTATCTCCCATCCCATCTGTGCTTAGAGTGCAAGGATGAATCTAATATATGAGTACCTTGCGAGTGGTACAAAAGTATCATCATAGTCAATCCCCTCCACTTGAGAAAACCATCTAGCCATAAATCTAGCCTTGGCCCTTCTGTTTCTTGTTACACGTTATTTTGTCACCAATAAATTTGACTATCTATATAGGTTCATCATCACCTATATTGTGCTCCCTTAGAATTCAAAGACCCTAATGTTCCCAAACCAAGTCTTGGAATTGGAGAAAATCTCATTAAAACCCTTAAAAGTATAACTCTGCACTTTTCCTAAATCTTTCCTGTGGATCCACATATATTTGCTCTATATCCCGTGGCACATCCCACACGTTCTACTTTTAAAACCCGTGGACCCCTGTAAACAGTCAAATAAAGGAAAAAGTAAGTTCTAGAAGCCCAACTGAACAAATATTCTCCCAACTGGAAGCTTCTAGAGGCGCGACCAGTCCAATTTTTATCTCTCCACTCATGGAGCTTATCTCTTGGTCTATGGAACTCAAATCCCTTCATGAGAGGAATCCATCCCCCTCTTTATGGAACTGAAACTGTCTTCATTTCCCTATAAATTGAGCTCATGTTTCAATCTCAAGGGTAGACATACATATTGGTTACTGAAGAAATTCTCAAGAGAGCATACTCTCTACACTAGTCACTATTGTTATGAGAATGATCACACACTCATGTCCATAACTTCATACTAGTTCAAAGAGAGGAAGGCTTGTCAATCTGAAGGAGGAACAATTATTCAGGACCCCGGGAGGAACTTGTACAACATCAAGGCATCGGGTTGTAAAGTTACTCTTTCATTCAAGATAATACATATGGATCTCCTTTTCTCATTGAGTTGTTCTTGTGTATATTTGAATAATTAAATACTTAGATTCCTTAATCACTAAGTTAGATTAGCTATTCTCAATTATTATATGTTGCAAGTTCTTTTAATTCTTTTGTTTGTCTTTTATTGCAGGTTCTACTTACTGAAGAAGCCTCTTTGGAGCGACTGGATAAAAGACTGCACCAAACATCGGATTTCAAGGTAGGGGCATGTCCTCTTTCTTTTTTTATAATAATTATCAATCGCATATAATCTAGAGAAAATGATTTACAAAAGGATTTTTGTTTCTAGCTATCTGTAGGATACTAGGGAGATCACTCTTGTCTGCAAGAGGGATTAATCCACATAACAAAATGGTGACTCCGCTGGGGATCATAACTTAGTTTTCCTTTTTAGTTTTCGGTTTGAATCTTTAAGAGTTTTCTGATTTTGATTAGTCTAAAACTGGGTTGGGTAGATAACTTCTGAGAATCCCTGAAAAGAAAAGCTGAATTTTTATTTTTCTGTAATTTTCTTTGCCTTCGCGGTTTTTATTTAAAAACAATGTGGTAGGCTCTGTAGTTTTTAATTCAGAACAGTGCGGTACCGCTCTGTTCTTCATTAGAACCTGTAGACTCGTGGAAATTTTTTGAAAAATTAAGAATTCTCCTTTTAGGAGCTAGATTACCAGATTCTCTATGTTTACCCCAATTTGTCTTGACTGTCAAAGTCTTATGTGTGAATTTCTTTCAGTAATTTTTGCGTCTGTGTGATTTTTCATCCGATTTGTATTTTATGAGTGAGTATTTGCCCTACTTTCTTGCTGCTCCATATAAGAAACCTTCATATACCTTAGCTTACTGGTATCATGTTGTTTTCTTTCTGAGCCATTAAAACTTGTTGCAAACCTTACTTTTATGAAAATTGATTTCATTTTCATTTGCAAATTTAGAAGAGACTTTTGCTTACTTAAGCCTGATTTTCACACCAAACCATTGTTGGATATGTTCATTTCTGCTGAGATAAGTAGAAATTCTTCTTGGTTTGATCACAAACTAAGAGAAAACATCCTCAAACTTTCTAGATAAAGTTAAACATTAGAATTTTTTCTTTTGACTTTGAATTTTATGTTTTTAGGAGTTTTAGATATGGTTTTCTTTTTGGAAAATGGTTTGTTTAATGATTTGTAGTTTCTGATATGATTGATAAAGGATTTCACTTCGAATGAGTAATTGATCATTTTATGAAATTGAGTTCTCAAAGATATCTTCTGTTCAAAGATTTTGTTTATGAAGAAATAATTGATGCTTTGAAAATTATTAAATCTCTCAATCTTTCCCTTAAATAAGATTCATTGAAAAGAAAATAGTTGCACATTTCATATAGATTCATGTAGTGTATTTTTGAGTCGGGTCATAAAACATCATTGAAGTTTCACTTCTAAACCTTCTGTCTTAAGAAACAACCAAATTAAAAAAAACTCTTTAATAAAATCAATCTAGATATTTTTACATTTTCTAGAGCTCTTTTCCACCAACATATTTTAGGCTAGTGCCTTGGAACAGGTTGTAATTAAAATTCCAAGACAATTCAAACAAAAAAGTGGCAATCTTGTGGTAGGAAAATCCAATTGTAACATTTGTGCTCTGGGAAGCTCTTCTTAAAAGAGTCAAGCACGAGATCATGTCAGAACAAGTGAGGTAATCATACCTATCTCATTGTGAAAGACAGAAGATGTGCACGTATTAAAAACGATAAACCTTAGATAGACAATTTTCGAGGAGCTTGGGGTCACTTGTTGGAAAACCTTGGATTATATCAAGGAGCCTTCAAGGGGATTGAGCTAGTTACTCTGCCCTTGCATGTATATCGTATCGTAGACTGTTCCCCCAGGTACATTTGTTCCTGTTGGTGACCTTAGTCGCTATAAAATTTAGGATTATTTCTGAAGGTGAAGGTGGAGGGAAGGTCCCACTATACCTAGAGCAAACTTCAAATAAACTCACTTGGACATTTTGGAGGGTAATTTTCACTTTGAGATGGTATAAGTGGAGAGACTTACACCAGACTGTTTCATTAAGCAGGTTGTCGAGGTAAATGTTCTAACCACCATTTCCACATTAGAATTCTACGATGTTGGATTTCATCACCAATTAGTGTTTTTAGTGTGGGAATGTACTGTTTTTGTGTGGATTGCTCTATTAGATTTTGTAGGCGTGTGATCAATTTGATTATTTCCTTATAGACTTTAGGTTATTTTTTTGAATTTTCCTTTGATTTTTTGTGTTAAAATTTTTAATCATGGCTGAATTACCTAGACAATCACATAGAATGCAGGGGAAACCCCCTGAGTACACACTAAGCCAGTTAGAAAAACTTAAATCTGAGAAAGGAAAAACATCAGGGACTGGATCAACTAAACATGAGGAAACATCAGTAATTATTCATCCTAATTACGAATTAGATCAACCTCAAACAACAGATATTTCTCAAAGAAAACTTACAATTTTTGAACTAGTTGAACTTGCTTCCACAACTAGTGAATTATCAGCTACTAAACCTAAAATTTATGAACCAGAAACTGAACCTGATACGTCTGAGCCTGCTTCAGAGTTCATCTATGGTCATCCTGATTCACCTAAAGTGAAGTTTTGCATCATTGAGAACCTTCCTCTTGGCCTCATTAGCATTGAAGAAGTTACTGACACAGAAGAAGTTGTTCTTTCTTCACATCATGAATCTTTAGATACTAGGCCAAGTGAATCAATTTACTATATCCCTTTCAAACAAGATCCTTGGTATTCTCAGTTAACAAACCTTCTACACAATTCTGGTCTAAACTATTAGCCACCCTGAATTCCTTTTTACGCCATACCAAGAGGTAATTACAGACCTTCATTAAACATGTCTAGTGAGTCATCCATGTTTTTTGCATCACCATAATCATATTTGTATGGTGGTTCGTTTGTTCCTGCGGGATACCAGTCACTTTCTGGTACTTTCTTAGGAGCAGCTCCTTCTCCCGATAAACATATACCATCAGCTGGTCCAAATGAATCACATACCAAAACTTTGAGTACGGAATATGTTTACATGATGTCTGGACACATTCCTAACCATGACCCTCAAAGTAGTAACTTACCGCCTGGGGGGAAACCTCAAGGTAGTAATTTACCGCCTGGGGGGCAGCCTCAAGGATAATTCATAGGTCAAGGATAGTACATACCTCAAGGACAATATCAACCTCTAGGGAAATACTCAATTCAGGGTCTGTAAACTCTTTAAGGACAATACCCTATGCCAGGGAAACCATCTTTCCAAGGACAACAACCTCCTTTAGGGCCACAGTTCTACCCGGAATAGCAATTGTTTCATGGAGGTCAATATTTTAGTGCGAATTATCCAGCCAATTATCAAACATACATTCCAAAGTATCAACCTGGTTATGGTCCATCTTATGCAACACAACCTTCAATGGGACCTCCATATCCTGGAGTAAACACGATGTGGGATCCAACACAAACTCAATATAATTTGCAACCTAATGTGAAAGTACCTTATAATCAACCTGGTCATCCAAATGGTTACAGACAAATCTAGCAACCTGTCCAACCTATGCTTCAAGTTATACCACAGGTATTTTCACCTAGTACAGTTCAAAAACATGGTCCGAGTACACCTAGAACTCCAACTCAAACTGCTGCACCAACTTTTGTTCAAGCTACTACACCTATCCCTGGAATTTCTGCAGCCCCTATTTCTACAACCCCTCAAGTATCACAACAAATATCTGTAGTCACTGCTCAACAACCTGGACCCATAGTTCAGACTACTGTTCAGATGCCTACAGGACAACCTGGTACAAGTACAATTGTAACAATCCAACCTTCGTTTGTTTATCAACCGTATCAAGGGAAGTATCAATATGGACCTGTAGCACAAAATCCAGTATACCAGCATCAACCGTACCCTGGTTACACGTACCATATACCAGCTCAAACTCAGTATGGTCTGGCCAATCTTGGTTATCCGGGAGGTATTCCAATCCCAAATGCATAGGATATTCCAGGATATCCTGGATATCCTCCTCCTCGTACTGGTATAGTTTCGCAAGGTTATCAATTTGCTCAGAAGGACCCTAACCGTCGGTTTCCATTCATTGCAAATTTGGATTTAACTGATTTTTTGCGCCTAATGAATGATTCAATATATTATCTTCCATACTGATCACCAATGCCGAATAATTTGCCCAATGATATTCCTAAGTTTGAAGGTAAATCAGGAGAGGACCCTGCAAACCATGTCATGACTTACCACCTCTGGTGTGCATCCAACTCTTTGATTGATGATTCCATTCGATTACGACTAGTTCAAAGAAAACTGATAGGTTTAGCTGAAAAAAGGTATATTGAACTACCACGTGGCTAATTCAACAATTTCAATGCTTTGGCAACAACTTTCTTATTACACTTTCAGTTTTTAGTCAGATACGACAATGGCACAAAGCTATTGACTTCATTAAAACAATCTACGTCCACATAAATATCCAATCACATACATGAATGGAGACGTAGAAGACGTTTGGTGAAAGTATTTATTTTGGATTAGATCTTGGCAAAATGGTTCATAAAATCATTACTTCCAAAGATCATTGAAGATGTGGCTAAGGGAGGAGTTGTTACTGAAGAACAAGTCATTTCTCAAGCTCACTACTTAGACCTTGTATATACCTAGTCTGGTACTTTATACGAAAAAATTCCTAACTTACCACGTCCTGGTCAAATAACTGCAACTCCTTCAGGGTCTCATGCTGCAGAAAGTGTAATTGGTTTAGTTAACACAAATAAGAGTAAGAATAAGTCTTCAAAAACTACTTCTCCTATCATAACTTTACCAAATTCACTGAAATGAAATTCTTCCCTTGAAACTTCTGCCGACATTCATGTTGTAGATTCATCTACGGCTAAATCCAAAAATAGTAATAAGAAGAAAGGAAAAAAAATAAAAAAATAAACTACATCTCCCAATGAAAAAACCGAAAAGAATGAACCATCTGATGATAAAGGAAAACCTCGTCATCCTTTTCTTATGTGTGATGAGGATCACTTTACTAAAGAGTGCCTACATCGGTCTGAGGTCTCCAAATTCATCAAAGGTTCACCCACACCCACTGTCTTGAAGTATCCTTTTCCTACTCAAGATAGAAAAATGATAGGATCTTCTTCACATTCATCAACATATATTTTAATGATGTCTGAAGTTATGGTTGTGACACAATCGTAAGACTATGGAAGTAAAAATCCTGTAACTGGTAAAGAGATAGAAAATTCTAATTCAACACCAGCTACATCTCCTTTGGTTTCTGATCCACTTCATATCAAGAAACCTAATCCTGATTTAGTAATTAAACCACCTGCTAAAGGTGTTCTTTGAAAATCAGCTTTCAATCCACTTGCGAGAGCTAATCAGAACTACAACATTGTTGAAGACTTCGAAAATTTCCCCTTCAGCAATGTCGGCCTTAGAAGTGCTACAATAATGTCCATCACAAAGGAAATTACTTTTATCATCTATTGGAGCTATAGATCCTAAGGATTCTAACCTCATGGTCTTTGATCTAGAAAATTTTACACCGAGACTTCCTCATCAGATGGCTTTTCAGATTTTGGTATTAGTAAAAAACATACTATTTTTCGTACTGTAATTGATGAGGGGGAATCCACGTGTATAATGTCATTAAATTGTTGGAAAACTCTTGGTTCTATGACACTCAACCAATCTCTGACAATCCTTAAAGCCTTTGATGGAAGAGGATTTCATTCGTTTGGAATTTTACAGGATCTACCTATAGAAATAGAGGGAGAAATTGTTAATCTAGATGTGGAAGTTGTTTTGCCCCTCTGGATTGCAACCTTATTTTGGGTCGTAGTTGGAAATATGCCATGAATTTTGTCATTTCATCTGTCTTTCGGTTAATAATTTTTCCACATAAAGGAAACATTGTGAAAATTGATCAGTTGCCATATTATTCGTTTGACCCGGTTTCTACAGATAGTATCCAACATGCTGGAAAATTGACTATCCCCTATGAAGATGTTGGTGTAGGTTTAGTAAAGGACTCCGCTTTGATGGGAAATTTTTCTATGCCTCCATCCAATGTACCTCGTACCATTTCTAAAATCAATATGATTTCATTAAGCAATATACCATTCGATGACACTTGGGTAGCATCTTCAGAGTCAGAAATGGATTCTTTCAATGGCGAAATGCCTTGGAGTCCTTTAAAGATGGCATATGCAACAGTACATTCGTTTTCTAACACACTTTCAACGAATTCTAATCCAATGAATGTGATCACCAAAGAATATCCTTCACTATCAAGTTCAGCCTTAACATCAATTTCCGATCATTTTCAAAAAGTATTTCATATTGATGAAAGTATTCGAGAATTTTTGTCTATGGATGAATTACCTTGGGATGATCTACACCATAGACCTTCATTTTTACCTGAACTTGATAGGTTTGAAAATTATTTTTTGTCTATTTTTACAATTTATTATGTCAAGGAACCACATAATCCCATATCGATTACAAATTCAGATTCTGAGATTAATTTGGGAAACATTTCTACAATTGTTCCTATTGACATATTAGTTAAACCTGGAATTGTTGAAAATATTCATATAGGTGCTTCTTGTACAATTAACAAAATTAATACATATAAAGCCCAATTTCAAGAATTCCGAGACATATTTGCCTGGTCTTACGAAGAGATGCCAGGAATTGATCCAAAAATTGGCGTTCATGAAATAAAGACATACCCAGATGCAAAGCCTATTAGACAACAATTACGTCCAATACATCCGCAAAATGCTGCTACTATTAAAAATGAAGTTGAAAAAATACTACGAGCAGGATTTATTTATCCAATCCCATTAACAGATTGGGTATCTAATATAGTTCTCATTACCAAGAAACAAGGGACTATACAAGTATGTGTCAATTATAGGGATATTAATAAAGCATGTCCAAAAGACAATTATCCAACCCCCTATATCGACCAAATCATTGATGATTGTGTTGGAAATGAAATTTTTTCATTTATGGATGGATTTTCCGGATATAATCAAATCAACATACTCCCTGCTGATCAACCAAAAACAACGTTTATATTTCCTTGGGGAACATTTGCATATTGAAAAATACCTTTTGGATTAAAGAATGCTAGTGCAACTTTTCAAAGGGAAATGTCTTACACTTTTCATGATATCAAACATATTGTACAGCCTTATCTGGATGATTTACCTACTCACTCATTACACAAGGAAGATCATCCTACTCATTTACGAGCAATTTTTATGAGATGTAGGCATTACAAGATTTGTTTGAACCCGCACAAATGTGTTTTTTGTGTGCAATCAGGACGATTACTGGGATTCGTTGTTTCAAAATCCAGCATTCGTGTTGACCCCTTGAAGGTTGAGGCCATCATAAATTTACCTCCTCCTTCCACACTTCGCCAAATCCAAAGTTTGCAAGGGAAAGCAAATTTTCTGCGTAGATTTATCCCAAACTAAGTTGAGTTAACCAAATGTTTTACCCAGTTGTTGAAACAAAATGTTCCTTTTATTTTGGATGAGATTTCTAATCGATATTTTGATGCTCTAAAACACACATTAACCCATGTACCGTTATTGCTTCATCATTGCAAAACTATTGTTTGTAGCTAGCAACGGGTAGGCCACCTTGCCTAGCCCCAAACAAGGATATGTTTTCTCCCCTTCAGGATAATCCAGTGAGAAAATAAATGTCCTCACCTTCAATTATGAGCCGATGGTCACCAATGATAAATCACTGATCTTGAACATCCCATGTGTTCACTAACCGTGTCATCAGCTCCACTTGTGCTTTCATACCCTAAATTTCCCAGAACTTATATAAACCACAATTTTTTAATACTCGCATTGTGTGAAGATCATTCATGGCTTCATTGTATATAGCCTCATGCTCACGTTCTCTCCACTCTAGCATGGTGAAATAGTATGCAAATGACCACATTTGAAGGTTAGAAACCATTGGAATGAAAAAACTTTTACCATTTCTAGGAGAATTTGTAGATTTTAAAAAACTCATGGCGCCTCCACAATTTTTGCGTGAAGATAGTGCGGACATCCGCAAGGGCTCCACACAAAAACTGTGGTAGCCCGATAATTTTCCTTTTAGGAAATTATCGAGGTTCGTAGGTAGCGCATGCATGACCTGCGGACCCCCGAGGGTGCATTTTTGAACATAATTTCTCCCTAAAAAATGAAATTAAAGACAAAAAAGAGGATTGAAATGGATAGAAATGAAGAAAAAAGTGATGTGGATTACAAGGTTCTCACGAATCACGAATTCAATGGACGATTCCCCTGATATTGGCTCCAGAACATTTTTTCCAAAAGCTCTTAATTTACTGCTCTGAAGATAAAAGGTGAAAATGACTTTGTTAAACTCCTTTTTATAGTTTTTGAATGAATGAAATATTATCTTTATTTTTCACTTAAAAAGGCTATTTTTCAATATTTTTACTTCTTTGGAGTATGTTTGTTTAATTTTTTGAGTTTTTGTGCATATTATAGGTTTTTGGTGAAAAAGAATTATTTTGATGATGAGTATAATTTTATCAATTTTTCGGGGCTCTTGAAAATTACGAAAAATCGAAACCCTGGAGCTCTCTTTTAAGCCCTTTTCAAACTCTCTAAACATGAAAATATCGCTGAGTACTTGACTATTCAAACTCGTTAAAGGAAATGAACAATCATCCTTTTAGTATAAGTTTACTCCTTTTTTGGACTGAAATGGACTATTTATGAAAAAGGTATACGTTGACTAATCATGGTCAATAGAGTTCTCTCTTGTATTATTTTATCCGTTTTCGGGCTTGAGAGACTAAATTTACGAAAAATTACAACCACGAAGTTTACTTATGTTTTTCTTCTGACTCCCTAAAACTAAAAAACACTGAGTTTCTCCTATACTGGACTCGTTAAAATTTAATAGTAAAGGACCTATCGGTTACAAGCAGGAACAAACTACTCCTTCTTAGGGTTTGATTTTAATACTAAGTTGGACTCATCTGAAGGATGAGCTTACACAACAAGAAAACGTTATCCTCCTCAAGCTTGTCAAAAATAAAGAGGTACTTGCCACTAATGGTGGGGGAAAAAAGAGAAAAGGAATCTAGTTGTCACCCTTGTTTTAAAAGCAGTATACCACTTTTGAACACGATACTTTTGTCACACTCTTACCTGGGTTGGGAAAATACCTTGTCTAACCGCTAATCAAACCACATTGAAAGTCTTCAGCCAGTTTCTGGGTATTATCTTTAGGTCAATTGTTACCAAGCCATCTGCAGTGTCGTTATGTGTTCAAGAGACAGTTAAAATAAACCATTCATTACAAACATTTGTCTCCATTTGTGTTGACCATCCTTGATTCAGTCCTTGCAAATATTTCTTCAAAACTTGATCTAACAGTTTCGTGTTGCAATCTAACAGTTTCGTGTTGCAGGTTTTCCTGCGACAGGTCACCTTCTATTGATGGCAGCTCATCATCAAGAAAGTTGGTCTAGAATCCTATCAGTACCTTGGGATCTGCATGCCCTAATGGTAGGTTTCTTGCCTTCGACGACAAGTTGCATCATTGACATTCGATCGAATGATTCCTTAAAGTGTTCGACTGCAAATCATTCATTCACACTTCGTGGATTGTACTGAGTACTTTGAGAGCCATATTCATTATTAGTGGTTTCTCTCACACTTGTTAATAGTTCACATCATTGGCTGGTAATCAAGTGGTTTCTACCATGTTTGACTTCGACATAATAAATTGCATGGAAAGAATCGTACTATTTGGGGAAGTGGAAATCAAGACCATGGATCTAGTTTCCACCATCCAGGCTGTGAGGAGTTTTATTATTCATGATACAGTAGACTACTTATGACAGTGGCTACGTCCATACTGTGTCTACTATTGATGTAATTTTAAAATTATTTTTGTACCAGAACATTTAGTTAGTTTTGGTCTGAGTATGGGAATGCCTACCTTAGCGATGATATATATATATATATATATATATATATATCTATATATATATATATATATATATATATATATATATATATGCTTGCATCGAATGTTTTTATAGGTTTTCGATTGGTGTGTCTTCAATCCAATCCTTGGAATGATAAAGCACTTCACTCTTCAGAACTACCTCAGACTTCGCACTTTAGGGGAAATCTGTTACACGTTATTTTGTCACAATGACATTTTACTGTTTTTATAGGTTCATCATCACCTATATTTGCTCCCTTAGAAGTAAAAAACCCTAATGTTCCTAAACCAAGTCTTGGAATTGGAGAAAAGCTCATTAAAACCCTTAAAAGTCTAACTCCGCACTTTTCCTAGCTCTTTCCTACAAATCCGCAGATATTTTCTCTATAGCCTACGGCACATCCCGCACATTCTGCTTATAAAACTCACGGACCCTCGTAAATAGTCAAATAAAGGAAAAATTAAGTTATAGAAGCCCAACTGGATGAATATTCTCCCAACTGGAAGCTTCTAGAGGCACGAACAGTTCGAGTTTTATCCATCCATTCATGGAGCTCTATCCCTCCACTCATGGATCTTACCCCTTGGTCTATGGAGCTCAAATCCCTTCATGAGAGGAATCCATCCCCCTTTCATGGAACTAAAACTACCTCCATTTCCCTATAAATTGAGCTCATGCTTCAGTCTCAAGAGTAGACATAAAAATTGGTTGCTGGAGAAATTATCAAGAGAGAATACTCTCTACACTAGTCATTATTGGTATGAGAATGATCACACACTCATGTCCATAACTTCATACTAGTTCAAAGAGAGCAAGGCTTGTCAATATGAAGGAGGAACAATTGTTCAGGACCCCAAGAGGAACTTGTACGACATCAAGGCATCAGGTTGTAAAGTTACTTTTTAATTCAAGATAATACATATGGATCTCCTTTTCTCATTGAGATGTTCTTCTATCTATTTGAATAATTATATACTTAGATTCCTTGATCACTAATTTAGATTAGCTATTCTCAATTATTATATTTTGCAGGTGCTTTTAATTCTTTTGCCTATCTTTTATTGCAGGTTCTACTTACTGAAGAAGCCTCTTTGGAGCAACTGGATAAAAGACTGCACTGAACATTAGATTTCAAGGTAGGGGCATGCCCTCTTTCTTTGTTTATAATAATTATGAATCACATATGATCTAGAGAAAACGATTTACAAATGGATGTTTGTTTCTAGCTATTTGTAGGATACTAGGGAGATCACTCTTGTCTGCAAGATGGATTAATCTGCATAACATTTCTCCACACTCTCATATTTCTACCTTTTTCACCTTGTAGACCCACCTGGATCCTACAAATAACTTCCCCACTGGTCTTGGCACAAATTCCCATGGACTGTTTCTGATAATGGAGCCATACTCCTCAATCATGGCATCAACCCACACTAGTTGTTGCATTGCTTCCTCAAAATAGGATGGTTTTATATCAATACCTCTGCTCATAGGAGCCATGTATCCAATCTATCACTCTGGGGAGATTCTCTACCTGCACTATGATGTGGGTTATCACACATTTTCTCTCACATCCAACAATAATCTGTCAGCCTCTATGGTGCGCTTCATTCCATCTCTAGTAGATGGCTCTACATGAGTGGTTTCTATCACTCTATGTTCATCTGCTTGTGGTTGCTCCACATCCTGAGGTTCATTCTTTGGATCCAAGAGCTCTTCAACTACATGCAACTCAAGCTCCCTCTCAAGGGACAATCACATGGCTTTGTCTTCATCAAATTTCACATCTCTTCTGACCACTGTCATCCTGTGTGTTGGCAAGTACACCTAATAGTTGTGAGGTGTATCAGTGTACCCCAAAAATATCCCCAACTCCGATGTTGGCTCTAACTTCTTCTTGGAATATTTGGTCACATGGAAATAAAAAGATGAACCAAAAATTTTAAAATATGACACATTCGGTTTCTTACGTGAAAAATCATCCTCTGGTGTACTCATCCCAAGTATCCAAGGAGAACTTTTGTTTTGCACCAATAATGTTGTATTGCATGCTTCCACCCACAGATGCAACAGTAGGCCCTGATCATGAAACATAGCTTGTGCTAATCCCAAAATAGTTTTGTTCTTCCTCTCTGTAACCCCATTATGTTGTGGGTTATGAGGTGCAATAAATTCTCTTCGAATTCCTTCTAAGGCACAAAATTTATTGAATTCGTTAGAGATGTATTCTTCACAATTTCCACTCCTCAGAGCCTTCACCTCCTTCCCTGTATCTTTCTGGACAAGTGCCTTAAACTCACAAAACTTGGAGAACGCCTGATATTTATTTAGTGTGAATAAAATCCAAGTCTACCTTGAAAAATCATCAACAAAAAATACATAATACACGTGCTTTGTTGTGGAACCTGTCGAGAATGGTCCACACACATCTGAGTAAACTATCTCAAGGATTTCCATTGCTCAAATTTCCTTATTGTGAAAGGTGGATTTGTTATACTTCCCCAATGGACACCCTTTTCATGTGTCTCTCTGCGCAAGTGCACCCTTTGGGATTCCCATAGAAATTTGTTGCATGGTCCTCAAAGCATTGCGGTGTATATGGCCCAAACTCCTGTGCCATAACTCACCTTTACGCACATTCTCTACTTTACTACTCAGTGTTGCGCAGTAATCTACATCAAGTTTGTAGAGATTCTTTACTCGAATCCCAATATTTTTCACCTGTCTCGTGGCTTTATGATGAAGAAACACCTTTCCTTCACTGAAAATAACATCATATCCACGATCTTCCAATATAGCAACAGAAACCAAATTATTATTTAAAATAGGTACATGCATGGCATATCTTAGCATGAGGGGTTTACCTGAATCTCTCTGAAAGGTAATTGTACCAAGTACCATATAGATCCCATCACTGATGACACCATGCATGCGATGAAGGTGAATTCCAACTCGAAATGTGAAACCAATGCTTCACCTGTTTCTCCTCTTGCCTTCTTGTTGTTCTTTTATGGGAAATTTGTGGCATAGTGTCCATGATCATGACAACTGAAACATTTTACCTTTGACAAGTCTCTCTTATTACTTGCCTCGCCGGTCTGGGATTTGGAATGGGACGCCTTCCCTTTTCCTTTATTCACCTTAGCAGCTAAGGCACAATTATCCTCATCATCAATCTTTGATGAGGATCCATCTCTGGTGCTCCGCCGAATTTCTTCTTGTGCCAGATCAGACCATAGTTTCTCCCAATCTGATACCTTCTCTCTCCCATTAATAGAGTTTTTATAGATATGCCATCTCTTGGGAAGTCCTAGAAGAGCTAGGCTCACAAAATCATCTAAGGCAACATTGATCCCAACGATTCCAAGCTCATCTCGACATTGAGTGAACTTTGTCAAGTATTTTTGGAGCATGCCACCCTTCTCTATTTTGATCTTCTTGAGCTTGTCTTTCAGCACAAACTTCTTGTGGTTGTTTCTATTATGATACATATCTGTCAAGGATTTCCACATTTCATATGGAGTCGCCTTCCCATGGAGGCTCGAGACAATATGGTCTCAAATTCCCTCTAACAAGATCCTTCTTTCCTTTGCTACATTATTCTTCCATGCATCAAGAAGTTTAGCATCTGCTGCTATGGGCTGTGGGACATTAGTATCTATGAGAGCCTTTAGTCTGTTGTCCCTGAGAATTGCCTACATCCCATCCTTCCATGCAATATAATTCGAATTTCCCTCGAGTGCATATTCGAGTCTCGAGCCATTGAAAGACATCTTGATCTACTATTGGATCCTGAAGAATAAATCTGCAAATTCGAACTTGATCAAAACAAAATCTATTATTCTCTTCTTATTATGATTCTTGGCGCTCTGATATCATGTAGAAAATATAACAACAAGATTCATTCTGATCTTATATTATACTAAAAAAATATAATGAATCCTTCTACTATTTGTGGAAACAAAACACGATTGCACAATCACATAGCAAGTAAGAGAAAGAAAAAATCAATTGCACAACACAAGATGTATCTAGGGAAAAAAAAATTCCTAAAACCTCACTACTTGTATATTTTATAAATTCAAGGATCATGAAAGAATACAATGCTTTCTCTCTAAAGAGAAACTCCTGCACTCTGCCAACTGTGTCACTCTGTTCTAGAAAAAATAAGACAAATACTTAGCCAATTATCAGCCTTTGCTTAGCCTGTGTTTCTCATGCATTCCTTGAGGAATTAAATCCCTATTAAATATGAAAATCCCTTGTCTTGATTGCACGGTCCTTCCTTTGCCTCCAACTATCTCTATAACTAACCTCTACAATTTTCTAATTATACAACTAATAGTTATCATCCCTTTAACCTTAGTCTCAGCTGGGCCCTCCTTAGAACTAACATGCAACAACTATTTATAGAAAATTATTAGTTAACTGATTGATCACTACTTGTGAATTAAATCAGATTTAATTCACTGGACCTCTCACTAGCTCATCAATCAGTTAGAACTAGTTAAACTAATTCTAAATCAATTTATTGAGTTAACTTATTACAAATCACAAGTAACTCTAACTAGACCCCCTTAAATCATGGGATATCTCTACATGAATCCTCTTAGACCGTCAAATCAAATTTCCTAAGCTAACTCAGTCATTATGACTTAGTTAACTAATACAAGCTATCATGAGATGAAATTACAATTTATCTTCCAATTTAATGAAGGGAAATTAAATCAGAAGCCCCTTTAGGGTTCCATTTCAACATTGAGTACAACTGATCTTTGTTTCTTGCTATACCAGCAAATTGTTGCTGATCTTAGGGTGAATATGCCCCTTGATGTGCTCTTCCGATCGGATGGAATCCCTACCCAATCTGCATCGGTGAATACTTAAAGATTCACTTCCTCTTTCCATTTGTACCATAGTCCAAACTCCATAGTGCCTCTGAGGTATCTCAACACATGCTTGTCTGCTTTCCGAAAGAGCTTGGTAAGATTAACCATATTTTGATTAAGCTAGTTAACCACATATCATGTGTATGGTCGTGTGTTCACCAAACACATGAGTGAACCCACAAGCTGCATGTAAATAATAACATCTACTACCTCACCTGAAGTAGCATCCTCCTTCCTCCAGTTACCTAATACTCCTTCCTCCAGTTACCTACTAGAGGAGTATCCATGGGTTTTATGCCCTCCATGTGGATGGCATACTTTCCCTGAGATACAAATAGCTCCCGATCTCTTTTCCATATTTCCAATCCTAGGAAATAGTGCAAGAGACCCATGTCCTTCATCTCAAATTATCTTGCAAGATCCTCTTTGCAAGACTTGATGATCTGCTCATCACATGTCAGTATTATATCATCAACATAAAGTAAAATAGTAAAAATCTTACCTTCTACCACAATATGAAAAATGTTTGCATATGCTTCAATCTTGGTGAAGCCCAACCTAGTGAAATAGTTGTTGATGATGGTGTACCAAGCACAAGGTGCTTGCTTCAGCCCATACAACCCTCGCTTGATTTTGCACACATGTGACTCCCTCTCAAAGGTCTCAAAACCTTTTGGCTGCTCAATGTACACCTATTCCTCAATCACCCCATTGAGGAAGGTTGTCTTTATATCCATATGATGTATCTACCATCCCATCTGCGCTGAGAATGCAAGGATGGATTTGATTGATGAGTACCTTGAGACTGGTGCAAAAGTCTCATCATAATCAATTCCCTCCACCTAAGAGAACCATGTAGCCACAAATCTGGCCTTGTTATTCTCCACACTTCCATCTACTGCCTGCTTCACCTTATAGATCCACTTGGATCCTACAACTGAATTCCCCTCTGATCTTGGGACAACTTCCCATGGACTATTTCTGATAATGGATTCAAACTCCTTAACCATGGTGTCAACCCAAATTGGTTGTTGCACTGCTTCCTTGAAATAGGATGGTTCTATCTCTATACCTCTGCTCATAAGAGCCATGTATCCAGTGTACTGCTTCGAGGACCTTCTCTTCCTGCATTGTGATGTGTGTGCTCCCACATTCTCTCTAGCATCAAGAAACAACCTGTCAGCCTCTCCGATGCACTTCCTTCCATCTAGGGATGTCTCTGCATGAGTGGGCGCTTCCACTCTATGAACCTATGCTTGTGGATACTCCACATCTTAAGGTTCTTGTTTTGGACCCAAGAGCTCCTCAAATGCATGCAACTAAAGCTCCCTCTCAAGGGAAATTAGCATGGCCTTCTCTTCATAAAATTTCACATATATTCTTACCACTGTCATCCTTTGTGCTAGAAAGTACACACGATAGTTGTGAGGTGTATTAGTGTACCCAAATAATATCGCTAACTCAGTTGTTGGCTTTAGCTTTTTCCTGACATCTTTGGTCACATGGAAATAAACTGATGAACCAAAAATTTTAAAATGCGACATATCTAGTCTCTTACCTGAAAAAGCTTCCTTTGGTGTATTCATCCAAAGTGTCTGATGAGGACTTCTGTTCTACAAAAATATTGTTGTATTGCATGCTTCCACCCACAAATGCAATGGTAATCCTTTATCATGCAACCTAACTCGTGCTTCTACCAAAATGTTTATGTTCTTCCTTTCTACCCCCATTATGTTGTGGGTTATGTGGTTCTATCAATTCCCTTCGAATTCCTTCTGAAGCACAAAAGTTATCTAATTTTTTAGATACATATTCTCCATCATTTTTGGAGACTCCTTAGAACCTTCACCTTCTTCCTTGTGTCTTTATCGACAAGTGATTTGAACTCATAAAGCTTGGAGAATGCTTGATCTTTCTTCCGTGTGAAGAAAATCCAACACTTGCGTGAAAAATCATCTACAAAAATCACATAATCCCTATGTTTTGTTGTGGAAGTTGTTAATAATGGTCCACACATGTCTGAGTGAACTCTTTAAGGAATTGCCTTTGCTCCAATTTCCTTATCGTGAAAGGTGGCTTTGGTATACTTCTCTAATGTACACCCTTTTCATGTATCTTGGTGCGGAGGTGCAGCCTTTGGAATTCCTGTAGAAATATGCTGCATGATCTTCAAAGCGCTAGAGTGTAGACGGCCCAATCTCTTGTGCCGTAACTCACTAGTGTCTCAACTCTCGACCTTATTTTCTTTCATGATAAAGGAAAAATAGTCTTCTACATCCAATTTCTAGAGCTTCTTTACTTGAACTCCAATATTATTCACCTGTCCCGTGGCTTTGTGATGAAGGAATTCCTTTCCTTCACTGGATATCACATCGTAGCCATGGTCTTCCAACATAACAACAGAAACCAAATTATTCTTTAAACTAGGAACACACATGACATATTTTAATGTGATAGGAGTACCTGAATCCCTTTGAAAGTTAATTGTACCTATTTTGGTAGCGTTATACCTCCCTTCATATCCCATCTCAATTTTCATCTATAGATCCTTCTCCTCCAAGTTATTGAAGAAATATTTGTTGTCACTGTGGAACAGAGCTCCAGTATATAAGTACCACACAGAACTTGTTAGGTCCCTATATTACTAGTGTAGTCCCTTATTTTTGTTATTGCAGCCTCTTTATTGTTATTTTTGTACCCTTGTAACCCCCATATTGTTATTATTGTGCCCTTACATTATTATTGTTACGTCGGCAAGGATTATATTGTGACCCCATGGACTCCTATATATAGAAGGAGGTTCTTCATTTGTATCATCCAAGAATTTTTCATTTATGTAATGTAAAGGAGGTTTCCCCCTCGAAGTGGCTTATTTCTAAGGCATTGATATCTCTTTTCTTCTATTTTTGGAGCTGGTTTCATAACACTTGGTATCCGAGCTTTGGATTTTAGGGTTTCTCTACTCCAAACAGGTCATCATGGAATTTTCGCTATAACTTTTTTTCTACGAAGGTTCAGAAGCTAAAATTTTTATCATGCGAAGATGAAATCCTAAGGAATTTCGTGTAAAAATTTCAGATCTTGGTTTGCAATATTTTCGGAGATATGATTTGTGGAAGTTAGGATTTTTTCAGGCTCCCAAATTTCATCTAAAAGAGGTGACCTTGGGAAAATCATCATAACTCTCTGTATCAACATCGGATTGGAATTATGTAAAAAGCGGCCAAAATTACATGGACTTTAGTTGCCTCTGTATCAATTTCACAGCCGAAGGAGGGAACAGTTACATGTGGCACGTCGTACAATATAACTCTATTCAACCATTCCATAATTAGGTCATTGTGGAATATTGGGCATAACTTTGTCTTGAAGCATCCAAATTAGGTCAGACCTATGGAATTATAAAGACGATTCATAGGGCTACTACATGACCAAATTTCAGATATTGAAGATCCAAAATAATAGATATAGTTCAGTTTCAATATCGAGCTCCTCAAAAGCAAGAAAAAGGTGTGTATTTTTTTTCAAATTGCATAAGTCTTGTTTGAAAAATTAGTTTGAAGTGATTCCAAGGGACTATTGAAGCATAGATATTAGTATTGGGTTCTAAAATCCCCCCTAAAAAGAATTCAACACCCATCAAGCCCTCAGAATACTCTACTATGACTCATGAAGATGAAGAAGTGCAACATGATATATCAAAATTACAAGAGCAAGTGCACCAAATTTTTCTCTCGTGTAGAGAAGAAAAGAGTGAAATAGAAGTTTTGAAGAAAAGTGTGGAAGCTAAGATGGATGATTTGAAAAAAGGCGTGGAATATTATATCGATGGTATAGAAGAAAAAATGAAAGACAACATGGAAGACATGAAGAATGATCTAATGGAAGGTTTGAAGGAAGGTTTGACAAAGTTGATACAAGAAATGATTCCTAATGGCGAAAAGTTAGTAGAGGAAACTCATGATGAGAACAAAATAAATGTTAATATTGATTTAATAAACTCAAAATTTGGATGGAAGACCCACCATATTCCAAAGATCGATATGAGGAAGTTTGATGGAAAGGATCTCGTAACATGGATACTACAGACGGAGCAATATTTTGATCTCAATAATGTGCAAAACACACAAAAGGTATGTATTACAACTTTATATTTAGAACAAAATACATGTGTATGGTATCAATGGCTTTGCTTTCGTAAAAAAAAATTGTCACTTGTTCAAGTTTTACAGAGGAAATGATAACACATTATGAGCATACAAAGAGCAACACCTTCTTTAGCCAATTGATAAATCTCAAAAAAAAGGTTTCAATGGTGGAGCACATTGAGGACTTCCAAAAAATGAATAAAAGGGTAACTGATATTCCAGAGGAACACAGGATTGATGTCTTCATAGTGACTTTAAAGGATAACATCCAACATGAGGTTTGCCTTTGGGAACCTAGTTAATTGGAGAAGGCATTCAGGTTGGCAAGAAAAATTGAATGTAAAATTATGGTGACAAGGAAGCCTACCTCTCACATCTATAAAGATGGAAGTGTTGCTACTCCTAGACTTCCACAACCTACAAGGTTGACACCACAACAATTGGAAGAAAAAAGAGAAAAAAATGATTTTCTATAGTGGTGATAGAAAATAAACTAAAGGTCATAAGTGTGCTGAGAATAAATTATTTTACATAGAATGTGAAGAGGAGGAGGAAAATGAACAGGAAACTTCAAAAGAAGAGGATATACACCAGGAACCAACCCTAGAGAAAGAAGAAATGAGTCTGACCATATCGTGTAATTCATTGGCAGGAATTACCACTCCTCAAACTCTCAAGATAGAATGACACATCAAGAATAAAAATGTAATAGTGTTGATTGATTCGGGTAGTACCCATAATTTTATTCATTGCAAGGTAGCCAAGGAATTGAATTTCTTCCTATACCCAACACCAATATGTCATGTGATGGTTGAAAATGGAAGAACTATAAATTTCTCTAGAAAATGCCATAATATCAAGCTAACCATGGGGGA
Organism: Pinus albicaulis; assembly: GCA_034641835.2. Classification (NCBI taxonomy): domain Eukaryota; kingdom Viridiplantae; phylum Streptophyta; class Pinopsida; order Pinales; family Pinaceae; genus Pinus; species Pinus albicaulis. The sequence goes on from CM076583.1 coordinate 1,100,524,209, forward strand.
ATATGTATTTAATAGTGCAATGCTTTCCATTCCAATGGGAGGTGTTGATGTTGTACTAAGAGTACAATGGTTACAATATTTGGGGACGGTATCTTTTAATTTTCAAGAACTTTTCTTGAAATTTTTTTCGAAAGGAAAGGAAGTCGAATTACGGGGTATCACAGGGAAGCCAGGGAAGATAATAAGCTCTAATTTCATGACAAAGCTTCTGAAGAAAGAACAACAAGGCGTAATTGCACAATTATGCTCACTATAAGTTCCAACATCGAAATCATTTATTTCTCCAGATCTCCAAAAATTCTTGGACAATCATTACAAGGTGTTTGAAACTACCAAAGGACTCCCAAATATTCGCGATCATGATTATGCTATTCATTTGATTCCAGGAAGTGTTCCTCCAAACATCGGGCCTTACATATATGCTTATGTCCAAATGAGTAAAATTGAAAATATTATTGTAGAAATGTTAGAGGCTGGCATAATTCAACCTAGTCAAAGTTCTTTCTCTGCTCCAGTAGTATTGGTGCACAATAAGGATGGATCATGGTGCATGTGTTCGGATTATAGGAGCTCAATAAGATCATAAATTTCCCATTCTTTTGATTGATGAATTATTCGATGAATTACATGGAGAAATTTATTTTACCGGATATTCATTCAAGATATCATCAAATTAGAATGAAGACTAAAGATATTCTGAAAACAACATTTCGAATTCATGATGGTCATTATGAATTTTTGGTCATGCCTTTTGGCCTTACCAATGCACCTTCTACATTTCAAGGGTTGATGAATTCCATTTTCAAACCCTTAGAAAATTTGTGCTAGTATTTTTTGATGATATACTAATCTACAATAGGTCTTGGAAGGATCATGTTCAACATGTTGACGGGTTTCTCAAACTATTGGAGGAGAAACAATTATATGCAAAAACCTCCCAATGTTTCTTTGGAGTATAAGAGGTGGAATATCTGGGTCATATTGTATCTCACGAGGGTGTGAAGGTAGACCCTAACCAAATTAAAGCCATTAAGGAATGGAAAGTACCCACAACCATAAAGAAATTGCAAGGATTTCTCCGGTTAACGGGGTATTATTGCAAGTTTGTTAAGAATTATGGGAGAATAGCAACACCTCTAACAACATTATTGAAAAAAGATGCATTTTCATGGAATCCTGAAGCAACTAAGGCCTTTGAACATATTAAAGAGACAATGTGCCTAGCACTGGTCTTAGCTACGCCAAAATTCAAAAAACCTTTATTGCGGAATGTGATGCCTCAGGAAATGGAATTGGTGTTGTTTTAATGCAAGAAGGAAGACCCATTTCTTTTGAAATTCGTCTAATAAAAGGAAATTATTTACGTAAAGCTATTTATGAGAAGGAAATGTTGGCAATACTACATGCACTAAATAAATGGCGACCTTACCTAATGGGAATACACTTACAGGTAAAAATTGATCATGATGGTCTTAAACACTTTTTAGAACAAAGACTATCTTCATAAGAGAAGAAAAAATGGGTCACAAAGATGTTGGGTTATGACTTTGAAATCATCTACAAAAAAGGGAAGATAAATGTTGTTGTAGATGCACTATCAAGAAAGGATGAAGAGGTGGAAGCATTGCTTTGCGCCATTTTTATTATCCAACCAGATTGGATAACCGATGCAAGGGATGAATGGAAGAAGGATGAGAAAGTGAGGATACTCATTCGAAATTTACAGCAATATCTTAGTACATCTGATACATTTAGTTGGAAAAATGATTCCTTATGGTACAAAGATCGCCTATATCTTTGTAAGAATTTCCAACTAAAACAAAAGATTCTTTTGGAATTGCACACTTCTCCTTTAGGAGGACACTCAGGATTCTAAAAAAATTACCATAGGGTGAAGATTTTTTTTTTTGGGATGGCCTTAAATCTAGTATTCAAAAGTTGGTGGCAGAATGTTTGGTTTTACAACAAAAAAAAGTTGAGACAATTAATACCTCAAGTCTTCTACAACCTTTATCCATTCCAAGTCACCATTGGGAGGAGATTTCAATGGATTTTATCACATGTTTACCGAAGTCCGAAGGAAAGAGTGTCATCATGGTGGTAGTTGATAGACTTACCAAGTATGCTCAATTTTGTACATTATCTCATCCATTTAAAGCAAGTATAGTTGCTACTGCATTTATGTAAACCATTCAAAATCTACATGGAAACCCAAATATTATTTTAAGTGACAAAGATCCCATTTCTACTGGAAATTTTTCGACGGAATTATTTTCTTGTTTTGGTACTCAATTAGATCATAGCTCATCTTATCATCCTCAATCCGATGGTCAAACTGAGAAAGTGAACAAATGTTTGGAAGGATATCTTCGTTGTTTTGTATCTGATAAAAAAATACAATGGGTCAAGTGGTTACCTCTGGCTTAATGGTGGTATAAAACTTCCTTCCATATTACAGCAAAAAATGACCCCATTTATGGCACTTTATGGGTATCATCCACCGTCTATCACATCATATTTAAGAGAAAATTCTAAGGTTCAAGCAGTGGAAGATCACATCGAGACTCAACAACAAGTTCTCCAACTAATAAAGGATAACCTAAATTTGGCACAAAATCAAATGAAACAACAGGAAAATCAACATCATAGTGAGAGAAGTTTTGATGTAGGAGACTGGGTATTTTTACGGCTACAACCATACAAACAAATGTCCCTCAAGCAAGCTAAGAAGAATAATAAATTATCGCCAAAGTACTATGGTTCTTACAAGGTGTTGCAAAATATTGGTACTATGGCATACAAATTAGAGCTTTATGCTTCTTCGCGAGTGCATCCAATTTTCCATGTTTCATGCTTAAAGAAGGTTATAGGTGACAAAATTCCTATTCAAACAATATTTCCAGAACTTGATGAGGAAGGAAAAATCATATTGGAACCTGAAGTAGTCAAGGAAACAAGAACTCGACAATTACGAAATCGATCGATTTTAGAGTATCTCATGAAGTGGAATAACTTATCCACTGAAGATTCTACATGGGAGGGTGAGAAGTTTATACAGAAGCATCTAGAGCTACTCAAGCATTGAGGACAACGCCTTTTTGAAGGAGAGGGGCATGTTAGGTCCCTATACTACTAGTGTAGTACATTGTTGTTGTTAGTGTAGCCTCCTTATTGTTATTGTTGTACCCATGTAACCTCCATATTGTTATTATTGTGCCCTTACATTATTATTGTTAGGTCGGCTAGGATTATATTGTGACCCCATGGACTCCTATATATAGAAGGAGGTTTTGTCATTTGTATCATCCAAGAATCATTAATTTATGTAATGTAAAGGAGGTTTCCCCCTCGAAGTGGCTTATTTCTAAGGCATTGATCTCTCTTTTCTTCTATTTTTGGAGCTGGTTTCATAACTGAACCCATCACCAATGACACCATACATGCATTGAGGGTGAAATCAAACTTGAACTGTGAATCAAGTGCTTCACGTGCTGCTCCTCCCAAGGAATTCTTGTTGGTCTTCTTGTGCAGGCATTCTATAGCATACTGTCCAAGCTCATGATTGTGAAAATTTTTTACCTTTGAAAAGTCTCACTTCTTGCCAGCCAAATGGGACGCCTTCCCTTTCCATCCAAGACAAATTTTTCCTCATCATCTGTCTTTTATGAGGATCCATCTATGATGTTCTACCTAATTTCTTCTTGTACCAATTTAGTCCACAATCGCTCCCACTCTGGTAGCTTCTCCCTCCCATTCACCGAGTCCTGGTAGCTATGCCAGCTCTTGGGAAGGCCCAGAAGTGCTAGGCTCACCAAATCATCTTGGGAAAATATCACCCCAAAACTTCCAAGTTAATATCGACATTTAGTGAACTTTGTCAAGTATTTCTAAATCATGCCACCCTTCTCCATCTTGATATTTCTTAGCTAATCCTTCAGTGCCAGCTTCCTATGGTCATTTTTATTCTAAAAAATATCTATAAATGCCTTACACATAGCATATGGAGTTTCCTTTCCATGGAGGTTCGAGAAAATATTATCTCGAACTCCTTCTCACCAAATCATTCTCGACTTTGATACTTTCTTCTTCCATGCATCAAGAAGTTGAGCATCTACTACTGCGGGCTAGGGAATATCACTGTCTATGAATTCCTTTAGTCTGGTTTCCTCTAGCACTGCCTCCATCCTGTCCTTCCATGCTATGTAATTCAAATTACCCTCAAGGGAATATTCGAGTCTGAATACAGTGAAATACATCTTGATCTACTGCCGGTCCTGAAGAATAAATCTACAAATTCAATGTACCTGTTCAAAACAAAATTTGGTTCTTCTCTTCTAAAGTGATTCCTTATCTGATACCATGTAGAAATATATAAATAGATTCGACTGATCTTGTAATGTTATAAAACAAAATACTGAATCAATTCTATAAATTACTGAAACTAATTTCAATCGCATAATCACATAAACAACTAAGAGAAAGAATATCAATCACACAACATAAGATTTATTTTGGGAAAGCATCAGCTAAAAACCCAACTATATGTATATTTCATAAAGTCAATAAAATGAAACAATACAATGATATTTCCCTTCTTGAGAAACCTTTGTACTCTGATCACTGTCTCACTCTGATCTTGCTCTGATCTAAGCAAGTCTGATCCAATATTTAACCACTTGCTTGTGCCTGCCTGACCAAACTTTCTCACACATTCCTGGGATAATTGAGCCCCTATTAATTAGGAAATTCCCATCAATAGATTACGCAATACATCCAAGGCATCCCGATGACTTCATTCATGACCTGTACAATTTTCTAATTATACAAGTGATAGTTATCTTCCCTTTAGCCCAATCTCAAATGGGCCTTCCTTAGAAATGGCATGCAACAACTATTTATAGTGATTTTTAAATTAATTTATTGATCACTACATGTGAATTAAATCAAATTTAATTCAATGGACCTATCACTAGCTCATCTCTCAATTATAACTATTAAACTGACTTTAACTCAAATAATTGAGTTAACTAATTACAACTCAAATAAACTGCAATTGGACCCCCTAAAACTTGCATGCCTTCAGTTTGACCCTCATCTCTAATTGACTAAGCCAAACTAAGCCTTCTTTAATAGACGCCATGTACTCTGCCGCTGCTAAAATAAGTGTAGAAAATATAAAAACGAGATTCAATCAGATCTGATAATGTACTAAAACAAGATACTAAATCCTTCTACAATTTGCGGAAACAAAACCCAATCACAAAATCTCATGGCAAGTAAGAGAAAGAAATAATAAATTTCACAACACAATATGTATCTAGCGAAAGCACATTGCCTAAAACCACACTATATTTATATTGTATAAAGTCAAGGATCATGAAACAATACAATTCTTTCTCTCTCAAGAGAAACTCCTACACTCTGCCATCTCACCTTGATATAGGCAAAATCAGACAAATACTTAGCCAATTCTCTCCCTCTGCTTAGCTTGCCTTGCTCAAGCATTCCTTGAGGAATTAAATCCCTATTAAATAGGAAAATATTTGATCCCACTTTGATCTAAGCAAGTTTGGTCCAATATTTAACTACTTGTTTGTCTTTGCTTGACCAGCCTTTCTCATGCATTCCTGGGATAATTGAGCCCCTATTAATTAGGAAATTCCCATCAATAGATTGCGCAATACATCCAAGGAATCTTGATGACCTCGTGCATGACTAGTACAATTTTATAATTATACAAATGATAGTTATCTTCCCTTTAACCCCAATCTGAACTAGGCCTTCCTTAGAACTGACATGTAACAACTATTTATAGTGAATTATTAGTTAACTGATTGATCACTTCATGTGAGTTAAATCATATTTAATTCATTGGACCTATCACTAGCTCATCTCTTAGTTAGAACTAGTTAGACTGATTTTAACTCAAATAATTGAGTTAACTAATTACAACTCAAAATAAACTGCGACTGGACCCCCTAAAACTTAGAGTGACCACTACGTGCCTCCAGTTTGAACCTCAACTCAAATTTATTGAGCTAACTAAGCCTTCCTGACACAGTTAACACTTAAAATATGTCATGTGATGTGGAATTACAATTTACTTCTAATTTAATTAAGGGAAAATTAAATTAGAAGCCCCCTTGGGGTACCATTCTTGTTGCCAGTTTCAACAGGATTTTAGTCCTGTGGGATCTCGTTTACTGACCATTTGGTTTTAGGGTGGTATTACTTGGGAAACCTCGCTTTGGTTGCATGGTCCCACTCCCTTATCCACATATACCACTCCCCTTCCATTCATTATACCCCAATTCATCATATCTCATACCTCGGTCCACATTTACTCACCGAGTCCACATAAGGTTAGCCTCCCATTCAACTGGAAAATGTACCACAAGATGAAAAATATGGAAAATAATTAGCATGTGGTAAAAATCCTATGCATGAGTTCTACCCCATACCATGGTCATCACCATGGTTCCATAGGACCTAGAAGAGCCTCATTTATCATTCAGGAACCCATGATTGTCCCAACCCCTGGAGGGTAATGAACCACCCTACTAAAAAGGGGGTAATCACTGCTATATATTACACATCATGCTCTTATCTTTTGATCCCCTAGTATTTAATCAAAGAAAAATCATAAAAGGAAAAATTAATATAAAGAAGGGTGGAAAAATCAAGGGCAAGGCACCTCATGTACCACGATTTCTCCCTCCTACACATTACATACCTAGGTGTGGGCTTCCCCTTTTTCTAGCTACCCTTATGTCCCGATATGTGACCAACAGTTTCCCCTATCATTCCCTACTCCATCTCACCTCTTTATCACATGCCACCACCATTTAAGGGAAGTACCTTGGACATACTATCCCCTCTAAAGGTAGAAACCACCTAATAAAGTACCTAACTAACCCCCTTTGGAGCTTGGAGACATTACCACATGACAAAGCCCACTATGGAAGGGCATGCTATTATAAAGTGTCCACTTGATGTCCATGGTTTGTAAGCTATTTTACCTGATTAATTTAATGAATTTTTGTACTAGAAGGATAGGGGACACATTGGATCATATGAAATATTGCAGATGGTGTTGATTTGGGTTTGGTCTCCCTATACGGGGTCCTAACCCTGCATAGGGCTACATTGAAACATATAGGGTGTGTGTAGAAAGCCATGGGCCTCCACAGCAGTAGAAAACACTCCATGGATCCCCAGAGATGTTCAAATATTGATAGAGATCCACCTTTTGGACGAGAAAGATGCATTTGGTACACTATGCCCAGCTAGCCCCACAGGTACACCACACACTTGGCAGGTGTCCCACGACTTGTATGATGACATGGAAGCATTAATTCCATCATTTTATACCTTACATATGGTCTACATTCATCTTTGACTCATATGGAGACCAATGAGGTCATTGGTGTGCCCCCACACCCATTAGGAGCACCATAGGTTTATTGTTTGGAGAACAAGGGGCCACACCCTTTTCCATCACTTTTGAGGATTCTATTCATAATTATGGCACTTATAGACCTCATCGGGCCTCTTGGAGGGCCCTATGACATGCATAGATTATTATTTGACCAAAATTCAGTTAATTTTCACATTATATTATGTTTAGGGACTAATGTAAGCCCATTATGTAACTTGAACTCCTAATTGGTGTATAAATAAGAGATGGATGGATTCGTTTGTATCATCACTTGAATTTGTATCATTCTCTCATTAGAGAACTTCACACTTTTTCCTTGGTGAATATTTTTGGATAATATATGAATTTTGATGTATGGATTGGGTTCTACTTATTTTGGAGCTTCTTATACTACAAATTTGTTTCTAGTTGGATATATTCTCTTACATGTAAGTGAAATTGTAACTCTATTTTATTTTATTTTGCTGCAAACAGTGGTTATGAGATTTTCGCTATTTTAGGGCTAATTGTTGCATGCATTTTTGACATCAATATGGAATTATGTTTCTATTTAGCTTATATTCATGAATGGACCATGTTTGAATTAATTTTCCTATAGAAATTATTATATCAATAATCCTCTTCCATTTGCAATGAAGTGTAAATGCTTTTAAGGTCACTTTTCTTCTCTTGCCCTTAACATTGGACGAAGTTGACTTTGAGAGCATCCTTGAACAAGAAACGAAATCCATATTCATAATTATCCTTGACTCCATATCCAAGAGGAATTAGGCATTTATCCATTGAAGAGTGGTCATTTAAACCATATTCTTTCACCTTTTCCTCCCTTTTCTAGGTCTAGCCACGCTGGGCCAGCTAGGACATCAATTTCTCGACAAACTAGCCTTAGGAAAAATTCAATATCCTATGCCCTACTGTGATGGTGTGTCCTTAAGTTATCCTATGAATTTGAAGATATTCCGATGGTGGGATTCCAATATATCCCAAGCCCAAGGTCCAAGATCAAAAGTTTCTGTAGTGTTCCCAAGGCTAGTACCTTAGAGGATCAACTTGACATTTTTAGGTGAAAATATAGAAATTATACAAAAAGCATGTATATCTTGGATTCATCCAATCTAACAATGTACTAAAGTTAAATATTGAATCTCTTCTACAAATATTTTTCAGAATTAAAAACACAATCACTAATCACATGAACATGAAGAAAGATCAATCACTCACAACACAGATAATTTCCCGGGGAAAGATTATAGCTAAAATCCCCACTATCTTCTATTTTATATTATATCATGGATCATGAAACAATTATATACAAATATCTTCTCACAAGAGCCCTCAGTACATCAACTAATTGTCTCACGTTGTCATACAAAAATTGGAAAATCCCTTAGCCAATTTACTGCCTCCAAACAACCTGCCTTCACTGTGCAATCCATGCGGAATGCAATCCCTAAATTGATGTAATATTGCCTGCCTTGACTGCGCAAGTATCATGGGAACATCTAATGAGTGTTTTTCTACATGTGTGCAAGTGGATAATGTGATAGTCAACTTCCCTTTCACCTAGAACTCAACTGGGTCTCCACTGGATCTGACATGTGTTATGTGGATTAATCCCTTTTGCAGATAAGAGCGATCTCCCTAGTATTCAAATAATAGATAGAAACAAACATAAATTTGGAAAACTTTTCCTTTAGACTAATTTCAATTCAGAATTATTATAAGAAAAGAGAGAGGACATGCCCCTACCCTGAAATCCAACGTTCGATGCAGTATTTTATCCAGTTGCTCCAAAGAGGCTTCTCCAGTAAGTAGAACCTAAAATCAAAGACAAGACAAAATAATCAAATCATCTGCAACATATAATAATCAAGAAAATATAATCCAACTTAGTGATCAAGGAGTCAAAATATTTATGTTATTCAATAAACACAAGAACAACTCAATGAGAAAAAGAGATACATATGTATTATCTTGAATGAAAAGAGTAATCTTACAACATGATGCCTTGATGTTGTACATATTTCTCCCGGGGTCCTAAACAATCGTTCCTCCTTCAGTTTGAAAAGCCTTCCTCTCTAAATACCAACATGGAGTTATGGACATAAGTGTGTGATCATTCTCATGCCAACAACAGCTAGTGTAGAAAGTATGCACTCTTGAGAATTTATTCAACAACTCATTTAAAATCTTTAAGCTACCCTTGAGACTGAAACATGAGCTCAATTTATAGGGAAATGAAGGTAGTTTCAGTTCCATGAAGAGGGGGATGGATTCCTCTCATGAAGGGATTTGAGCTTCATGTACCAAGGGATAAGCTCCATGAGTGGAGGGATAAAGCTCGAACTGATCGCACCTCTAGAAGCTTCCAGTTGGGAGAATATTTGACCAACTGGGCTTCTAGAACTTACTTTTTCCTTTACTTGAATTTTTACGGGGGTTTGCAGGTTTTAGTAGTAGAATGTGTAGGGGTTTCCACAGTTTATAGCCCAAGTATTCGTGAACCCAGAGGAAAAGTATAGAAAAAGTGTAGAGGTAGACTTTTAAGGGTTTTAAAGGGATTTTCTCCAATTCCAAGACTTGGTTTAGGAACATTAGGGTTTTTGACTTCTAAGGGAGCACAATATAGGTAGTGATAGACCTATATGGACAGTCAAATGTCATGGTGAAAAAATCACACGTAACAGATTTCCCCCTAAAGTGCGAAGTCTGAGGTTGTTCTAAAGAGTGAAGTGCTTTATCATTCCGAGGATTGGAGTGGGGACGCCGGTCGAAAAAATGTAAAAATATTCAATGCAAATATATATATATGTTGGGAAAAATGCGAGAGGGGGTGAATCGTGTTCTTTGCATAATCAAATATTTCTACTTTTCATTCCTTAAAACCCATACGCTACTTTCCTTCAGTAAACTAGCATATATACGCGGATCCCCTTTGTGAAACTAGCGTATACACAGAGATCTAGATCAGTCATTAAATCTTCACTTATATTATTCCATCATTCATTCATCAGATGTTCAATAAACAGTAAACATGTGCAGTAAGAACAGAATAAACCATCACACAAAGCATCACACATGAACACCAGGATTTTTAGGTGGAAACCCAAATCGGAGAAAACCACCGCTGCAGTTGCTCAGCCTTCAATATTTTATTATAGAGAAAACATCTTACAACATATGTGCTGGTGCAGACTTGACCAGCACGCAGGCACCCACCTGCGCTCATTTCGACCTCACGGAGAGGAGCTACGACTGACTCGTTTGACCTTTTCTGGAAGGGAACTCACGACCCCACGATCTCGTTTACCGGCCTCACAGGCTACAACCCCACGGCGAAGGCTACAACCTTGCCCCGACAAGCCCTAGTTTGAATACGCGCTTTCCCTTCACTGATGTCGCGTGTATACGCGCTTCCGTCCATACAAACCAGCGTATAACTCAGTGTATATTTTATTGCGCATACGCGCTTTCTCTTCGCTGAAGCTGCGTATATACGCGCTTCCTCCGCGTTGAAGTAGCGTATAGATCTTCAATTATTCCAGAGCAGCATACTTCTTCAGATCAGATATTCAGTTCAGATTTACCCTTTCACTTCAGACAGATGTTCGCCTAGATGTTCGCCTCATCACAGATCTAGGCCTTCCATAAGCAGATCTAGTAAATACAAGAGCAATTCAGATCTAGATCTCCTTCTTCCTCATTGGTGCATCATACATTCAGATTTATCATTCAAGTGTAACCCTTTCCATTCAGATATACTTCAGAGAGAAGTATTCATTCAAGCTCAGACATCTTGCACTCACACTCTCTTTTTGCACAATGAATTTCTTCTCCTTTTATATGATTACCCTTTGTCAATACCATGAGCCCCTTTTTCAATACCATGGACCAAAACAATACCATAAGCCCAAAACTACTTGGACGGGGTCAATTAGGCGGATCATTACCCAATATAATGGATTAATACCATGGTGGTTACCCTTGGGTTTTCACTTTTGAGCGCTTTTGCCCATACGCGACTTGAAACGTTATTTTCCGCGTGTATACGTGACTTCACCTAGGACAATCCGCGTATACCAAGAGACATACTCTTTTTCAACATAGATTTAGCACTTGCTGACTTCTTTTCTTCACTGCCTTCTGTACACACTGCTGATACATCAAATTTACTTCATCAAGAACATATTCTATCAATCACAACTTCATCAAGTGAGTTGTCATTCAATGACAACACTTCGCATCATCTTGCTAACTAGCATCATATCACATCAGATTTACATCGATTACCAAGACCATCAAGTCAAGCATAACTTCATCAGGTGTATTGCCATCAAGGACAACACATGTCAACTGTCACATGTCTTCATCTTCATTCAATGGGTTGCCATCAAGGACAACACTCTGCATCATATTTCCAACAATCTCCCCCTTTGGACTTGATGGCAACTATGATGGTGTTTGGTTACTACAACAGATAGTTTAGGTACCATATCACTCTCCCAAATATGTCACTCTCCCAAATATTTGACATCATTATCTTCTCTTCATTAAAACACTTCTCTTCATTAAAACACCATGTCACTCTCCCCCTTTGACATCAAGGGAAAAGGGCGGATCAAAAACCAACACTCTCCTCCTTTTCTCCTCATGTGGAAGAAACATTCTGCAGATCTGAAATGTGCTGAAGTGGCCAAAACTCCCCCTGAGTTCATGCTGAATCTTCAAACATATTTGTCAAAGAAGTACATGACTCTACCTATCACCAAAGACTCATACTTACATCAATTATCCATCCAAGTGGATTTACATATGAGACTTAACTACCCAACCAAGTGGGTTTACAAATTTGACTCAGCTACCCAACCACGTGGGTTTACAAAATTTGAATCAGCTACCCAACCAAGTGGGTTTACAAAAATGACAAGTCCTTACATGACTGAATATTACAATTTTTACATCATGGGTCTCAACAAGACCTTTTCACCAAAATATAAATATGACCATTTATGACCAACACCAGAAAGTCCTCACGAAAGAGAACATATTTCAGAACCATAATAATGCCAACACTGCATTATAGTCAGCAAAGCTAATGCTCCCCCTGAATCTGTGCAACCAAGCAATCTTTCCAAATGACTAAGGATCCCCCTTAGTTTGTGCATCCTGAAAACTTCCACCAACAAATAATCAAGGCATCTTCATCAAAACATTAGAAACAGAATTATGAGAACTAAAACACCACCAGAGATGTCAAACAGTATCAAAGATACCAAACAGCACTGCAGCTGTGCTGAAGAGAGCTGAACCAACCAAAAATTGTCAGCAATCAGACATACGCGGTTTTCTGTGCAGGAACACGCGTGTATACGCGACTGTGTTTCAGGAAACCCGCGTATCCCAAGACATCTTCTAAATTTCAACCAGATCTGAATCTCTGTGAGGAAAAGATAGTGTTCAGCTTCTTTCTGAGATATTTGACTGCTCCCCTGGACTACAGATAGATAGAACAGTGTAGTTGCATCTTCAAGCGTCATCCAATCGTTGTAGCATCAGCACAATAGTAATCAAGCCTTCAGATTCTTTGCAGCATCAATACAATATTTCCAAGAAAGATTCTCATATCAGAACAACATCTTCTCATAGGTGTCAAGCAATCATCCATGTGGTCCAACATCACCATGATCTTCAAGATTTAACATAAAGTAACATATGTAGGCAAAAGATCTCTCAACCATAGTAACACATTCTGCATGATTTATTTCTGAATCAAATGACATCCAACTCATCCATGTGGGAGTACAAAAGATACTTATCCGCAACCAGGGCTCAAAATCTCATCATAACAAACCATGTACCAAGTGATCATCATTTGAGCATGAGTATCACAAAAACCAAAGAATAAGCAATCATATTGCCAACAATGCAATCATCAACCTGCTACTCCCCCTGGAACAGTGCTCCTTCTTAACTTGTGCAATCTGAAACACCTTCAACAGCAAGTCATTAGCGACAATCTCTGCATGATCTGTCCTTCTCTCTGAATTATAAGATTTCAACGAATACTCTTCATCAACAAGCAAACAGGACTCAACCATAACCTTCAACATAGGAAACCAAGTATCATATCATCATAATCATGAATATAACCAGAATAATGCAAACAGTGCAATCATCAGCAGTCAGACTGATGCTCCCCTTGGACCTCTGCTCTAGATCTTCAGTTATTAGATAAATTCTTTTATCATCAATGCATACGCGACTGTGTCTGCTGAAACTCGCGTGTATACGCGACTTTTGTGAATATAACTCGCGTATGGAAAGTGTAATATAGAAAATTTCACACCTTCATCTCTTCTTGCAAATTTACCTTCTGTTCCTGTCTTTTCTTCACACCAGATGCATTGTCAGAAATACATATAACCAGAATAATCAAATCAACCATGAGAGACATTATACATTGCTCCCCTTGTGACGATACATTACTAGATCTCATAATGTATCCCACATCATTCCTGCAGTCAATCAGAGAAGTAAGCTTCTAGAAGCGGATGACTGCAGTAGGGTCAGATTTCCCTACGTTTCTGAACGGTCTTCCTTCTTTTTCCAGACTTGTTTGATCTTTCTATTTGTGTGCTGGAAGTTGTCCACTTTCCCAGATTTTTTCATCTTGCATTCTTTTTCTACATGTCCATACTTGTTACAAGCATAACATCTCATGTGGCCAGAGAAATAAACATAAGAATCATAATGAGTATTTCTATTCTTCCTCTTTTTACAATCAGCTGCTTTATGTCCATACTTGTTACATGAAAAACAATATCCCTTGAAGCTACTAGAGTACCTTTCTGAGTAGAACCTATTTGTTTGTGACTGAATTGTTCTGCTTCTGCAATTTGCTGCAACATGCCCATAATTATGACATTTAAAACATTCAACATTCTTGAATGAATTCCTTTGAGAATTCATGATTGTTGGTTGAGCTTTTGTCTCTTTCAACACTTCAGGTTTTGCATTGACTACCTTTGAATTTTTTGCACTTCCTTGAGAGCTAGATTCACCTTTAATAGTTTCATGGAAACCAAGACCATGTTTGATAGCAGGAGACCTTTGATTACTCAGAATATTGTCCAAGATATTAGTACTATCATGAAACCTCAAAATTTTAACCTTTTCTTCTAATTTACCTTTGAGAATGTTTACCTCAACCTCCAAGTCTTGACATTGCTTTGTCATGCTTTCTTCTTTTCTTCTTCCATCTTCAACTTGATCCTTCAGATTTAGAATCTCTTCTTTCAACCAATCTTCATTTCCTTCACAAGTTTGTTGCAGCTCTTCATTCTTCTTGTTTGATTTTTCCAGATCTTCTTTGAGAGATATAATTTCTGCTTCAAGGCCTTCCTTTTCAAAGGATTGTAGAGGTTCCTTATTCTCCTTACTTGATGCTTCTAGCTCTGCTTGCAGAAAGATGATAGCAACTTCAAGTCCTTCATTCTTCTTGCTTGATTTTTCCAGATCTGCTTCTAGATCTTTAATTCGATTGGATGCATAAGTATGAAACCTTTGATACTTGTCCACATGTTCATTTAGCATTTCTATTTGATCTTTCATTTGTGAGATCATCTCTTTATAGATAGTTTCTTGCTTATTGTATGAACTTTGTAGTTCTTCTTCTTTAATCTTGAGAGCTTCTTCTAGATCCACAACTTTGCTTTCACTATCTTTACTATTGTTTGCACAAAGAAGAGTATTACAAGTGGCCTTCTCCTTTTTCTTCTTTGCCATGAGTGCTTGTAGATCTTCGTCAGAATCTGTTTCATCTTCTTCAATTTTTTCTATACATGATTTCTGAGGTATCTCCTTTCCTCGAGTAACCTTCTTCTTTTGCTTCTTAGCCATGAGCACTTTCAGATCTTGGTCAGAATCTTCTTCATCTTCATTGGACACTTCATCATCATCTTCTTTTGCATAATAACTCTTTCTCTTCTCAAATTGTTTCCCTTTACCATGCTTTTCTCTATAAGGACATTTAGCAGCATAATGACCAACTTTTCTACACTCAAAACATTTGAAGGGAAGCTTACCTTTGAATCTTCCAGTACCTAGTTGGAGCTTTCTCACGAAATTCGCTTCTTCTTCATCGGATATATAGCTGGATTCTTTGACAACTTCCTTTTCCTTTCCTTTTGTAGATGCCTTAAAAGCGGCTTCTCTTACTTGAGAAGGACCTCCTTGTCTCATTTCAAAAGCAGTCAGAGTACCATGTAATTGAACAATAGTAAGCGATTGCAGATCTTGCCTTTCTTCAATAGCTGAAACTTTAGAGTCAAATTTTGAAGTCAAAGATCTTAAGACCTTTTCTACCCGAGTAGTATCAGCCATGGTTTCACCCAAATTTCTCATCCGATTTACAATATCATCTAGACGAAGAAAGAAACTGGCAACACTTTCATCACTATGCATCTTCAAATTTTCATATTCAATTCTAAGAGTTTGGAGTTTTGCACTTTTTACCTTTGTGTCTCCTTCATAGCTTAGAATCATTTTGTCCCATATGTCTTTTGCTGAATGTAGTTGCATCACTTTAGCAAATTCTGATTCAGACATGCTTCCCAATAAGACATTCACTGCTTTGGCATTGATTTCATACTTCTTTCTTTCAGCTGCATCAGTAGGAATACTTGTCGGGTATTGATAACCTTCTTCCACGAGTGCCCATACATCTGCACCAAGACTTTGCAGATATGCTTTTGTACGTACCTTCCAGAATATCAGATTGCTTCCATTGAATAGAGGTGGCTTAATAGACATTACTCCTTCTTGACTTCCCATTGCGACGGATCTCCTTTAAGCGATCAAGCTTCTGCACAAGGACCATCTCTGATACCAATTGTTGGGAAAAATACTGAGAGGGGGGGGGGGGTGAATCAGTATTTACTGCATAATCAAATCTTTTTACTTTTTCATTCCTTAAAACCCATACGCTACTTTCCTTCAGTAAACTAGCGTATATACGCGGATCCCCTTTATGAAACTAGCGTATACACAGAGATCTAGATCAGTCATTAAATCTTCACTTATATTATTCCATCATTCATTCATCAGATGTTCAATAAACAGTAAACATGTGCAGTAAGAACAGAATAAACCATCACACAAAGCATCACACATGAACACCAGGATTTTTAGGTGGAAACCCAAGTCGGGAGAAAACCACCACTGCAGTTGCTCAGCCTTCAATATTTTATTATAGAGAAAACATCTTACAACATATGTGCTGGCGCAGACTTGACCAGCACACAGGCACCCACCTGCGCTCGTTTACCAGCCTCTCCTGGAAGGGAGCTACGACCCCCTGACTCGTTTACCAGCCTCTCCTGGAAGGGAGCTACGACCCCATGATCTCGTTTACCAGCCTCTCCTGGAAGGGAGCTACAACCCCCTGACTGAAGGCTACAACCCCTTGCTTCGCGAAGCCCTAGTTTACGCCGCTTTACTTCCGCGATGTTAACGTATATACGCGCTTAAGTCCACACAGCGGCGTATGCCACGGTGTATATTTTATTGCGCATACGCGCTTTCTCTTCGCTGAAGCTGCGTATATACGCGCTTCCTCCGCGTTGAAGTAGCGTATAGATCTTCAATTATTATAGAGCGGGATACTTCTTCAGATCAGATATTCAGTTCAGATTTACCCTTTCACTTCCAACAGATGTTCGCCTAGATGTTCGCCTCATCATAGATCTAAGCCTTCCATAAGCAGATCTAGTAGATACATTTCAGATCTAGATCCCTTTCTTCATCATTGGTGCATCATCCAATCAGATTTATCTTCAAGTGTAACCCTTCCATTCAGATCTACTTCAGAGAGAAGTATTCATTCAAGCTCAGACATCTTGCACCCACTCTCTCATTTTGCACAATGAATTTCTTCTCCTTTTATATGATTACCCTTTGTCAATACCATGAGCCCCTTTTTCAATACCATGGACCAAAACAATACCATAAGCCCAAAAACTACTTGGACGGGGTCAATTAGGCGGATCATTACCCAATACAATGGATTAATACCATGGTGGTTACCCTTGGGTTTGCACTTTTGAGCGCTTTTGCCCATACGCGACTTGAAACGTTATTTTCCGCGTGTATACGCGACTTCACCTAGGCCAATCCGCGTATACTAAGAGACATACTCTTTTTCAACATAGATTTAGCACTTGCTGACTTCTTTTCTTCACTGCCTTCTGTACACACTGTTGATACATCAAATTTACTTCATCAAGAACATATTCTATCAATCACAACTTCATCAAGTGAGTTGTCATTCAATGACAACACTTAGCATCATCTTGCTAACTAGCATCATATCACATCAGATTTACATCGATTACCCAGACCATCAAGTCAAGCATAACTTCATCAGGTGTATTGCCATCAAGGACAACACATGTCAACTGTCACATGTCTTCATCTTCATTCAGTGGGTTGCCATCAAGGACAACACTCTGCATCCTATTTCCAACAATATATATATATATACAATCGCTTAGGTAACTGTTCATACTCGAGATCAGCCCGACTAAATGTTTTTTCATAGTGGTTCACGTTCCTATGTGCCCGCACACATGTACTAGCTACATCCACGGTCTTAATATATTGCAGTAAATCCTCCCAAAGGGATCTACTGTCGGCCTAACACTGAGGCCTAACCCCATGGGCGTCTAGGAGATTTGATCCTGTGACCTCTCAATCTGGGAGTACTTCCAAGCGAGGACTCAACCAATTGAGCTAACCCTTGGGGCTTTTTACAACTAACTAAATGTTATGGTACATATATGATTTTAATATTACATCAAAAGTAGACATAGTATGGGTGCAGCCATCTGTCATAAGTAGTCTACAGTATCATGAATTAAAAAACTCCTCGCAGCCTGGATTGTGGAAACTAGATCCAGGGTCTTGATTTCCGCTTCCGTGAAATGCGATTCTATGCATACGGTGATGGTGTAGGAAGTCAAACATGGTAGAAACCACTTGATTACGATGCCGTAATTAGCAGGCGGTAACAAGTGTGAGAGAAACCCCAATATTGATAGCTAAAATTACTCGGTAAAATCTATGAAGTTTGAATGAATGATTTGCAGTCGAACACTCATAGAATCATTCGATCGAAGGTCAATGATGCAACCTGTCATCGAAGGCGAGAAACCTACCATTAGGGCATGTAGATCCCAAGGTACTGATAGGATTCTATATCAACTTCTTAAAAGATGAGTTGACGTCGATAGAATTTGATCTGTCATAGGAAAGCCCACGACACGAAACCATTAGATCAAGTTTTCCATAAATATTTGCAAGGACTGACTCAAGGATGGTCAATGTGAATGGAGACAAATGTTTTCAATGAATGGTTTATTTTGAACTCTCCCTTGAACACATAACGACACTGCAGATGGCTTGGAAGAAATTGACCTAAAGCTAATACATAGAAACCGGCTGATGACTTTCAATGTGGTTTGATTAACTGTTAGACAAAGGATTTCCCAACCTAGGTACAAGTGTGAAAAAGTGTCATTTTCAAGAGTGGCATGCTGCTTTCTAAACAAGGATGACAATTGGATTCTTTTTCTCTCTTTTTCCCCCACCATTACTGGCAAGTACCTTTTTATTTTTGACAAGCTTGAGGAGGATAAAATTTTCTTGTTTGTGTAAGCTCATCCTTCAGATGAGTCCATCTTAGTATTAAAACCAAACCCTAAGAAGGAGTGGTCCAGTCCTGTTTGTAATCGACAGGTCCTTTACTGTTAAATTTTAACGAGTCCAGTATAGGAGAAACTCTGCGTTTTTCAGTTTTAGGGAGTCAGAAGAAAAACATAAATAAACTCTGTGGTTGTTATTTTTCATAAATTTAGTCTCTCACGCTCAAAAAAGGATAAAATAATACATGAGAGAACTCTATTGACCATGATTAGTCAACGTATACATTTTTCGTAATTAGTCCATTTTAGTCCGGAAAAGGGGTAAACTTATACTGAAGGGACAACTGTTCATTTACTTTAACGAGTTCGAATAGTCAAGTACTCTACGACCTTTTCATATTTAGAGAGTCTGAAAAGGGCTTAAAAGAGAACTCCAAGGTTTCGCTTTTTCGTAATTTTAAAGAGCCCAAAATGTGATAAAGTATACTTAGTGTCAAAATAATTCTTTTCGCCAAAAAATCCTGTATCCTGCACAAAAACTTAAAATATTACACATACATGTTTCCAAGAAGTAAAAATATTGAAAAATAGCCTTTTAAAGTGAAAAATAAATAAAATATAATATTTTCTTCATTCAAAAACTATAAAAAGGAGTTAAAAAAAATAATTTTCACCTTTTGTTTTTAGAGTAGTGTATTAGGAGATTTTGGCAAAAATGTTCCGAAGAAAATATCGGGAGAAATGACCGTCCATTCCTTGAATCGTTAGAACCAGGTAATCCACATCATCTTCATTTTCATTTCTATCCATTTCATTTTCCTTTTTAAACCCCAATTTCAATTTTTGGGAGGATTTTGTGTTTAAAAATGTGCTCTTGGGGGTCCGCAGGTCATGCGTGCGGTAACTGCGGACCCCGATAATTTTTAAAATAAAAAACTATTGGGCTGTCGCGATTTTTGTGTGGAGCCCATGCGGACGTCCACACTGTCTCCTCACAAAAATTGTGGGGGATCCATGAACATTTCAAAATTCAAAATTTCTCTTAAAAATGATTCAAGTTTTTCACTCAAATGGTTTCTAACTTTAAAATATGTTGATTTGTAGGCTATTCCACCATGTTAGAGTGGCGTGAATGTGAACATGAGGCTATAGACAATGAAGCCATGGAAGATGCTACAAGAATACGTGCACTACAGACTTGTGGTTTATATAAGTTATCGCCCTATCCAAGGTATGAAAGAAAAAGTAGAGTTGATGAAATGGCTAGTAAATGCATGGGAAGTTCAAGATCAATGCTTCATAATTGGTAACCATTAGCTTGAAATTGAGCTAGAGGATATCTATTTTCTTACTAGATTGTCCCGGAGGGGAGAAAACATATCCTTGTTTGAGGCCAGACAGGGAGGTCTTCTCATTGCCAGCTACAAACAACATTATTGCAGTGATGAGACAGACTTAAAGGATAGTCGCATAGATATTAAAAATATATTGTGATTAGATCTCAAAGTGATTGCATTTACAATAACCAGATTGTGTGGGACTGTAGCTCCACATGTAGCCACTAAATCACAAATGTATACCCCAGTAGATTGTTTCGGAGGGACCATATTTAACTGGTGCGAAGGAGCATTGGCCAACATGAAAGGCCAATTAACTAGAGCAAAGAATGAAAAGTTGAAAAACTTTGGGTATGGCGCCATTCTCATTTCATTTGCTTTAGAGAGAATCTCGCTTCTCGCTCCTTAGCTGATTCTAGTAGATCATGGGGAACCTCAAGAACCTCGAATGGTACTTGGGTGGCATTAATGGCTCACCATGGTGGTGATTGCAGTTCAATGGTTCGGTTCACTTCGGCATACTTTATGTGGCTAGGGAACCAAGTCTTCACCATCGAAGACTTCCCCAATGCAATGATTGATTACATAGGGGATCCTGAGACATCATTGCCTCCAGGGGCACAGTGGAATGAGTAAGGTAAGCGAATCATTTTGATGTTTTTAATTTTATTTTATTTTTTATTGTTCAATACTGATAAAAACATTTAAATGCAGATGTCGGTCGACGATGACCAGCTACACTCCGCTGCTTTGATAGGCAACAAGTATAGCCTATAGCATCTCCATAGGATCATGCAGTAGAGATCGTAGTAGATATGGAACACAACTTGGAGAGGTTAACCATAGACATTCCTGAGACAGGAACATATGACATTCCTCTCTGGCTTCAGAGACATGTTACAGGTGTTCCAGGAGCATTTAGGAGATTCTTGCGCAAGGTGGCGTGTGCCATAGTCTATTACCATGATCATCATCACGGATAGTGGATGATCATTGTAGATTGACATTTTTGTTTTTTGTATCAGTGTCTATTAGATCATAAGGTGTTTGAACCTATGATCATAGACGATGTAATATTTTTTGAAAACAAACCTATCTATGATATTACTACTTTCTTTGAGTATCTTGTTCAAAATGTATCGAATGTTGTTTTGGTTTACTATGTTAATGTTGCAAATTTCTATTTACAACACGATTAGCTAATGCATCAGCCAATGTGTTTAAATTTCTTGAAATATGTTGATATTCGATGTAATCAAATTGTCGTTCCAAGAGACTAACCTTCAAAAATAATCTCAATAAAACTAGATTTTTAATTGCATATACCCTGTTTAAATGTAATACAATGAGTTCTGAATCTAACCTAATGATCAAATGTCAAATACCAAATGAAATGGCATTAGATAATAACTCAATGACTACACTATATTCTGCAATATTGTTCGTTGTTTGACCAAGGCATACCCCATGCATAGAAACTAACTCATCGATGGGTGAATAGATAACCCAAGCTGTGGAAGATATATTCCATGTACTACGATAGGAACCATCAGCATAACCAGTGTACATTTGAAGGGATGTCAACATCTACAATATCAAGAGTAATCAAGATAAGCAGTGATAGTAGTAACAACAAACTTAAACTAGGCACACTTTTCTAATCTAAGGCACACTATCTAAAAAGTAACCATTGTACAAGAGAGATTTTCACATGATAGTCAAGCATAATATCTCTTAAGATAAAGACCATTTATAGGCTTATCTAAAGAGACCCCGTCATAATTAGTCAATTAATAGGCTCCTTTTGCAAGCACACGCTTGACAATGCAGGGATCGTGCCACATCGGTTCAAATTTTCCAACACCTAGCTTATCGTTAGCTTAATCGTATACTAAGACTAGGTCACCTTCTGAAAAAACACGAGGGGTAACACTTTGATCATACTAAGCTTTCACACGTTTCTTATGAGCTTCGACAGCTAATGCAGCAGTGTGCCGAGTCTAATCTAATTGTGCTAAGTACAAAAAGAGTTTTTCCTCTTCATAGGTAGCTGGTAACAACTCAATGGCTAATTGGAGTGATGATATTTTGCATTTAATGGGTAACATAGCTTCTAAACCATAGACAAGTTGAAAAGGATTGAACCCTATAGCAGTTTTCGCAGAGGTTAGTGCTGAAAAAAGCATGGTATGCCAGCTCAATTTGTGAGTTCTGATAATCAGTTTAATCATGGTGGTTAAAACCTTGTTGATGGATTCAACTTGAAAATTAGCCTCCCATGGTATGTGATAATAGCCTGAGGCACACCGAAATGAGAAATCACATGATTTAATATGAAAGTAGCTTTATTTTTTCCATCTGCCATGAATGTAGGCATCACCTCGGCCCATTTGGTAAAGTAATCTACAGTGAGAATAATATACCCATGCCCCTTGACTGAGTGAGGGTTACATGTAATGAAATCAATGCCCCATTTCACAAAAGGACCGACAAAAATGATTGGGGTGGAGGCGCACGCATCTTTCGATAAAAAATTTGACATTTTCAGACCGCAATAATACAACCTTTGAATAATGACGACCAAAATAACCAGCGTGTAATATCTTTTGGGCTGTGGAAAACCCAGACATATGACCACCACACGCTCCAGATTGGAAGTCATTCAAAACCCTTTCAGCCTCTTTATGATTTATATAACGTTGAAAAACATAATCCACACCATGATGATAAAGAGTGTCCCCAAAAATATTGTATTGTTGGGATTAATATCGAATTCTCTGTCGATTTGAACGTGAAAGCTCTTGGAAAAAGGTTTAGGTTTGAAGCTATATAATTATATCTCCATACCATGGATCTAATTTTCCTGATGATAGATAGAGATTCATCTGCGATGGTATTATCTACCACGGTTTCTGTCTCAATATTAGGAAATTCACACATGAGTTCTGCAAACACCAGTGATTTCTTTGATTTAGATTTCTCGAATTCCAAATCAAACTCTTGTAGGATGACAATCCATTTAGAAGATTTTCCCCTGAGTAATTGTTTTGTCAAAATATACATCATCGGATTGAAATTAGATATCATAGTTGTTTTACGTAACAATATGTAGTGACAGAATCGTTGGACAACTTGCATTGCATCCAAGGCCAATTTATCCACATGCGAATATTTGATTTCCATCGGGTTAAGATTCCAACCTAGATAATAGATCACATGCTCATTGTGAGATTCATCCTCTTGAACCAGAACCATTCCAAAGGTGGAATCAGAGGCAACTAAGTATAAAAAGTAGTCCTGGTGGTAATTGGGCGGATGCAATAACAGTGCATGGGTCAACGCATGTTTTAGTGCATCAAAATATTTATCAGTAATCTCATCCCAGATAAAAGGAACAATTTGTTTCAACAACTAGGTAAAACCTTTTATTAACTCAACATAGTTTGGGATAAACCTACGTAAAAAAATTTCTTTCCCTTGCAAACTTTGGAGTTGGAAAAGTGTGGAAGGAGGAGGTAAATTGATGATGGCCTCAACCTTCGAACAATCGACAAGAATGCCAACTTTCAAAATGACGAATCCTAGTAATCGTTCTGATTGCACACAAAAAATACATTTGGGTGGGTCCAAACGAATCTTTTAATGCCTACATCTCAGGAAAATAGCTCGTAAGTGTGTTGGATGATCGTCCCTGTGTAAAGAGTGAGCAGGTAAGTCATCCAGATAAGGTTGTACAATATGTTTGATATCATGAAAAGCGTAAGACATAACCCTTTGAAAATTTGCACCATCATTTTTTAATCCAAAACGTAATTTGCAATAATAAAATGTCCCCCAAGGACATATAAACATTGTTTTTGGTTGATCAACAGGGAGTATGTTGATTTGATTATACCCAGAAAATCCATCCATAAATGAGAAAATTTCATTTCCGTCACAATCATCAATAATTTCGTCGATATAGGGGGTAGGATAATTGTCTTTTGGACATGACTTATTAATATCCCTAAAATCGATGCATACTTGTATAGTCCCTTTTTTCTGCTACTAAAACCTACGAACCCTCGTAAAAATTCAAATAAAGAAAAAAGTAAATTCTAGAAGCCTAGCTGGTCGAATATTCTCCCAACTGGAAGCTTCTAGAGGCACGATCAGTTCGAGCTTTATCCCTCCAATCATGGAGCTTATCCCTTGGTATATGGAGCATAAATCCCTTCATGAGAGGAATCCATCCCCCTCTTCATGGAACTAAAACTACCTCCATTTCCCTATAAATTGAGCTCATATTTCAATCTCAAGGGTAGCTTAAAGATTGTAAATGAGTTGCTGAAGAAATTCCCAAGAGTGCATACTTTCTACACTAGCTGTTGTTGGCATGATAATGATCACACCCTTATGTCCATAACTCCATATTGGTATTCAAAGAGGAATGCTTTTCAAATTGAAGGAGGAACAATTTTTCAGGACCCCGAGAGAAATATGTACCACATCAAGGCATTAGGTTGTAATATTACTCTTTTCATTCAAGATAATACATATGGATCTATTTTTCTCATTGAGTTGTTCTTATGTTTATTGAATAACATCAATACTTAGACTCCTTGATCACTAAGTTGGATTAGTTTTTCTTGATTATTATATGCTGCAGATGCTTTGATTCTTTTGTCTTGCCTTTGATTGTAGGTTCTACTTACTGGAGAAGCCTCTTTGGAGCAACTGGATAAAAGACTGCATCAAACGTTGGATTTCAAGGTAGGGGCATGTATTCTCTCTTTTCTTATAATAATTCTGAATTTCAATTAATCTATAGGAAAAGGTTTCCAAATGGATGTTTGTTTCTAGCTATTCGTTGAATACTAGGGAGATCGCTCTTGTCCACAAGAGGGATTAATTTGCATAAGAAAATGGCGGCTCTGCTGGGGAATATAACTTAGTTTCCTCTTTTTATTTTCAGTTTGAATTTTAGAGTTTTCTGATTTTGACTTATCTGAGATTGGGTTGGGTAGATAAATTTTAAGAATCCCTCAAATAAAAGTTTATTAGTTATTTTTTGTGGATTTTTCCTTGCCTCCGCAGTTTTTAGCAGAAAACAGTGCACCAGCCTCCACAATTTTTAGTTTAAAATAGTGTGGTACCACTCTGTTCTTCATTAGAAACTGTGGACATTTGGAAAATTTTTGAAAAAATTAAAATTATCTTTTTAGGAGCCAGATCACCTGATTCTTTGAGTTTGCCCCAGTCTATCTTAGCTGTCAAACCTTATGTGTGAATTTATTTTTAACAACTTTTGCATTTGTGTGATTTATCATCCTATTTGCATCTTATAAGCGAATGTATGCCCTACTTTATTTTTGATCCATACAAGGTACCTTCATATACCTCAGCTTATTGGTATGATGATATTGTCTTTCTGACCCATTAAGATAATTGCAAACCTTACTTTTATGAAAATTGATCCCTTTTTCATTTGCAAATTTGGAAGAGATTTTAGCTTACTGAAGCCTGATATCACACCAAAGAATTTTTGGATGTTTTCATTTTTGCTGAGATAAGTAGAATTTTTTCTTAGTCTTATCACAAACTAGGAGAAAACGTCTTCAAACTTCCTAGATAGACTTCAAAATTGGATTTTTCTTTGATTTTGAATTTTATGTTTTTAGATTTTTTTAGATATTGTTTTCTTTTGGAAATGGTTTGTTTATTAATTTGTAGTTTTTGATCTGATTGTTAAAGGAATTTCATTTCAAAAGAGAAATTGATCATTTTTCTAAATTGAGTTCTTTAGGAAAATGTCTTCTTTTCAAATATTTTATTTATGAAAGAAAGAATTGGTGCTTTGAAAACTGTTAAATCTCTTAATCTTTCCCTTAAATAAGATTCATTGAAAAGAAAAGAGTTGCACTTCTCATTTAAATGAATTTAGCGTATTTTTGAGTCGGGTCACAAACATCATTGAAGTTTCAAATCCATACCTTTTGTCTTAAGCAATAGCCAAATTAAAAACAACACTTTAATAAAATCAATCTAGATATTTTACATTTTCTAGGGCTCATTCCATCAACATAGCTTAGGCTAGTATTTTGGAACAGGTTTTAATTAACATTCCAAGATAGTTTAAACAAACAAGTAGCAATCTTGTGGTAGGAAAATCCAATTGTAGCATTTGTGCTCTAGGAAGCTCTTCTTAAAAGAGTCAAGCATGAGATCATGTCAGAACCATTGAGGTAATCGTTCCTATCTCAATGGGAAAGATAGCATATGTGCACGTAATACAAACGGTAAACCTCGGATAAACCATTATCGAGGAGCCTGGGGTCACTTGTTGGCAAACCTTGGATTTACCATATCAAGGAGCCTTCAAGGGAATTGAGCTTGTTACTATGCCCTTGCATGTATATAAGATCATAGACTGTTCCTCCAGGTACATTTGTTCCTGTTGGTGACCTTAGTGACCATAATATTTAGGATTTTTCCCAAGGTGACGGTGGAGGGAAGGTCCCACTGTACCTGGAACAGATGTCGACTAGACTCACTTGGACTTTCTAGAGGGTAATTTTCACTTCGAGATGACATAAGTGGAGAGACTTGCACCAGACTGTTTCATTAAGTAGGTTGTCGAGGTAACTGTTCCGACCGCCAAGTTTTTCACATTAGAATTCTATGACCTTGGATTTCATCACCAACTAGTGTTTTTAGTGTGGAAACATATTGTTTGTATGTGGATTTCTCTCTTATATTTTGTAGGCGTGTGTTCGATTTGATTGTTTCCTTAGTGACTTTAGGAATATTTTGTTGAAATTTTCTTTGATTTCATGTGTTAAACTTTTAATTGTGGCTGAATTATGAGACAATCCCATAGAATGCAGAGGAAAACCCATTAGTATACACCAAGTCAGTTAGAAAAGCTTAAATCTGAAAAAAGCCAACCATCAGGGACATGATCAAATGAACAAGAGGAAACATCAGTAATAAAACATCCTGATTATGAAGTAGATCAACCTCAAACAACATAAATTTCTCAAGAAAACTAACAATTTTTGAACTAGTTGAACTTACTTCCATAAATAGTGAATTATCAGCTATTGAGCTTGAAATTTCTGAACTAGAAACTGAACCTGCTACATCTGAGTCTACTTTGAAGTTCACAACCCCAACCCCTAGTCGTCCTCATTCACCGCGAGTGAAGTTTCACATCACTGAGAACCTTCCTCCTGGCCTCATTAACATTGAAGAGATTACTCATGCCTAAGAAGATGTTCTTCTTCCTTCACGTCAAGAATATTTAGATCTAAGGCCAAGTGAATCAATTTACTATTATAGCCCTTTCAAACAAGATCCTTGGTATTCTCAGTTAACCGATTTTTTCATAATATGAGTCTCAACTATTCACCACCTCGCATTCATTTTTATGCCATACCAATAGGTAATTACAGACCTTCATTAAACATATCTAGTGAATTATCCATGTTTTCTGCATCACTAGAAACTTATTTGTATGGTGGTCCGTCTGTTCCTTCAGGATACCAATTGCTTTTAGGTACTTTCTCAGGAGCATCTCCCTCTCTTGAAAAAATTGTACAATCACCTAGTCCAAATGAATCTCATACCGAAAACTTTAATGAGAACAAGTCTACATGACGTCTGTAAATATTCCTAACCTTGACCCTCAAAGTAGTAATTTACCGCCTGGGGGCATCCTCAAGGTAGTAATTTACTACTTGGGGGGCAACCTCAAGGACAATATATACTTGAAGGACAATACACACCTCAAGGACAGTACATACCTCAAGGGCAGCACAAACCTCAAGGAAAATATCAACCTCAAGGGCAATAATCTATTTAGGGTCCACAACCTCTTCAAGGATAGTACCCTATGCTAGGGCAATAGTCTCTCCCAAGACAGCAGCGTCCTTTGGGGCAGCAGTTTTATCAGGAGCAACGATTGTTACAAGGAGGTCAATCTTTTAGTGGAAATTATCCAGCCAACTATCAAGCTTACGTTCCAAATTATCAACCTCGTTATGGTCCATCACAACCTTCAATGGGAGCTTCATATCCTGGAGTAAATACGATGTGGAATCCATCATTGAATCAACATAATTTGCAACCTAACGTGAAAGTACCTTATAATCATCCTGGTCAGCCAATTGCTTACAATCAAATCCAGCAACCTGTCCAACCTACGCTTCAAGTTACACCTCAGGTATCTGCACCTAGTAGTGTTTAGCAACCTGGTCCGAGTACACCTAGAACTCCACCTCAAACTGCTACACCAACTTCTGTTCAACAGCCTACCACACCTATCCCTGGAATTTCTGCAGCCCCTATTTCTACAGCCCCTCAATATCATAACCGATCCCTCAAGTCACTGCACATCAACCTAGACCCACATTTCAGACTATTGTTCAGATGTCTTCGGAAAAACCTGGTACAAGTACAATTGTAGCAAGCCAAACTTATACAAGTCAGTTTATTTATCAACCATATCAAGGGAAGTATCAATATGCACCTATAGCACAAAATATAGTATACCAACATCAACCGTACCCTGGTTACACATATCATATACCAACTCGACCTTAGTATGGTATGGCTAACACTAGTTACCCGGGAGGCATTCCAATCCCAATCGCACAGGCTATTCTAGGTTATCCTAGATATCCTCCTCCTAGTACTGGTATAGTTCCTCAAGGTTATCAATTCGCTTAGCAGGACCCTAACCATCAGTTACCATTCATAACAACTTTGTATTTACCAGATTTTTCACGCCTAACAAAATATCCGATTTATTATCTTCCGTTTTGGCTGTCAATGCCGAATCAGTTGCCCAATGATATTCCTAAGTTCGAAGGTAAATTAGGAGAATACCCCTCAAAATATGTCATGAATTACCACCTCTGGTGCACATCTAACTCTTTAATCGATGATTCCATTTTATTAAGACTGCTTCAAAGAACATTGATAGGTTTAGCTAAAAAGTGGTATATTGAACTACCACGTGGTTCATTCAACAATTTCAATGTGTTAGCAACAATTTTCTTAACACACTGTCAGTTGCCAGTCCGATACGACAATGGCACGGAACTCTTAACTTCATTAAAACAATCTACGTCTACATACATTTCAGATCACATACATGAATGGAAACGTAGATGACGTTTAGTGAAAGTTTTTATTCCGGATCATATCTTGGCAGAATGGTTTATCGAATCATTGCTTCCAAAGATCACTGAAGATGTGGCTAAGGGAGGTGTTTTTATGGAAGAATAGGTCATTGCTCAAGCACAATACTTAGACCTTGTATATACACAGTCTGGTACTTTATACGAAAAAAAATGTGACTTACCATGTCTCGGTCAAATAAATACAACTCCTTCAGGTTCTCATGTTGGAGACGGTGTAATTGGTTTAGTTAGCTCTAATAAGAGTAAGAAGAAGTCTTCCAAAACTACTTCTCCTATCATAACCTTACCAGATTCACCGAAAGGAGATTTTTCCCTTGAAACTTCTACCAAAATTCATGTTGTAGACTCATCTATAGCTAAATATAAAACTAGAAATAAGAAGAAGGGAAAGAATAAAAAAAAAAACCACATCTACCAAAGAGAAAACCGAAAATAATGAACCAACTAATGAAAAACGGAAACCTCGTTATCCTTGTCTTGTCTGTGACGAGGATCACTATACCAAAGAGTGCCTGCATCGGTCTGAGGTCTCTAAGTTTGTTAAAGGTTCACCCACACACACTGTCTTGAAGGATCCTTTTCCTACTCAAGATAGCAAAATGATAGGATCTTCTTCAAATTCATCTGCAGATATTTTAATGATGTCTGAAGTTATGGATGTGACGCAATCGCAAGACTATGGAACTAAAAATCCTAACAGTTAAAGAGACAGAAAATTCTAGTCAAACACCAACTATATCTCCTTTGGTTTTTTATCCACTTCACATCAATCTAGTGATTAAACCGCCTGCTAAAGGTGTACTTCGAAAATCAGCTTTCAATCCACATGCAAGAGCTGCTCAGAATTATAAAATTGTTGAATACTTTGTGATATCCCCTTCAGTAATGTCGGCCTTAGAAGTGCTACAATAATGTCCAGCACAAAGGAAATTACTATTATTAGCTATCAGAGCTATTGATCCTTAGGATTCTAACCTCATGGTCTTTGTCTAGAAAATATTACACCAAGTCTCCCTCATCAGATGGCTTTTCAGATACCAGTATTAGTAAAAAACAGACGAGTTTTTCATACTGTAATTGATGAGGGGGCATCCACGTGCATAATGTCATTAAACTATTGGAAAAATATCAGTTCTCCAAAACTCAACCAATCACCGAAAATCCTTAAAGCCTTTGATGGAAGAGGATTTCATCCATACATAATACTCCAGGATCTACCTAAAGAGGTAGAAGGAAAAACCGTTAATCTAGATGTGGAAGTTGTTGATGCCCCTCTAGAATACAACCTTCTTTTGGGTCATAGTTGGCATTATGCCATGACTTCTATTGTTTCATCCATCTTTCGGTTAATCATGTTTCCTCACAAAGGAAAGATTGTGAAAATAGATCAGTTGTCATATTATTCGTATGACCCTGCTTCTACAGACAGTATCCAACATGTTGGAAAAACGGCTATCCCATACGAAGATGTTGGTGTAGGTTTAGTAAAAGACTCCACTTCGATGGGAAATTTCTCTATGCCTCCACCCAACGTACTGTGTACCATTTCCAAAATCAATATGATCTCATCAAGCACTATACCATTTGATGACACTTGGGTAGTGCCTTCAGAATCAGAACTAGACTCTTTCAATGGCGAGATGCCTTTGAGTCCTTTTGAAATGACATATGTGGTAGTACAGTTGTATTCTCACACACTTTCAACTACTCCTGATCAAATGAATGTGATCACCGAAGAATATTCTTCACTATCAAGCTTAGCTTTGACATCACTTTCCGATCCTTTTCAACAAGTGTTTCAGACCGATGAAAGCATTTGAGAATTTTTGTCATTGGATGAATTACCCTGGGATGATCTACATCATAGATATTCATTTTTACCTGATATTGATCAGTTTGAAAATTATTTTTCATCTATTTTTACAATTTATTGTGTCGAGGAACCACAGAATCCTATATCGATGAAAAATTCGGATTTTGAAACTAATTTCGGAAATATTTCTACGAGAGTTCCTATCAACATATCAGTTAAACCTGGAATTGTTGAAAACATTCATATAGGTGCTTCTTGTACGATTGAAGAGATTAACACATACAAAGCCCTATTTACAAAATTCCGAGACATATTTGTGCAGTCTTACAAAGAGATGCTAGGAATCAATCCAAATATTGTCATTCATGAAATTAAGACGTACCCGGATGCCAAGCCTATTGGACAAAGATTATGTCCAATACATCCGCGAAAAGCTGCTGCTATAAAAGATGAACTTGAAAAGCTATTATGAGCAAGATTTATTTATCCAATTCCATTGACAGATTGGGTATCTAATATAGTTCCCGTTACGAAGAAACAAGGGAATATACGAGTATGCGTCGATTATATGGATATTAATAAATCATGTCCAAAAGACAATTACCATACCCTCTATATCGACCAAATTATTGATGATTGTGCCAGAAATGAAATTTTCTCATTTATGGATGGATTTTCTGGGTATAATCAAATCATCATACTCCCTGCCGATCAACCAAAAACAACATTTATATGTCCTTGGGGGACATTTGCTTATTGAAAATTATCTTTTGGATTAAAAAATGTTGGTGCAACTTTTCAAAGCATATGTCTTACGCTTTTCATGATATCAAACATATTGTACAAACTTATCTGGATGACTTATCTACTCACTCTTTAAATAGGGACGATCATCCAACACACTTATGAGCTATTTTCATTAGATGTATGCATTAAAAGATTAGTTTGAACCCACACAAATGTGTTTTTTGTGTGCAATCAGGACGATTAATAGGATTCATCATTTCGAAATATGGCATTCGTGTCAACCGTTCAAAGGTTGAGGCCATCATCAATTTACCTCCTCCTTCCACACTTCGCCATCTCCAAAGTTTACAAGGGAAAGCAATTTTTTTACGTAGGTTTATCCCGAAATATGATAAGTTAACAAAAGGTTTTACCCGGTTTTTGAAACAAAGTTTTCCTTTTATTTGGGATTAGAGTGCTGATAAATCTTTTGATGCACTAAAACACGTGTTGAACCATGCATCGTTATTGCATCCACCCAATTACCACCAGGACTACTTTTTATACTTAGATGCCTCTGATTCCACCATTGGAATGGTTCTGGTTCAAGAGGATGAATCTCACAATGAGAATGTGATCTATTATCTAAGTTAGAATCTTAATCCGGCAGAAATCAAATATTCGCATGTGGAGAAATTGGCCTTGGCAGCAGTGCAAGTTGTCCAACGATTCCGTCACTACTTACTATTACGTAAAAAAACTATGATATCTAATTGAAATTTGATGATGTATATTTTAACAAAACAATTACTCGGGGGAAAATACTCTAAATGGATTTTCATCCTACAAGAGTTTGATTTGGAATTCGAGAAATCTAAATCAAAGAAATCACTGGTGTTTGCAGAACTCATGTGTGACTTTCCCAATATTGAGTCAGAAATCGTGGTAGAGAATCACATCGCAGATGAATCTATGTTTCTCATCAGTACATTAGATCCATGGTATGGAGAATCATTATATATCTTCAAATGGAAAACCTTTTGCCTATAGCTTTCACGTTCAAATCGACGGAGAATCCATTATCAATCCTAGCAATACAATATTGTTGGGGACACTCTTTATCGTCGTGGTGTGGATTTTGTTTTTCGACGTTGTATAACTCATGAAGAGGCTGAAAGGGTTTTCATTGATTGCCACTCTGGAGCATGTGGTGGTCATATGTCTGGGTTTTCCACAACCCAAAAGATATTGCGATTTGGTTCTTTTTGGTCATCGTTATTCAAATATTTCATTATTGCGGTCCGAAAATGCCAAATTTCTGATCGAAAGATGCGTGCGCCTCCATCTCCTCTTCACCCAATCATTTTTGTCGGTCCTTTTGCGAAATGGGGCATTAATTTCATTACATGTAACCCTCACTTGGCTAGGGGGCATGGGTATATTATTCTCGCTATAGATTACTTTACCAAATGGGGCGAGGTGATGACTACATTCACGGCAGATGGAAAAACTGCAGCTACTTTCATATTCAATCATGTGAATGCTCATTTCGGTGTGCCTCAAGCTATTATCACAGACCATGGGAGGCTAATGGTCAAGTTGAAGCCGTCAACAAGGTTTTAACCACCATGATTAAATGAATTATCGGAATTCACAAATGGAACTGGCATACCATGCTTTTTTCGGCACTATGGGCATACCGAACCTCTGCGAAAAATACTACAGGGTTCACTCCTTTTCAACTTGTCTATGGTTTAGAAGCTATGTTACCCATTGAATGTGAAATACCATCACTCCAATTAGCCATTGAGTTGTTACCAACTACCTCTAAAGAGGAAAAACACTTTTTGTACTTACTACAATTAGATGAGACTCGGCGCACCGCTGCATTAGCTGCCGAAGTTCATAAGAAACGTGTGAAAGCTCAGTATGATCAAAGTGTTACCCCTCATGTTTTTTCAGAAGGTGACCTAGTATTAGTATACGATCAAGCTAACGATAAGCTAGGTGCCATTTGAATCATTGTGGCACGGTCCCTACATAATTGTCAAGTGTGTGCTTGCAAAAGGAGCCTATGAATTGACTGATTATGACAGGGTATCTCTAGATAAGCCCAGAAATGGTCTTTATCTTAAGAGATATTATGCTTGACTTTCATGTGAAGATATCTCTTGTACAATAGTTACTTTTTAGATAGTGTACCTTAGATTAGAAAAGTGTGCCTAGTTTAATCTCATTGTTACTAGTATCACTACTTATCTTGATTACTCTTGATATTGCAGATGTCAACATCACTTCAAACGTACATTGGTTTTGTTGATGGTTTCTATCATAGTACACATAATATCTCTTCTGTGGCCTGGGTTATCTATTCACCCACCGATGAGTTAGTTTCTATGCATGGGGTATGCCTTGGTGAAACAACAAAAAATATTGCAGAATATAATGCAGTCATTGAGTTATTATCTAATGCCATTTTATTTGGTATTCAACGTTTGATCATTAGGTTGGATTTAGAACTCATTGTATTACATTTAAACAGGGTATATGCAATTCAAAATCCAATTTTATTGAGATTATTTTTGAAGGTTTGTCTCTTGGAACGACAATTTGATTACATCGAATATCAACGTATTTCAAGAAATTTAAACACATTGTCTAATGCATTAGCTAATTGTGTTCTAAATAGACATTTGAAACATTAACATAGTAATCCAAAACAACATTCGATCCATGTTGAACAAGATACTCAAAGAAAGTAGTAATATCATAGATAGGTTTGTTTTCAAAAAATATTACATCATCTATGATCATAGGTTCAAACACCTTATGATCTAATAGATACTGATACAAAAAAAAATGTCAATCCACAATGATCATCCACTATCCGTGATGACAATCATGGTAATAGTCTATGGCACACGCCACCTTGCGTAGGAATATCTTAAATGGTCCTGGAACACCTGTAACATGTCTATGAAGTCGGAGAGGAATGTCATATGTTCTTTTCTCAGGAATTTCTATGGTTAACCTCTACATGTTGTGTTCCATATCTGCTAGGATCTCTGTTTCCTGATCCTGTGGAGGTGCTATAGGTCATGCTTGCCACTTATCAAAGTAGCGGAGTGTAGCTGGTCCTCGTGGACCGACATCTGCATTTAAATATTGTTATCAGTATTGGACAATAAAAAACAAATAAAAAATAGATTAAAAACATAAAAATGATTCGCTTACCTGACTTATCCCACTATGCCTGTGGAGGAAATGATGTCTCAGAATCACCTCTGTAATCCATCCCTGCATAGGGGAAGTCTTCGATGGTGAATACTTGGTTCCCTAGCCACATAAAGTATGCCGGAGTGAGCCGAACCACTGAACTGCCATCGCCACCATGGCGATCCATTAATGCCACCCAGCATACCGTCTGAGGTTCCCTAGGTTCCCCATGATCTACTGGAATCAAATGAGGAGCAAGAAGCAGGATTCTCTCTAAAGCAAGTGAAATGAGAATGGTGTCATACCCAAAGTTTTTCAACTTTGCATTATTTTCTCTAGTTAATTGGCCTTTCATGTTGGCCAATAATCCTTTGCACCAAGTAAATATGGTCCTTTCTAAATACTCTACTATAGTCTGCATTTGCGATTTAGTGGCTACATGTGGAGCTACACTCCCACACAATCTGGTTACTATAAATGCAATCACTTTTTTTAGAAAATTTATAACACAACTATGATACCATGTATAAATTTTAATAAAATTATGTATTTCTGGATTCTCCTGATCTAACAATTATATGCCACTATTAAATACAAAACCCTTCTACTTAAATCTTTGCAGAAATTTAATCGCCAATTTCAAACACATGAAGAAATATCAATCACGCAACATAAGTGTTTTAACGAGAGTAGATGAAGCTAAAGCCTGTCATATATTGTGTGTATCACGGTGTGAAATATCATGCAAAAGGTAATGCGGGGCTCTCGTTACGATTTCTAATCGTCTCACCGCCCAAATACGCACTGAAATTAGCAAGCCACACTTTCAATTTCACCCCGCACTCCCCGGCAGGCACCGCCTCCTTTCGTAATCCTTGATGGTCAATAACATCTGAATGATTTAGATATGGCCAGCCTTGACTGCACAATCCACATAAGCATCTCCAATGTGTGTGTGGATGCATTGAATGCACCACTATAGTCACAACTGATAGTCAACCAAACCCCTTCACCTATCTCTCAACTGGGCCTCCACTGGATCTGACATGCATATAGTTAATAGTAGTATTTCTTCAGCTGCATGTGAGATCACTCCATGTGAATTAATTTAATATTTAATTCACTGATCTCTCACTAGTGCATCTTTATTTACAACCAGATAGAAATATCACAACTGAGTTTAACTCACTTAACTGAGTTAAACTAAATAACAACTCACATAACTACACATCCAACTCTGTTACAACTTTGTATCACTCAGTTACAACGAAGTCCACTGCTTGATCCACCAAAAAACCACTTCAACTCTAAATCCACTTAGCTAACTTATTTTCCACTTCAGTTAACTAGTTCCAAGTGCTCATTGAAAATAGATAATTATTTATTGTCTAATTTTTGTTAAGGGCTTAACAAAAATCGACAAGCATTCTGATTTTAGAAATGCATTCCACGAAACAACTTCACACAGGAATTCCAAACTTAGACACCCATACATCCATATAATTTTCTCAACCATCTATAAATAAATTACTGCTAAAAATAGAATTTGATCCAAATTCTAAAAATAGACATATCACCTAAAAATAGTCTGTGTGGGCTCCACCTAGTGTAGGTGCTTATTTTTCACTAGGATCAAGTATGATGTTTCCATATGCCAATTTCACCGTTTCTTGTTGAAATCTTCAACACTCCCTCTCAACAAGAAAGGAATGTCTTTGCATGTGACATGCAACTCCATGCATTCGCCCTGCAACCTTTGCATGCAACACTTTTGAAACTGAATAGCCTCCAAACAACTGAATCAGTATAATGCATCTCTCATCAAAGTCTTCTGAATTTTTCTTTGCTATTGCATATGTCTTTAGGAACCACTGCATTATTGAACTCTGCAGCCATGCACTCTGCACTTGATTCCAACTCTGATCCGTGCTCCACTATCTGACACTGTCACTTTGATCTAACTGCACCAATCCAACTGATCTTGCTATTGCTACTCCGTGGACTCCTCGTAGCCAGGTTCAATTCATGAGATCCACACAATCTCAATGAATCCTACCTAGCAACCTCTTCTTGGGATTAATCATGCACATTGCCCCACCTCTCACTTGGTGGTATAGCTGCATGCACTCCCTCTGCCCATATGGCATGAAATTTCTTTGCATGAGTGGTTTCTCCCACTATGTGATCCTCATCTTGTGGCTACTCCACATGCTAAGGTTCACTCTTACCTGCATGCAAATCATGCTCCCTCTCAAGCGTCAATTTCATGGATTTCTTACACTTCCCAACAATAGGAATCTCAGTAGAAATCCCATCTAGTTCAAGTCTATAGAGATTATTAACTCAAATCCCAACCTTCTTGGCTTTCACTATTGCTTTGTGTCGCAGGAAAACTTTTCCTTCACTAAAGACAACATCATAGCCTCTATCCTCTAACATTGTGACTGAGATTAAATTTTTCTTCAAACCAGGAACATGCATAACATATTTAAAATGAAAGAGTTTACC
Organism: Pinus albicaulis; assembly: GCA_034641835.2. Classification (NCBI taxonomy): domain Eukaryota; kingdom Viridiplantae; phylum Streptophyta; class Pinopsida; order Pinales; family Pinaceae; genus Pinus; species Pinus albicaulis. The sequence continues at coordinate 1,100,562,131 of CM076583.1, forward strand.
TTATGCCCTCTGAAAGGTAATGGTACCAATTTCAGTTGCACTGTATCGTCCATCGTCGCCCAACTCAATATGCATCTGGAGATCTTTCTCCTCCAAGTCACTGAAAAGTTTCTCATCTCTCTTCATGTGAAAGGAAGCACCACTATCAAAGTACCACCTCGATCCCAACGCACTAGACACCATGCATGTGATCAATGAGAAGTCAAGCTCAAATTGTGAGGCGAGAGTCTCACCAGCTACAACTCCAGTAGCCATCTTGTTCTTCTTCTTATGTGGACAATTTGTGACAATATGTCTATACTTGTGACAATGAAAACACTTCACTTTGGACATGTTGTGATCCTTGCCATATTCACCGGACTTAGATTTAGAATGTAATTTCTTCCCCTTCCCCTTCTTTTCCTTGGCAGCCAAAGCACAATCCTCTTCATTATCATGCATTCATGAAGAGCCATCTCTGGTGTTCTGCCTGAACTCCTCCTGCACTAGATCCGACCATAGTCGTTCCCAATCCAGCAGTTTTTCCTATTCGTTGACAGAGTCTTAATAATTGTGCCAACTCTTAGGAAGTCCCAAGAGAGCCAAGCTCACCAAATCATCATTAGAAACACATAATCCTACACTCCCAAGCTCATCCCTACATTGGAAAAACTTTTTTAAGTATACCGGAATAGTTTCGTTCTTCTCCATCTTGATTTTTATGAGTTTATCCTTCAGCGCCAATTTCCTATGGTCACTGCTGCTTTGGAAAAGATCTGTCAAAGCCTTCCACATATCATATGGAGTGGCTTTCCCATGACAGCTTGAGACAATATTGTCTCTCACACCTTCCAACAAAATCCTCCTCGCCCTTGCTACTTTCTTTTTCCATGCATCAAGTAATGCAACATCCCTCAAAGTGGGCTTAGGAACATCATTGTAGATGAATTCCTTCAATCCATTATCTTCAAGCACTGCCTCCATCCTATCCTTCCATGCAATGTAGTTTGAGCTTCCCTTGAGTGCATACTCCAACTGCAAACCATTGAAATAAATTTCGATGTCTACTCAACTGTCGCACCAAGAAATTCTTGCGGAAAATTCGAATTGTTCCACCAACAAAACTCAAAACTGCTTCAATATTTCAATCTATTCTGCTCTGATACCATGTAGAAAATTTATAACACAACTCTGATACCATGTATAAATTTTAATATAATTATGTATTGTCGGATTCTCGTGATCTAACAATTATATGCCACTTTTAAATACATAATCCTTCTACTTAAATCTTTGTGGAAATTTAATTGCCAATTGAAAACACATGAAGAAAGATCAATCACAGATAACAAAGATGTTTTTACCGGGAAAGCATAAAGATAAAAAAACCCACTATCATATATTATGTATATATCATGGATCATGAAACAATCTCATACAAAACTCTAATCCAAGAGCTCTCAGTACAATATACAATCGTCTCACACTGTCATACAAAAATTGGCAAATACATGCGCCAATTTACTGCCTCCTGAAAGCTTGCCTCCACTGCGCAATCCCTGATGGTCAAGAACCTCTAAATGATTTCAATATGGCCAGAATTTATTGCACAATCCTCATAAGCATCTCCAATGTGTGTTTGGATGCATTGAATGCACCACTATAGTCACAACTGATAGTCAACCAGACCCTTTCACCTATCTCTGTACTGGGCCTCCACTAGATCTGACATGCATGTAGTTAACAATAGTATTTCTTCAGTTTCATGTGAGATCACTCCATCTAAATTAATTTAATATTTAATTTACCGATCTCTCACTATTGTATCTTTAGTTACAACCATATACAACTAGCACAACTAAGTTTAACTCACTTAACTGAGTTAAACTAAATAACAACTCAAATAATTACACATCCAACTCTGTTACAACTTTGTATCACTCAATTACAACGAAGTCCACTACATGGTCCACCAACCAACCACTTCAACTCAAAATCCACTTAGCTAACTGATTTTCCACTTCAGTTAACTAGATCCAGGTGCTCATTGAAAATAGATAATTATTTATTGTCTAATTTTTGTTAAGGGCTTAACAAAAATCGACATGCATTCCAAAGTTAGACGCCCATCCATCCATATAATTTTCTCAACCATCTATAAATATATTATTGCTAAAAATAGACTTTGATCCAAATTCTAAAAAAAGACATATCACCTAAAAATAGCCTGTGTGGGCTCCACCTAGTGTAGGTGCTTATTTTTCACTAGGATCAAGGATGATTGTTCTGGATGCTAATTTCATTGTTTCTTGTTGCAATCTTCAACACTTTGAGATCTAATAGAAATATAGTTTTAATATATGTGCGACTATCCTTTAATTCTTCCTCATCACTACAATATTGTTTTTTTTAGCTAGCAATGGGAAGGCCTCCCTGTCTGGCCTGAAACAAGGATATGTTTTCTCCCCTTCGGGACAATCCAGTAAGAAAATAGATATCCTCTAGCTCAATTTCGAGCCGATGGTCACCAATGATGAAGCATTGGTATTGAACTTCCTATGCATTTACTAGCCATGTCATCAACTCTACTTATGCTTTCATACCTTGGATAGCCCATAACTTATATAAACCAAAAGTATGTAGTGCTCGTATTGTTGTATAATCTTCCATGGCTTCATTGTCTATAGCCTCATGTTCACGTTCACGCCACTCTAACATGGTGGAATAACCTACAAATAAACACATTTGAAAGTTAGAAACCATTTGGATGCAAAATTGAACCATTTTTAAGAGAATTTGTGAATTTTAAAACGGTCACGGTGCCTTCGTAGTTTTTGTGAGGAGACAGTGTAGATGTCTGCATCGGCTCCACATAAAAATCGCGGTATCTCGATATTTTTATATTTAGAAAATTATCGGGGTCCGCAATTACCACATAGTTCCCCCGTAACATTAATCCCTCTTTTGGAAAAGAGCGATCTCCCTAGTATTCAACAAATAGCTAGAAACAAACATCCATTTGGAAACCTTTTCATATATATTAATTGCAATTCGGAATTATTATAAGCAAAGAGAGAGGACATGCCCCTACCTTGAAATCCAACGTTCGATGCAGTATTTTATACAGTCACTCCAAAGAGGCTTCTATAATAAGTAGAACCTGCAATCAAAGACAAGACAAAAGAATGAAAGCATCTGCAACATATAATAATCAATAAAATCTAATCCAACTTAGTGATCAAGGAGTCTAATTATTGATGTTATTCAATAAACACAAGAACAACTCAATGAGAAAAAGAGATCCATATGTATTATCTTGAATGAAAAGAGTAATCTTACAACCTGATGCCTTGATGTGGTACATATTTCTCCCGGGGTCCTGAACAATCGTTCCTCCTTTAGTTTGACAAGCCTTCCTCTCTGAATACCAGCATGGAGTTATGGACATAAGGGTGTGATCATTCTCATGCCGAAAACAGCTAGTGTAGAAAGTATGCACTCTTGGGAATTTCTTCAGCAACTCATTTACAATATTTAAGCTACCCTTGAGACTAAAACATGAGCTCAATTTATAGGGAAATGGAGGTAGTTTCAGTTTCATGAAGAGGGGGATGGATTCCTCTCATGAAGGGATTTGAGCTCCATAGACCAAGGGATAAGCTCCATGAGTGGAGGGATAAAGATTGAACTGATCGCGCCTCTAGAAGCTTCCAGTTGGGAGAATATTCAACCAGCTGGGCTTCTAGAATTTACTTTTTCCTTTATTTGAATTTTTATGGGGGTTTGTAGGTTTTAGTAGTAGAACGTGTGGGGGTTTCCATAGTTTATAGACCAAGTATCCGCGGACCTGCAAGAAAAGGCTAGAAAAAGTGCGGAGGTATAATTTTAAGGGTTTTAAAGGGCTTTTGTCCAATTCCAAGACTTGGTTTAGGAACATTAGGGTTTTTAACTTCTAAGGGAGCACAATATAGGTATTGAAAGAGCTATATGGACAATCAAATGTCATGGTGAAAAAATAACGTGTAACAACATGCATGCAGCTAATAATAGTAAATCCTCAGTTTCATGTGAGATCATTGATTGTGAATTAATTAATATTTAATTCAATAGATCTCTGACTTGTGTATCTTTAGCTACAACTAGCACAACTGATTTTAACTCACTTAACTGAGTTAAACTAATTTACAACTTGCACCAATTGATGCACCACTGCACTTCGAACTCTATTACAACTAGAATTACTCTACATGTCTCACCAACCAACCTCTAACTCAAATTCACTAACTAACTGAATTTTCCACTTCAGTTAAATATTTCAAGTCCACATTGAGAATAGATTACAGTTTAATGTCCATCTAAATTAAGGGATAATAAAAATATACATGCACCCAAAAATAGCCCTGTGGGCCCCACCCTAGTGTAGGTGCTTAATGCACTAGTGTGGGTGCTGAATCTTCTTGTTTAATCTCAACACTCCCTCTCAACAAGAAAAGGATTATCCTTCACCCTGATCCTGTCTCTATGGTATTTGAATTTGATTTTAGTGAGCGCCTCTGTCAGAGTATCTGCATCCTGATCTTTCGTGGGAATGTACTGAAGCAACATGATTCTCCTCTGCACAAAATCTATAAGATGATGGTACCAGATACCTATATTCTTGGACCTATCATGAAACATAGGATTAATCGATAGTTTAATGCAACTCTGATTATCACAATGAATCATTGTCGGATCCATCTGAGAACCAAATAAACCTACCAAGATCTTTCTCATCCAGATAGCCTCACATGCAACTTGAATTTCTTCCATATATTCCGCTTCTGTTGAACTGAGCACCACGGATCGTTGCTTCTTGCTGTACCAGGAAACTATTGTCGAACCAATGTTAAAAATCCCCCCTGATGTGCTCTTTATGTCTGATGGACTACCAGCCTAATCTGAATCTGTGAAGCCATGCAAATTCACTCCATCCATCTGTCTGTACCATAGAACATAATCTGATGTGCCCCTTAGGTATCTCAGGACATGCTTCCTCGCCTTCCAAAAGAGCTTGGTAGGCTTAACCATAGCTTGACTCAGCTGGTTAAGCACATATAAAATTTCTGGTCTTATGTTCACTAGATACATTAGCAAACCCACTAACTTTCGATAGAAATTAGCATCCACTACCTCTCCAGAAGTAGCATCATATTTCCTCCAGTTTCCTGGAAGAGGAGTATCCATGGGTTTGCAGCTCTCCATGTTAAATTTACCTAGTATCTCCTTTGCATACTTGCCTTGAGACACAAAATTTTCACCATCTCGCTGCCACATTTCCAATCCAAGGAAATAATGAAGGAGGCCCATATCCTTCATTTCGAACTCCCTTGCAAGATCCTCCTTGCATGAGTGTATTAGCTGCTCATCACTAGTCAAAAATAAATCATCAACATAAAGAAAAATTATCAATTGCTTACCCTCAACGAAAATTTGGTACAATTTTGCATCTGCTTCACTTTTGGTGAAGCCCAGTCTAGTGAAATAGCTGTCTATCCGAGTGTACCAAGCACGAGGTGCTTGCTTTAGCCCATACAAAACTATTTTGAGCCTGCACACATGCGAATCGTTGTTGAATATATAAAAACCTTCAGGCTTCTCTATGTACACCTCTTCCTCAATGATCCCATTGAGAAACACAATTTTCACATCCATCTGATGAATGCGCCAGCCCATCTACTCTTAGAGTGAAAGGATGGATCTTATGGAAGAGTACCTTGTGACAGGTGCAAATTTCTCATCATAATCTATCCCTTCGATCTGTGAGAAGCCCCGAGCCACAAATCTAACCTTGTATTTCTCCACACTCCCATCAGCAGCTTACTTTACCTTGTAGATCCATCTCGAACCTACCACTTATTTGTCAACTGGTCTTGGGACAATTCCCATGCACTGTTTTTGACAATGGATTCATACTCCTCCACCATTGCATAACCCAAGTAGGTTGCTGCACTGCTTCCTCAAAGGAAGATGGTTCAATCACAAAAAAATTTCTCATAAGAGCCATGTATCCAGTAAATCTATCAAAAGAATGTCTTTGTCTGCGCTGGGGCTCCTACATTCCATGCAGCATCAAGTCTCAACCTATCAGCTTACGTGGTGTGCCTTCTGCCATTTCTGATGAATGGATCTACAAGAGTGATTTCATCCACTCCACGAACCTCCTCATATGGATGATCCACATCTTGAAGCTCATCGTTGGGAACCAACAGTTCTTCCTCTGCATGCAAGTCCAGCTCCCTCTCAAGGGAAAATCACATGGCTTTCCCCTCATAAAATTTTATATCTTGTCGCAAAACAGTCATTTTGTTGTTTGGAAAATACACACGATCATTATGGGGTGTTTCTGTGTACCTCACAAAAATCCCAACTTTAGCATTCGGTTCCAGATTCTTCCTGGCGTCCTTGGTCACATGCACATAAACAAATGGGCCAAAAATATTAAAGTGTGAAACATTAGGTTTCTTACCAGTGAAAGCCTCTTCAGGTGTACTCATGCCAATTACTCTATGAGGACAACGGTTTTGCACATAAACTGAAGTGTTTCATGCTTCTTCCCACAAATGCATTGGTAGGCCTTGATCATGCAACATCACTCGTGCTGCACCCACGATCGTTCTGTTCTTCCTCTTTGTGACCCCATTTTGTTGTGGGTTATGAGGGGCTATGAGTTCTCTTCAAATTCTTTCTTTGCTGCAGAAAATATTGAATTTGTTAGAGATGTGTTCTCCACCATTATCGCTCCTAATATCCTTCACTTGCTTCCCCAAATACTTCTCCACCAATGCCTTAAACTCATAGAACTTAGAGAATGTTTGATCTTTCTTATGCATGAAGAAGATCTAGGATTTATGAGAAAAGTCATCAACATATATTACATAGTACTTATTTTTTTTGTTGAAGCAACTGAGAATGGTCCACACACGTCTGTGTGAACTCTCTCAAGGATCCCCTAAGCTCGGTTCTCCTTCTCATGAAAGGTGGAATTTACATACTTCCCCATAGTGCAACTCTTGCACTGATATAACTGAGAAAGTGTTCCCATTGGAAGTCCAGTAGATATTTGTTGCATGAATTTCAAGGCTCCATTATGAATATGACCCAATCGCCTATGCCATAATTCGCCCTCATCCTGGCTCACCACTTTCTCCGCCTTGCCCATCATGGCAGCGCAACCATCTACCTCTACCTTGAAGAGATTCTTAACTCGAATCCCTATCCTCTTGGCTTGACCCTTTGTTTTATGTCGCAAGAAATATTTTTCGTCACTAAAAAGAACATCATAACCTTTGTCCTTCAACATTGCGACTGAGACCAATTTTTTCTTCTAACTTGGTACATGCATTACATCTTTTAATTGAAATGGCTTACCTGACTCCCTATGAAAGGTAATGGTACCAATCTCGGTAGCATTGTACCATCTATTGTCGTCCATCTCTATATGCATATGGAGATATTTCTCATCCAAGTCACTGAAAAGTTCCTTATCTCCCGTCATGTGAAAGGAAGCACCACTACCCAAATACCACACTGACCCCAATGCACTTGACACCATGCATGCAATCAAGAAGAAGTCGAGCTCAAATTGCGAGGCAAGGGCCTCACTAACTTCATATCCATAAACATTCTTGTTCTTCTTCTTTTATGGATAGTTAGTAGCAAAATGCCCATGTTCGTGACAGTGAAAACACTTCAGCTTGGACATGTCCTGTTTCTTGCCTTTGGACTCATATTTTGAAGAAAATTTATTCCCTTTCCCCTTCCTTGCCTTGGTAGCTAAAGAAAAATCCTCTTCATCTTCATTCTTAGATGAATATCCATCTCTTGTGTTCCGTCAATACTCCTCCTGCACCAAATCTAACCACAGTCGTTCCCAATCCGGCAAGTTTTCCCGTCTGTTGACAGATTCTTGATAACTGTGCCAACTCTCAGGAAGTCCTAGGAGATTCAAGCTCATCAAATCATCATCAAGTACTGTTATTCCCACACTCCCCAGTTCATCCCGACATTGGACAAACCTTGTGAGATATTTTGGAATGGTGTCACCCTTTTCCATCTTGATATTCTTGAGTTTTTCTTTGAGCGCCAATTTCCTATGGTCGTTGCTACTTTGGAATAGATCTGTTAAATCCTTCCATATAGAATATGGTGTGGATTTCCCATGGAGGCTTGAGACAATGTGGTCTCATACTCCCTCCAACAAGATCCTCCTCTCCTTTTCCACTTTCTCTTTCCATGCATCAAGATTGATAGCATCTAGCTTAGGAACATCTTTGTCAATGAATTCCTTCAAGCCATTGTCTTCGAGTAATGCCTCCATCATGTCCTTCCAAGAAATGTAGTCTGAGCTGCCCTCGAGTGCATAATCTAACCTCAAGCCATTGAAATCCATTTCGATCTTGAATCAGCTGTAGCACCAAGAAATTCTTTCTGAAAATTTGAATTCTATCCAGTCACAAACTCAGCTCCTGCTTCACTTCTGCAATTTCCTATGCTCTGATACCATGTAGAAATTATACAACAAGCATTTATATCTTGGATTAACCTGATCTAACAATGTACTAAAGTTAAATATTGAATCACTTCTACAAATCTCTTTCAGAATTAAAAACACAATCGCTAATCACATGAACATGAAGAAAGATCAATCACACACAACACAGATAATTTCCTGGGGAAATCTTATAGATAAAAACCCCACTATCTTCTATTGTATATTATATCATGGATCATGAAACAATTACATACAAAACTATTCTCACAATATCCCTCAGTACATCAGCTAATTGTCTCACACTGTCATACAAAAATTAGCAAATCCCTTAGCCAATTTACTGCCTCTAGACAACCTGCCTTCACTGCGCAATCCTTGAATTGATGGAATCTTACCTACATTGATTGCAAAAGTATCATGGGAACATCCAATGAGTGTTTTCCTACATGTGTGCAAGAAAATAATGTCACAACTGATAATCAACTTCCTTTTCACCTATAACTCAATTAGGTCTCCACTGGATCTAACATGCATGCAACTAATAATAGTAAATCCTCCGTTGCATGTGAGATCACTGATTGTGAATTAATTAATATTTAATTCACTAGATCTCTCACTAGTGTATCTTCAGCTACAACTAGCAAAACTGAGTTCAACTCACTTAACTGAGTTAAACTGATTTACAACTTGCACCAACTCATGCACCATTGCACTTCGAACTATGTTACAACTAGAATTACTCTGCATGTCCCACCAACCAACCTCTAACTCGAAATTCACTAGCTAACTGAATTTTCCACTTCAGTTAAATATTTCAAGTCCACATTGAGAATATATTACAGTTTAATTTCCATCTAAATTAAGGGATAATAAAAATAGACATGCACCCAAAAATAGCCCTATGGGCCCCACCCTAGTGTAGGTTCTTAATGTAACCAGGTTCTTAATGAAACCAAATGCTTAATGCACTAGTGTGGGTGTTGAATCTTCTTGTTTAATCTCAACATAAAATTAGTATTTGATCCTTTCCACTTTCCTTGGGAAGGTTAATAATATCATTGGATTCTAGATTCCATCCCCTTAACCTGGGATGGGTCCACTTGGCCCAATGTGGTCCCATTTCTCATCAAAGACAATTCATTAAGGGCAACTTAGGAATCCAAGTTCTATAATTATTTTAGGGATAGGGAGATTTTTTTTCATGTCATATTACTTTAACCTAACCCTGAATCCTCACCTCCTTTCCCTAGAAAGTATTGTACCATGCTTAAAGAGAACGAAAGCTCCATTCTTCATCATATCCTAGGGAAAGGGTCTTTAAGGTCACTTCACATCTATTTGTTGATCCATCCTTTATAAGTGACTTCCTAATTACCAGGTCTCCTCCCATCAGTGAAAGTACGTAAAGAGAAGGGAGTATTAGTTGTGGTGAAAATAGACTAAGTCTCCATCATTGCCCTTGACCTAGCAGTTTCCCTCTTAGGAGTCCCCTTCTGGTTTGAGTGGTAACAAGATGTATTGGCGGGAATTTTCAAAAACGTGTTTCAATCACGACTATTTCTTGATCGAGCCACTAGCTCGATCAAGCTCCTAGATAACCCTAGGTTACATAAGGGATCGATCGAGGGTTTGTTTCAATGCCCGATCAGCTATCTTCAAGCCCTCAAACAACTTGATTGAGGGCTAAAGGATTAATTGATCGAGTGCTTAAAATGGCTCTATAGAGCTGTTGTTTTTCACCCAAGACACACCCTTAATTGTCAAAAATTGTAACCCAAGTCCATGCATAATCCCATCAAATTCATATATTAATGTTGTAAATACTAAAATATTCAATGTGGGTTATCAATAAAATGTATTAATACAAATTAATATTAGCATATACTTAAAATATATTAATAACAAAAACCCATTTAACATATGTACATGTTATGTAAAATATTTTATTGTCAAGTTCTATGTATATATTATTTATATTTTTTAAAATTATGTATATATCATGTAAAGCCATTGAAAAAAATAAGTTTTTATGGTTAAAACATTTTAAGTGATGTCAATATTTTACAGTTTGGTCCTTTTTTAGGGATATCTTTTTTTTTTCTTTCGAAATCCAACAAAGTTTTTTTGGACTTACAAGTTTAAGTTATGTACTCTATATAAAATTCAAAAATACAATTTAAACAATGAAAAATTACACATTGTATTTTTCACTCTAAAAGAAGTATTCACTTGAATTAATTTTATCCCTCTTGGTTCATGCTAGATCTGTGCTTAAGATGGATATATGCTAGTTAGGTTTGTTTTAACATAGATGTTTGGGTTTAAATCCTTTGAATATATATGAATGAGGTTTGGTGTAAGCCTTGAGTGACTTTGATCACATAGATACACCTCTCATAGATCTAAAACTTAGTGAAAGATGTAGTGTCCCATTTTGATTTGACTATTTAAAGAGACTAGATATTATTATTTGAGAACATTTATTTACAAATGTCTTGGTTATTTGAATGATATTGTGATAATGAAACTTACAATTTTAAATTGTCTTATTGAGTCCAAAATGATTATTATTGAATGAGTTTATTTAGAAGCTGGAAGGATATTTTAAATGGGTTATATGCCCATTTATGTGATCTAATTGAAGGTATCGATTTATATGTTTGGGGTAAATTGAAATGAAAATTTTGGATACATTAAGTTATAAATATTACTAATGGTTTAACTAGTGTGATAGGAAACCACATATATGCATTGATGTGGCATTGTGTTAACATTATGTTGGACTTTGAATTGAGTCAAGGAACCATACAATTTATGTGATATGCTATATTGATTTTGATTATAAGACTTATTGATTCACTAATTATACTGTTTGTATGCACATGAAACATTTTTGTTGAGGATTATGGGGTTGTATGTAAACATACTAAGTATCATCATGATAAGAAGAGAAATGTCTGTGTTTCCACCTGTTGGTACTCCTTCTCCTGGCCTAATATGAAAAGCTAGGAATGCTTTTACGATGAGGTTGGGTGTTGTTGTGAAGGAAGGTCATGAACTTAGTAAGTTACAAGGATTAGCTAAGTGGTGTGCAATAAGGTGATAAACTTATTCCTCAATAGCTATTACTCTCTCAACAAAGAGAAACAAATCTGATTTAACAAGGTCATTAATCGTTGTGTCATTTCCACACCAAATTTTTTTGGATATATTTGAAAGGAATGTACATCATGGTATCCTTGGAAATACAATATGATAACTCTTAAAGACCATGAGATATATGACACCCTTGATATCATTTATAAATTATCAAATTATGGTGAATACAAATTAAATTGAAATTATAAAAGAGAAATAACTTAGTACATAAATTATTTAAACATGAAAATAATCAAATAGTTGATCCATAAACTATCATGGATATTCCACCGGTCAGTTTGTCACAACAATCTAATAAAATGATTCTTAAAAATCTAAAATAGATTCTATGAGGGTTTATTTCTCTTTATATTTTTGGATTTGTAAATTATTTTTTATTGCGTATGTATGAAAATTAAAACTATGTAGAAAATATATAACAATGAAATAAAAATCTCACAAACCATAATTAACACAAGATATATCCTTCGAAACCCTTTTGGGGGACAACTAGCTAGAACGTGAGGTCACTTTTCTTTCTTTCTCTGAATAACAAATGACTGCAAGTACAAAGAAGTAAGGCATGTGGCTCATGGGCTACTATAATGCAAAAATAATCTCTCCTTTTCCCTCTCGGCTATTCTTCTTATCTATGGAATAAAATTCCCTAAAAAAAATCCCCCCTTCTTCCTAGTGGCCTGGTTATAACACAAATTGATATCCTAATAGTGATTAGGTTTGAATCCTAGAACTCTTAACTAGAGTTACATTTTGGACTCTTCTAGATTCTTCTTCATCATGATACATGGCTAGCTCATTTTTCTTGAGAAATGAAGGTTGATGTGGTATCCTCTCAAATTATGGTGAACAAAATAGGAAGGACAAATTTCAATGGCAGAACTCTTGCATATAAACTCCGATTGAGGTGATTATTGTGTTGTTACAAATGCTTCTATGTAGAATAGAAAAACTTGTGTAGCTCTAAAGTTGAAAATTTTTAGCCAAAAAAAATGTCGTTTGATGCCTCAAAATGCTCCTAGAAGGTTTCAAACCTTAATTTACCAAACTAGGTCATGTGGGTAAAAATGGTCCTATGAGCTTATTCCTCCAATTTTTCCACTCTAAAAACATCGAGATGGATTGAAAACAATACAATGATACAATATAGATCAATAATTAATGTAATCTACTTAGAAAAAAAATCTAATGTAGTAAACAAACAATATTTTGTTTGTACTTAAAATGCGTTGTACACAAATTTATTGTGTGTGTGTGTGTATTGAATGATTGAATGTTACAATGAGGGCCCTACTTATATGATAGTCAAGGTTCCCATTTACAAATAGTCACGTTTTTTGGGACATGTCTCTTCAATAACTAATTATTATTTAACATATATTTATGTTTGTTACATTGTCACCTAGGGATGCTTTTCCCTCAAAGCATAGTGAAAATTATCCTCTCTAGTTGCGCATGTCACTTCGACATGTATAACTCGTCATTAGTACTATCTTGGAATCGAGGTTTATCCATTTCCCTTTCAAATTATTATTATTTTATTTATTATTATTTTATTTTATTCATTATATATTAATTATATTTTTAGATAAGTAACTTTATAAAAAAATATTATCAAGTAACTTTATAAAAAATATTATGAAGTAATTTTATACCAAAAACAATTTATGAAGTAACTTTATAATAATTAATTAATGTTTATCAATTTTTTTCTTTTATATACTTAAACATATTTTTTTAAATTTTACGGTCCATGTCCCTTTATTTCCATTCTATCATCTAAGCGTTGCAAGAATAATTGGATATAACATTAGCAACCAATGACACTATGAATGAATAAAACATTAAAACATCATAGTGGTTGCTGAATTAATGCACCACCCCTTAAATCATACAATGGAGTGAATCACTTATGGCCAAACCACCATTAATAACATTCCATAATATGTGACTGAGTACGACATAATGGCATAGAGCCGAATTTTTTATTTACAAAAAAATCCCTCAATCTTTAACTGACCCCATCCCAGAATTTTCCTCGGTAACCAAACCATCTCTAGGAACTCTCACAACCTTGAAACACTCATCATTCTCCTCCACTACAACATAGCCCTTTGAGTTGAACGTCAGCTCTAGGACCTTGCAAAACACATGGTGAAGCAGGCTCAACTTCTTGACGATGGTATCTCAGTGGTAGAAAGGACGATGTTTTATTCATTTTTAAAGGTAATATTTCTCTTTTAAGTTGGGCTAGTGTCCATTGTTTAATGTTTTATTTCTTATAGCAGAAAGGTTTTATGAAGCTTCATAGTAAGTAGCCAAGTGGAAAATTTGATTGAGACTTTTGATTTTGCAATATAATTTTGTCTGTAAGCCATTGTGTTGGTACCTAAGAATTCATATATGTATTTCCCAACATCAAAATTGTTCAGTGTAACAATACATTTGATTGACTCCGAATCGTCAGTTTAGGGGGAATATAGTCTTCTCCATCATCAAGAAACTCTAAGATATATTTTCTAAGGCCTCCAAGACGATGTCAACATTTAATGAGCGAGTCATTTGTTCCCCCATAATTTTCAACGTTTTCTTCAAAATTGAGAAGCTCTCTATCAATTTTATTATCAAGAAGTATCTCAAGAGCGACACTTGTTTTTAGGATATCCTAGTATGTTTGGATGGAAAAATAACCATTCCCATAATATAACCATGTTAAAAATATTTCAGCAAACTTGTTGGGCCATTGGATTGTATTGTAATGAAGTTTCTTTGCTAGGGTTAGGGTTCCAAGAGGACATATGAGAGGAATGTGACATTCTAGTATTTTGGCCCATTTATTATGGACTTATATCACCACCTTCCTGTTGGTGAGGTAAATCTCCTCTGTGGACAAAGGCGATCCCACTAGCCCTAGAGTGGGTCTAGCCACAAACAAGACACGTTATGACAGCAATTCCTAGTTAATGAATGGACGGAGACTTGATAGATAACTTACCGTATATCCTCCGCTATTGTTTTTGTTGGAAGGGTGGCTGCCTCTCGCTCCTGGTTTGATAGATCACGATCCGCTCGTTCTCACACTCGGATACCTGCACATACATAAGAAAAAAACATGATATACAACATACTATTATGCATTCGTAACTATCAGTCAGTCGAAGAAGACTAAATCAATTGCATCAATAAACAAAACACAATGATGGAACCAATACCATTTTCGAGTATATTAATGAAAGGAAGGAAGATTACAACAAAGCTTCGATGTTGCGGTCTCCTCCAACAGGGTTCCAGCGGAGCACGTCTCACAAAGCTCGTCGGGAATTTGGACGGGGCTGCTCTACGGAATTCTCCTTGGTTCTACCTTCTCGATATCGATTACTCAGCTATAGTATCTCTTCTCCAAGTTCAGCTTCTTGGCTATATGTTCAACTAGCTTTCATAAAGGGAGAAGGCTTGTTTATATAGAGGGAGAGGGAGAGGGAGAGGTTAGGATCCCTATAATCATGGAAGGGAGACCTATCTTCAAGGAGTGTTCCATGGGAGGAGGAAACCACTACCTAAAGAGGGAGATATGTGGCTCATCAGATTAACCACTTCCTGTGACTCATCCCTGAGGTGGTTAAAGGAAACTTCTGCCTCTAATTTGTTAAAAAACATTCCCAAAAAGGCTGGTTCGGGCACAAAAAAGAGACAAAGTGCCATATGGCACGGGCTCTAGTGTACATCCTCCACATTGGCACGAGGGGTGAACTAGATACCTGCGCCAAGGCCAAAACATAGGTTTTGTGGGCTTTCTGAGGAAATGTTCAACAGGAGAAATGATGTCCTTATGTAGAAGGATGCAAAGAAGGTGTTTGTAGAGTATGACACTGCTCACAGGTTATGGGAAATACCCTCCAATATGCGGGGCAAGAGATTGCGGGAACGGTGAAAAAATGTTGTGTAACAGATGCCCCCTAAAGCATGAGGTTCAAGAGAGAGGGAGGGGTGAAATGCTTTATGAGAATATGTTCGACCCAAACACTGTTGTCGAAAAACCTACAAGTACGAATACAATTGATAAATCTGATACATGACATGTGGCATGGGCGTAGCCATCCATAATAAAGTACATAAACAACGCGATCCGAGGTATGGACACAGCCATCCAAATGCAGGGATCAACAAATAGACTCAGGTATGGTCGCAACCATCCAATCAGAAGATTCATATAATAAGTCATAGTAATCCATAAAGAACTCGCAGCCTATATTTCATCAAACAAAACCCAGGGTCTTGCGCTCCATCTCGACCCGAACAAAGTACAAATTTGAGCCAGTGAATATGTGAGATGAAGTTGAACATGCAAGAAAATCTTCTAATTACCAGCCAATGATGAAAGTTGTTAACAGACGTGAGAGAAACCACCAATAATGACAATGGCTATCAAGGTAAAAAAGGTACAATCCACAGAATGTGAACAGTGATCTGACGTCGAACACCCACAAAGTCAGTCGATCGAAGGCCAATGATGTGGACCTTATGTCGAATGCGAAGAACCTGCCATTGAGGCATGCAGGCTCCAAGGTACCTGAAGGGAGTCTCTAGATAAACTTCCTGGATAATGAGCTAGAGTCAACAGGAAGGGACCTTGATCGAAGGTGGGCCATAATTTTTCCCACATCATCGACACGAGACAAAATAATATTATGTTTGTGAATCAAGATCAACAGAGAATCAGAGGGAGGTTGACAACTTCAGAGGCAAACTTCTCTTGAACATATCTGCGGCACAACACTGGATTTGGCAGTATTTGACATCAAGGGATCTGAGGTCATGGTGACGTGGCAAAGAGAAGATGAGTTGTCAAAAGAGATTACCCAAACCCATGGAGGAAAACAAATAACGAGATGAGATTTCCCCAACCGGACACGAATGCAGACAAGTGCCATGTTCAAGAGCGACATACTGCCAACATGAATATAATGTGGTTCCATTTTCCCCCACCATTTCTGGTGAGTACCCCAATTATTTTTGAAAACAAGCTTGAAGGGGATAGCATATGCTTGCGATGTAAGTTTGTCCTTCGGAAAAATCCAACCTAGTACATTTTACGAGCCCTAGGAAGGAGGAACTTAATTAACGTCATGACAACGAAGTCTGATGTCATCAAGTTTTAACGAGTCTGACAAAGGGAGAACTCAACTTCTTTTCATGTTTAGAGAGTTTGAAAAGAAGGCAAAAAAGAAAACTCCAACAGTCCCTTTTCGTAAGTAGTCTCTCAAATCCAAAAAGGTTGAAAACAATATCTGAAAGAACCTCTTAGTCACGATCGGCTAAGGTATTCCTTTTTTGTAAATAATCTATCACAGCCCGAAAAAGAGGTAAACGTATACTGGGTAGATATCGTTTCGCAACCAATTTAAGGAGTTCAAAACGACAAGCGACTCGGCGATATTTTCAGTTTTAGAGAGTCAGAAAAGAGTTGAAAGATGACTACAGTAGTGACATTTTCGTGTTTTTACCGAGTCCGAAAAATTATAAAATACAACTCGTTTCTTCGTCATAACCATGTGAAAACCTGTTGCTGCATAAAAAGATACGTGTAAAACGTATTTCATGAAAATAATATGAAAATATTTCAAAAAATATGTTTTAAAACCTATTTTAATATTTTTAAAAGTTATAAAGACCATAAGTGGTAAAAATTATTTACTTTTCACTTTTACCTCTTTGCAGAGCAACAGTGACCCGTTTTCCTTGCGATCTTCTGGCGACGATTGTGAACAATCTAGTGAACCAATCTAGATTTCATCAGTTTCAGGTAAGATCCGACATAATTTGATATCTTTTGAGCTATATTTCATTACCTTTAATTGTCATTTTGAATCCCTTAGGGGATTATTTGTAAAAACTATGGCATCGTGGTTGGCACAGGTTTCAAGCACGGACCCGCACCAATCAACCCTTTTTTACACAGGGGTCACGCTAACTGCACAACCCAAAATCCACCTTAATTCCAATAAAATGCAACCATTTGATATCAAATTTTAATGCCCAAGGGGACTTACAATGTTCATATGGACAATGCATGCAGGTACCAAGCAGAAAAGATGGTAATTGAGTGGAAATAGAGAGAACACAGTGAGGAGGATGAACACGCCATGGAAAATGAACAATGCATGCATGCCCTTAGAAATTGTGGGCTCAAGAAGTTCTTCCAGACACCATGTCTCCGGGCTCAGCCCGAATTGCTTCAATATTTGATAAGAATTTGGGACGAAGATCAGGAAAAGTTTGTACTTCGGGATCAGGAGCTTGAACTCAAATTTTCTGATGTGTATTTCATCACTGGCCTGTTGCATAGGGGTGCAGTCCCTATCTTGACCAGTACCCGTCCTTTCGGGAAAACCATGGCAATGGTAATTGACAGGGTGTGTTGAGGGGCACGAAAAGGAACAGGGAGCAGCAAGGTGGACATCCAAACCGTCCTTGATCTGGCACTAAGAGTAGTGTTGCAAACTATCACGTGGGCTACGAGATCGCAGGCACCACATGAGGCCATGAAGACACAACTACTTATTGCCTTAGAGTGTATGAACTCGACTTTCTTCAACTGGGCCGAGGCCGTGACTATCATAATCAAACGACAACTCAATAAGTGCAAGAAGACCAAACTCAAGCATTTTGGGTATGGATCGATTCTGGTATCGTTTTTCTTGGAATGATTACCCATATTCCAATGTCAGGAGGTTATTGTCCCAATGTCGCCACCCACAGAGCCATGGATGGCCCGATGGGCCGCACTGATGCCTAGAGCAGGGGGTGGCCAACAGATGTTCTAGAGGCCAAAGTTTTTTGATTGGCTTCAAAGACAACTGATTGTTGTGGAGGATTGTCCCTACACCGGCACAGACTTCATCGGAGATCCAGACCTCCCTCTCCTGGAGGGAGAGGATTGGGACGAAGAGCTAGGTGAGACTCATTTTTTTATTTTCATGGTTTTATGATTTTTTGGTATATATGCATGTTTTGATAGTTATTCTTATATGTATGCAGATGTTGGCCCAGAGCGACCTGTAGGTATGTCGCTGATAGCGAGGCGAGTTCCTCGTGATTTCGATCCTCATGGTGAGGGTGGCAAGGAGGAGCTAGTACAGAACCTAGAGGGGATC
Source organism: Pinus albicaulis (assembly GCA_034641835.2). Lineage (NCBI taxonomy): Eukaryota > Viridiplantae > Streptophyta > Pinopsida > Pinales > Pinaceae > Pinus > Pinus albicaulis. Next base: position 1,100,580,950 of record CM076583.1, read on the forward strand.
GCCCGTGGGGTCCCAGACTATGCTCGCTTGGATGATGTGCCTGCGGCCTATCAAAGGCACACTGTAGGGGTGCCGAGTTGTATCCACCGCTTGCTGAGGTGGTTGGTATGGGTGGTGACGTGCTATCATGAGCACCACGCCGATTAGGCACTTAGGCTTTATTTCCGCACATTCTTGAGAGACATGTTGTCTCACAATGTAACTGAAACACACATATATTATTTTTTGGGTTTTATGATGCACACGTTGCAAACAAATGATATATATATATATACATCTATTTTCTACATGGGTCTATTTACATATGATGATTTTTTTATAAATTGCGCAAATGTCTATCTAGCACAATGTTAGCTATTGCACTTGTTAATGTATTCATTCGTCTTGGTATATGTTGATATGTAATGAAATCAAAATTTCTTTCAACTAAACGAATACGCAAATACAATCTCAAAATGCATGGGTTTCGAACCGAATAATAACCGTTAAATTGAAGAACAACAAGTTGCAAATCCAAATTCACAAGCAACGCGCGTATGGTAAGGTTAACCGCCTCGGTTAATAGTTCCAAAATAGCACTATATTCAATGCCATTGTTTGTAGCTAGTCCTAAACAAATACCTTGTAAGTTAATCAACTCACCAACAGGATCATAAATTACCCAGGTTGTCGAAGACAAGTTCCTGGTACTACGGGAAGCACCATCCGCGAAACCGAGATAAGGGGAAATAGACATCTGCATAACAAACAAGACCTAATAAGCATAAAAATCTCACAAAGCACATCAAACCAAAACATGCACAAAAATGAAAAAAATCACCTATGTACACATATCATGCATGAATGACTCAAGCATAATACTTTTTCAGGTACAACCCATTTCTAGGCTGCGCTAAGGGATAACCTTCATAATCAATAAGCTCATAAGCCCCATTCTATAACACGCGTTTGACGATGTAGGGACCATGCCACATGCGTTGGAATTTACCTGCCCCTAGCTTGTCATGAGCTTGGTCGTACAGGAGAACGAGATCGCCTTTGATAAAAGAACGAGGGGAAACTGTTTAGTCAAAATGAGCTTTGACTCACTTCTTCTGTGCTTCGATGACCAAGGCAGCTAAGCGACGAGTTTCGTCCAATCTCTCTAAGTAGAGGAGACACTCTTCTTTAGGCGAAGTATTAGGCAGTAATTCCATAGCTAGTTTGAGTGAAGGGATTTCACATTCAATTGGAAGAGTGGCTTCCAGACCATATACCAACTGAAACGGGGTAAATCCGGTCGCACTCTTAATCGACATTCGGTAAGCCCAAAGAACTGAAAACAACATGAGATGCTAGTTTGATTTATGGATCCCAATTGTTCGTTGAAGCATTGTAACAAGGACTTTGTTTACGACTTCAACTTGGCCATTAGCTTGAAGATAATAAGGCGTTGAGCTGTCGTGACGCAGACCCAACTTAGACGTCAGCTCCACCATCATATAATACCGAAAATGAGAACCATGATCGGTAACGATGGCTTGAGGGACACCAAACTGAGCAATAACGTGATTGAATATGAATTGTGTCATTGTCTTACCATCTGCAGCCAATGTAGGCATTTCTTCAGCCCATTTCGTAAAATAATCGACGACGATGATAATATAGGCATGCCCCCCAGCCGAATGAGGGTTACACATCATAAAATCGATGCCCCATTTGGAAAAAGGACCAATGGTAATGACAGGGTGTAAAGGAACAGGCGGCGCACGCATTTTGCATTGATAAATCTGGCACACATGGCATTTGCGTACTGCAACAATGCAGTCTTTAAAAATGGATAGCCAGAAATAGCCAGCATGAAGGATCTTCTATGCGGTGGCATAACTAGACATGTGACCACCACAAGCGCCACTCTGGTAGTCATTTAAAACTTTCTCATCTTCCTCGATGGTCAGGCATCGGCGGAGTACAAAATCGACTCCTACACGATAAAGGGTATCTCCAACAATGCAATAAGGTTGTGATTGATGATGAATGCAGCGTTGGGCATCTTTTGTTAACTCAGACCTGAAAGTAGATGTTTGGAGATACACGATGATATCACCATACCATGGATTGAGGGTGTTAATCAAGAAAAGAGTTTCATCCGGTATATGATCCTCGGAATGAGAAGGAGCAGAGTCGGCAGGGGGAGAACAAATCAAATCAGCGAAAAAAAGTGATTTCTTCAATTTGGTGGTAGTAAAATCCAAATCAAACTCTTAGAGGATAACGATCCACTTCGATTATTTGACCCCCAACAACTATCGCAACAGAATATAGGTCATGGGATTACAATCAGAAATCACGGTCACCGTGCGTAAAAGGATATAATGATGAAAATGCTGGACGGATTGGACCGCAGCCAACGCTAACTTCTCGACATGTGCATAACATGTTTCAAGGTCGAGAAGGTTCTGAGACAAGTAGTAAACAAAATTCTTGGTACCATCATCATCATATTGAACCAAAACCATGGCAATCATACTGAAGGCAGCATCTAGATAGAGGGTGAAATCACGATGGTAATTCGGAGGACGTAATAGAGGAGCATTGACAAGCAACGTCTTAAGCCTATCAAAAGACTATTGAGAAATCTCGTCCTAATAGAAAGGGATGTCCTACTTTAAAAGTCGAGTGAATCCTTTGGCTACTTGGATGTAGTCTGGGATAAAACGACGTAAGAAATTCGCTTTCCCTTAGAGACTCTGGAGCTGGTGTAATGAGGATGGGGAGGGGAGATTAACAATAGCCTCAACCTTAAAAGAGTAAAGGTTAATTTCGTCTTTAGATACGATAAACCCTAAAATTCTATCGGAATCGACGCAGAAGACGCATTATGCGGATTGAGCCGAATGTTGTAGCGTCTACAACGAAGAAAGATCTGGTGGAGATGGTCCGGGTGGTATTTTCGCGCAGCTGAATGAGCCGGAAGGTCATCTAGGTATGGTTGAAAAATATGATGAATATCGTGAAAGGCATAAGACATCACACGTTGGAACGTGGCCTCAACATTCTTTAAGACGAAAGGGAGTTTCTTATACGCGAACGTTCCCTAAGGACAGATAAAAGTGGTCTTGTGTTGATCGGACGGGAGAATGTTGACCTGATTATAGCCAAAAAAACCTTCCATAAGGGAAAAAATCTCACTCCCCACACAATCGTCAATGATCTGATCGATGAAAGGGGTGGGATAGTTATCCTTAGGATAGGCCCGATTGATATCGCAATAATCAACATAGACCTGAATTGCTCCCTGCTTCTTATCCACAGGAACAATATTAGAAACCCACTCTGTTAGAGGGATCGGATAAATGAAACCCTCTATGAGAATTTTTTCAACTTCATATTTTATAGCGATGTATTTCCAAGGATGCACTAGATGAATATGCTGGCAAATAGGCTTCGCACCTGGGTAGGTGGGAATCTCATGCACCGCAATACTGGGGTCGATTCCAGGCATCTCTTCGTAAGTGTAATGTTCCAAATAGGGAAAAATAAGCTCAGTAGGGAATACCTTAAGATATTCCACTATGGAATCACAGCAATATGGAATCACACCAATAGATATAAACCAGAGATAGACTGGTAGGGCATTTACTGGTTATATCACCTCTAAAGAGAGGGTGAAAACTAGAGGCTTCCTGGCCCGTTCCAGAGTCTCTCTACAGAAGAATGGTGAAACATAGAAAGCAAGGGAATAGCACACTCCTATTGGATTTTGCAGCTCTTGGGATCCTTAGATCTACAAATCTAAATAATGGATCCAAAAGAGGTGCAAAAACCAAACAAGGAAGAAGCGGGCAATTCCACTTTCAGGAAAATCAGCAAGAGGCTCAGTGAGAACGCTGTATAAGAAAATGGGTGCAAGAATAACGCAGTTCATGGCTTGGCTCCCCTAGCTTAGGCTATTTTGGACTCATGTGATGAATTTCAGGAAAAAAAAAATGAGCTTAAGGACCTTAAACAGATCTCCCAGGAAGCTGACTAGCTAAAAATCAGCCAAAGAGAAGAGCTGCTGCAACAAGAAAACCCAGCAACCAGAATTGTGCAGTTTTTCCAAATAATCAGAGGAGGTAAGATTAAAATTTCCAAAGTATATCAAGATACATCAAATCAGAAATATAAATGATCCTCCCTTCAATCTACAGCAAATCCCATGAACAATATAGCGGAAATTCTTCAAGAGAGGCAACTTCGGCATATGTAAAATTGCAGAAATGAAGGAACAACGTTTCTCTATGAGTGCTTCAGCAGTTAAACATTAAAACTTAGATCTAAAATATATATATGGCTATAACATCAGATCCATACCAGATCTGGAAACTACTCAGCCTTCTCTACAAGATCCCCTTGGGATTTCATCAAAATAATGCATGAATAAGTGTAGATTTGAATTATTAGCTACAGGACTGCATAATACACAGAATTTCTGAAGATGAGTTTATTATAACAGATTTCAGATCTGAAATAGCTTAGAACAGTAGCTACTTCAAAGATTTACAAAGTGAGAGGCAAGCCTCAATCACTTGAGATCTTCCATTGCACAGAAACTAAAATAACATTAAAACCTCAAGTGCAGAAAACACAGTTCTTGAGAGAGACTGCGCAGTAGCTCAATAAAAATGAAGCACATGCTATAAAATACATATCTGAATATAAATAAGAGAGAGAGCCTCTTCCGAGTGGTCACAAGACACCCCCCTTGAGAGAGAACTCCTCCAAAATAGTAGATCTCTGCAGATATAGGATACCACTTGCTGCAACCTGCAAAGCAGCTAAACCCTCAATGGACCAGCGCTATCCAAACAAGCAGAGCTTGGTCTTCAACCTACTTGTGGCTCATTTCATTACATTCTCCTCCAAGAGCTACTCAAGGAAGGAGGGAGGATTCCTAAACATGAAATCCTCTTCCCCTAGGCTAAATAGCCTAGAGAGCTAGAGTTGCTCAAGCAACCTCTATTTCGAAAATATTTCAACAACCATTTCTCGAGCCCTCTCCTCCTTTTTATAACTTGAAGGGGTGCACAAACCATAAACCACTTTAATGGAATTAACCCCTTTCACATTGGATTCCTCTTCTAAAACTGTGCTGGTTCTCCTAGGTGGTCCGATTTCTGTTCACACACAAGTGGATTTTGTTACAAAAGGCCCAGATTTATCCCTTTTCACATTGGGCATGTATTTATTCTTTGATTTAAGGAGTTTTCCTTATCCTCCTTTACATTTTATTCATCAGTCATGAAATACAAAAACGAACAAGGAAAAATTAATGTTCCAATTAGCTGAAGCTAATTTAGGAACATTACAGTCCCCCCCTCCCAAATGTTGCTTGTCCTCAAGCAACTGCAAGGAAGAACCAGACTTCTCCTTCCCTTTTTTGTGGCCTCATCAATGGATCCCACCACAGCTTCAAATGATAAGCAATGAATCTACCCTCCAATGACCTTCTCCAAGTGCAAAATAGCAAGTGTACATCATGAGAAATGGGAGGTACTAGTGGTGATCTTCTTGTTGCTCAATGGCCTCATCGGGTAGGAGTGATGAAGAGCATTGGGAAATCTTTTCCCAATGATTGTCTCCCAAACCCATGATATCATCCAAATAGAAGGAGCCATCCTTGATAGCTCATAAAAACATTCATTAATCCCCGTGATGTGCATTGAGTAGGGGCTACAAGGCTGGAAATGAGGGATGAATATATCCAACTCATGTTGTCCCTCTTCCCACTATTGATGGATGTGGAGCTGTGGATGCTGGGCTGCAAAAATGTGGTCACCATGAAGCCAAAAGGAATCTTAAACTTCATGATCTCCTCCATTGATTCTAGTGAGCCTCCTTTCCCACCCTCTTATGCATACAGTGAAAAATTTATCTTCTCCATATGTGCTCCAAAAGATATGTGGACTAAGTTCCATATGATGTGCTAGATGGTGACAATAGTCCCTCTGTTGAGACCAGTTTTGTCCATCATCTTGTTGCCTCAATTCATGATACCATAAGTGGCCATCCCACCACTTGCTTGTTGAAATAAGCTTCTTCAAAGCTTGGAAATGATAGAGGAAAATAAGTGTTGGCTGAATGGAGATCAAGAAAAACATGTCTTTCTCTAATTCCTCCCATGTGAGAGGCTCCCCTTCATGATACAAAATCAATGCATGACCCTTTGTAGAAGATGATACAATGTACCATGCAGTAGCCACAAAAAGTTCCCTCCTCTTCTTGAAATACAAATGAATACGGGAGAGTGCATTCCCAATGGATCCAATCTTCCAATGTATCATTCCTCCTCTCCCATGTATGCTCCTCATAAAAATAGAAACATCAAAAACATAGGAAACAAGAATAGAAATCATGTTCGCTGCCATATGCAACAAGGGTGAATGGCAATGATCTCTCATATGCAACCAACGTAGTTTGGACCTCAACTGCAATAGAGACTGCTGAAAAATGTGGTCTTCCAACCACTTGCATTTTGCCCCAATCTCTTCATAAGCTTGAAGGAAGTGTATGATGGATGAGGCAATGTGAGTATGTCCTCCAAAACAAAATTCCTCCCCGATTCCTCATAGGGAGTAGTTATCAAAATTGGTCATGGCCTCAAGTAGACCATGCAACCTCAAAATAAGAATGCTCCTCCTTGGAGAAACATCTTGCACATATGTGGTTAAGGGATGCATGTATACATGAGATAAATCAAAATAATAAATATCCTTACCACAAGTTTTTCTCATGCAATGGGGGCAACTCATAGATGAGCCTCCTTCCATTCTCAAAGAGAAGAGAGAAGACTGTAATAACTCTTCCCAAGAGTCATGTGCATGCATAGCTCCCCTGCCAAATGTAGATGTGGGAAGACTTCCATCCTTTCCCTTCTTTTCTTGCCACACCGCAGAAACTGAAATGAGAGAGGGTGTGGATGATGTTGAGAGACTGCTTCTCTCCTCCTTGAGCCTACCCAAGACTCTACAGTGACACATCGGAGACCTCCCGGAGTCTCCTTCATCTTCTTGAAATTCTCTAGGAATTTCACTGTAGCTTCTTCTGATTTGAAACCCTCTTGTAGTTTCACTGCACCCTTCTTCTTTCATTGGTTGAAACTCCTTGGAGAGGCCCTTCTCTGACATAAAAATTGATGAGATTAATCTCATCCTCTCCATCAATCTGATCTCTTCTTCTGCTCTTAATTCACTAATAGATTGATCTCACAGGCTATGCCAGAGATCATGCTCTGATACCATTGTAATGTTCCAAATGGGGAAAAATAAGCTCGATAGGGAAACTTAATATATTCCACTATGGAATCACACCAATAGATCTAAACCAAAGATAGGCTAGTAGGGCATTTACTAGTTGTATCACCTCTAAAGAGAGGGTGAAAACCAGAGGCTTCCTAGCCCATTCCAGACTTTGTCTACAGAAGATTGGTGAAACAAAAAAATTAAGGGAATAGCACAACACTATTGGATTTTTCAGCCCTTGGGATCCTTATAACTACAGATCTAAAGAAAGGATCCAAAAGAGGAGCAAAAACCAAAAAGGGAAGAAGCGGGCAATTCCACTTTCAGGAAAATCAGCAAGGGGCTTAGTGATAATGCTATATAAGAAAATAGGTGCAAGAATAACGTAGTTCAGGGATTGGTTCCCCTATATTAGGCTATGTGGGAATCATGTGATGAATTTTAGGAAAAAAAAATGAGTTTAAGGCCCTTAACCAGATCTCCCAGGAAGATGACTAGCTAAAAATCAGCTAAAGAGAAGAGTTGTTGCAACAAGAAAACCCAGCAACCAGAATTGTGCAGTTTTACCAAATAATCAAAGGAGGTCAGATTAAAATTTCCAAAGTATAGAAAGATACATCATATCAAAAATATAAATGATCCTCCCTTCAATCTGCAACAAATCCCATGCGCAATATAGCAGAAATTCTTCAAGAGAGACAACTCCGGCATATGTAAAATTGCATAAATGAAGGAACAATGTTTCTCTATGAGTGCTTCAGAAGTTAAACATTAAAACTTATATCTACAGTATATCTATGGTTGTAACATCAGATCCATACCAGATCTGGAAACTATTCGGCCTTCTCTACAAGATCCCCTTGGGATTTCATCAAAATAATGCATGAATAAGTGTAGATCTGAATTATAAGCTACAGGACTACATAATACACAGAATTTTTGAAGATGAATTTATTATAACAGAGATCAGATCTGAAATAGCTTATAATATTAGCTACTTCAAAGATTTACAAAGTGAGAGACAAGCCTCAATCACTTGAGATCTTCCATTGCACAGAAACTGAAATAAAATTAAAACCTCAAGTGCAGAAAATGTTGTTCTTGAGAGATATTGCATAGTAGCTCAATAAAAATGAAGCACATGCTATACAATACAGATATGAATACAAATAAGAGATAGAGCCTCTTCCGAGTGGTCACAAGATAACCTTCTTGGGAGAGAACTCCTCCAAAATAGTAGATCTCTACAGATCTAAGATACCACTTGTTGCAACCAGTAAAGCAGCTAAACCCTCAATGGGCTAGTTCTGTCCAAACAAGAAGAGCTTGGTCTTCAACCTGATAGTGTCTCATTTTATTACATTCTCCTCCAAGAGCTACTCAAGGAAGGAGGGAGGATTCCTAAATAGGAAATCCTCTTCCCTTAGGCTAAACAACCTAGAGAGCTAGAGTTGCTCAAGCAACCTCTATTTCAAAAATACTTCAACAACCATTTCTTGAGCCCTCTCCTCCTTTTTATAACTTGAAGGGGTGCACAAACCTTAAACCACTTCAATGGACTTAACCCGATTCACATTGGATCCCTCTTCTAAAACTGCGCTGATTCTCCTAGGTGGTCCAATTTCTGTTCACACATAAGTGTATTTTGTTACAAAAGGCCTAGATTTATCCCTTTTCACATTGGGCATGTATTTATTCTTTGATTTAAGGAGTTTTCCTTATCCTCCTTTACATGTTATTCATCAATCATGAAATACAAAAATGAACAAGGAAAAATTAATGTTCCAATTAGCTGAAGCTAATTTAGGAACGTTACAGTCTCCCCCTCCCAAATGTTGCTTGTCCTCAAGAAACTGCAATGAAGAACCATAATTCTCCTTCCCTTTTCTGTGGCCTCATCAAGGGATCCCACCATAGCTGCAAATCATAAGCAATGAATCTACCCTCCAATGACCTTATCCAATTGCAAAATAGCAAGTGTACATCATGAGAAATGGGAGGTACTAGTGGTGATCTTCTTGTTGCTCAATGGCCTCATCAAGTAGGAGTGATGAAGAGCATGGGGAAAACTTTTCCTAATGAGTGTCTCCCACACCCATGCTATCATCCAAATAGAAGGAGCCATCCTTGATAGCTCATAAAAACAATCATTAATCCCCATGATGTGCATTGAGTAGGGGCTACAAGGCTAGAAATGAGGGATGAATATATCCAACTCATGCTATCCCTCTTCCCACTGTTGATGGATGTGGAGCTATGGACCCTAGGTTGCAGAAATGTGGTCACCATGAAGCCAAAAGGAATCTGAAACTTCATGATCTCCTCCATTTATTCTAGTGAGCCTCATTGCCCACCCTCTTATGCATACAATGAACAATTTATCTTCGCCATATGTGCTCCAAAAGATATGTGGACTAAGTGCCATATGATGTGCTGGATGGTGAAAATAGTCCCTCCCTTGAGACCAGCGCTGTCCATTATCTTGCTGCCTCAAGTCATGATAACATAAGTGGCCATCCCACCACTTTCTTGTTGAAATAAGCTTCTTCAAAGCTTGGAAATGATAGAGGAAAATAAGTGTTGGCTGAATGGAGATCAAGAAAAACATGTCTTGCTCTAATTCCTCCCATGTGAGAGGCTCCCCTTCATGATACAAACTCAATGCATGACCCTTTGTAGAAGATGATATAATGTACCATGCAGCAGCCACAAAAAGTTCCCTCCTCTTCTTGAAATACAAATGATACGGGAGAGTGCATTCCCAATCGATACATTCATCCAATGTATCATTCCTCCTCTCCTGTATATGCTCCTCATAAAAATAGAAACATCAGCAACATAGGGAGCAAGAATGGAAATCATGTTGGCTACCATATGCAACAAGGGTGAAAGGAAATGAGCTCTCATATGCAACCATCGTAGTTTGGACCTCAACTGCAATAGAGACTACTAAAAAATGTGGTCTTCCAACCACTTGCATGCTGCCCCAATCTCTTCATAAGCTTGGAGGAAGTGTATGATGGATGAGGCAATGTAATTATGTCCTCCAAAACAGAATTCCTCCCCAAGTCCTCCTATGGAGTAGTTTTCAACTTTGGTCATGGCCTCAAGTAGACCATGCAACCTCAAAATAAGAATGCTCCTCCTTGGAGCAACATCCTGCACATATGTGGTTAAAGGACACATGTATACATGAGATAAATCGAAATAATCAATACCCTTATCACAAGTTTTGCTCATGCAATGGGAGCAACTCATAGATGATCCTCCTTCCATTCTCAAAGAGAAGAGAGAAGACTGTAATAACTCTTCCCAAGAGTCACGTGCATGCATGGCTCCCCTACCAAATGTAGATGTGGGAAGACTACCATCCTTCCCCTACTTTTCTTGCCACAACATAGAAACTAAAATGAGAGAGGATGTGGATGATGTTGAGAGACTGCTTCTCTCCTCCTTGAGCCTACCCAAGACTCTCAGCACTGCATCTAGACCTCCCAAGGTCTCCACTTCTCTGAAATCCATGGGAAATGCCTCACGATGTGAAGCATTCACCTCTTCTTGTTGATCAAGTGGTCGTCTTGGTGCAATGTCTCCGGGAAATTAGACATCATCTAGTGGTGACTGAATACATGAATGGAGGAAACCCTCCATGCTTCCACTACGCAATCCAATCACCTCTTTAGGTGCATCAACCTTCTACAATAGATAAGAATGAGATTGGTCCTCTTCCCTATCTCCTCCTTGTGTCTCCCAGGTTTCACACCTCTTCAAAATTGGCACAGATGAATCATGTGTTGTCCCTTGATCCCCACATTTGAGATCCTGGGTATTTCTTGCCATGCCACAAGAAGCCCTCTAGTTGGAGCAATAGCTCCCTTCTCCTTTTCTTGAGGTGCTAGATCAGATCTAGATCTAACAACGTTTTTTCCCTTTAGCTCTGCAACAAAATTGAGCAACCTTCCAATGGAAAACCTTTGAAGAAGAGAGATTTCTGTTCTTTTGTGCAAAGGTGTGGAAGGGTAATATTGTCTCCAACAAGGCATGATGCAGAAATTTAGCCTCTCCCATGGGCTTTTGAAATGGATCTGTGTTTTTATGCAGTGCCTTACAATCCTCTGAAAAAAAGAACTGGTTCTTGAGTTTCAGGGCTTGAGACTCATCTTCTTTCAAGAAATCACTAAGAGTTTCCCTCTTAGTCACTCCTCCTTCTGGTTCTAGCTGTCTCATGGCACATATGAGTTCATGATTGCATTGTATATCACAATGTGTGGCTGCATGCTCACACATACTGTGTGAAGATCTAGAGTTTGATTGAAACTCAAACACCTTTGGAGATTTTTTAAAAATCTCCCTGCTTGCTTTCTTAGGATCTTCATGAATGCTCTGCATAGATTTTGGAAGAAGCTTTGTGAGCCTATATTCCTTCCTCCTCCTGCTTATTATTCTTTCTTCTTGATTATAATAGGAAGTGCAGGGTGCTTCCTCTTTTATTTTCTCATACATATCATAAGAAGTACTGGGTACTCCTTCATCTTCCTGAAATTATCTAGGAATTTCACTGTAGCTTCTTTTGCTTTGAAACCCTCTTGGAGTTTCACTGCACCCTTCTTCTTCCATTGGTTTAACCTCCTTGGAGAGGCCCTTCTATGATCTGAAAAAGGATGAAATTAGTCTCATCCTCTCCATCATTGTTCTCTTTTTTTGTTGGGCTTTGAAAGCCACGGGATGAGCCAAGAAAGGAGCTCTGATACCACTGTAATATTCCAAATGGGGAAAAATGCGCTCAGTAGGGAATATATTAAGATATTCCACTATGGAATCAAAGCAATATGAAATCACACCAATAGATATAAACCAGAGATAGACTGTTAGGGCATTAACTGGTTATATCACCTCTAAAGAGAGGGTGAAAACCAGAGGCTTCCTGGCCCATTCCAGACTCTGTCTATAGAGATTCGTGAAACACGGCAAGGGAATAGCACACTCCTATTTTATTTTTTAGACATTGGGATCCTTATATATACAGATCTAAACAATGGATCCAAAAGAGGCGAAAAAACCAAACAAGGAAGAAGCGGGAAATTCCACTTTCAGGAAAATCAACAAGAGGCTCAGTGAGAAGGTTGTATAAGAAAATGGGTCCAAAATAACGCAGGCCAAGGCTTGGTTCCCCTATATTGGGATTTTTTTGACTTGTGTGATGAATTTCAGAAAAAAAATGAGTTTAAGTCCCTTAAACAGATCTCCGACGAAGTTGACTATCTGAAAATCAACTAAAGAAAAGAGTTGCTGCAACAAGAAAACCCAGCAACTAGAATTGTGCAGTTTTACCAAATAATCAGAGGAGGTCAGTTTAAAATTTCCAAATTACAGCAAGATACATCAGATCAAAAATATAAATGATACTCCCTTCAATCTACAACAAATCCCATGAACAATATAGCACAGATTCTTCAAGAGAGGCAACTCCGACATATGTAAAATTGCAGAAATGAAGGAACATCATTTCTCTATGAGTGCTTCAGAAGTTAAACACTAAAAAATACATCTACAGTAGATATATGGCTGCAACATCAGATCCATACCAGATCTGGAAACTACTGAGCCTCCTCTACAAGATCCCCTTAGGATTTCAGCAAAATAATGCATGAATAAGTGTAGATTTGAATTATAAGCTACAAGACTGCATAATACACAGAATTTATGAAGATGATTTTATTATAAAAGAGATAAAATCTGAAAATAGCTTAAACATTAGCTACATCAAATATTTACAAAGTGACAAGAAAGCCTCAATCACTGAAGATCATCTATTGCACAAAACTGAAATAACATTAAAACCCTCAAGTGCAGAAACACAATTCTTGAGAGGGACTGCATAGTAGCTATATAAATATGAATAAAATTCTATAAATTACAAATATCAATACAAAATAAGAGGGATATCCTCTTTCGGGTGGTCACAAGACACCCTCCCTAAGAGAGATCTCCTCCAAAACACTAGATCTTTGTAGATCTAGACTACCACTTGTTGCAACTCAAGCAGCTGCAAAATCCCCAATAGGACCAGCACTGCTAATAGATGAAGCTTGGAAAAAATGCTGGATAGTTGCTCATTTCAGTACAATCTCCTCCAAGAGCTACTCAAGGAAGGAGGGAGGATTCCTAAACAGGAAATCCTCTTCCCTTAGGCTAAACAACCAAGAGACTAGAGTTGCTGCAACAACTTCTAAAATTATTCAACAACCCTTTCTTGAGTGCTCTCCTCCTTTTCATAACTTGAAGGGGTGCACAAACCCTAAACCACTTCAATGGACTTAACCCCTTTCACATTGGATCCCTCTTCTAAAATAGTGTTGGTTCTCCAAGGTTGTCCAATTTCTGTTCACACACAAGTGGATTTTTGTTGCAAAGGCCCAGATTTATCCTTTTTTCACATTGGGCATGTATTTATTTTTTGATTTAAGGAGCTTTGCATGTCCTCCTCTAATTTTTATTCATCAAACAATAAGAAAGCAACAAAATTAAGTACTCCTATTAGCTTGGGCTAAATAGGAATATTACAGTCCTCCACCTTCAAAATGTTGCTTGTCCTCAAGGAACTGCAAGGAAGAACCATACTTCTCCTCCCCTTTTTTTGGCCTCATCAATGGATCCCCCCATAGCTGTAAATGATAAGAAATGAATCTACCCTCCAATGACCTTCTCCAAGTGCAAAATAGCAAATGTATATCATGAGAAATGGGAGGTACAAGTGGCGATCTTCTTGTTGCTTAATTGCCTCATCAGGTAGGAGTGATGAAGATCATGGGGAAAAATTTTCCCAATGAGTGTCTCCCACACCCATGCTATCATCCAAACAAAGGAATCCATCCTTGATAGCTCATAAAAAAAATAATTAATCCCCATGATATTAATTGAGTAGGGGCTACAAGGCTGAAAATGAGGGATGAATATATCCAACTCACGTTGTCCCTCTTCCCACTATTGATGGATGTGGAGCTGTGGATCCTGGGTTTCAAAAATGTGGTCACCATGAAGCCAAAAGGAATATGAAACTTCATGATCTCCTCCATTTATTTTAGTGAGCCTCCTTTCCCACCCTCTTATGCATACAATGAACAATTTATCTTCACCATATGTGCTCCAAAAGACATGTGGACTAAGTGCCATATGATGTGCTGGATGGTGACAATAGTCCCTCCCTTGAGACCAACACTGTCCATCATCTTGCTACCTCAAGTCATGATACCATAAGTGGCCATTCCACGACTTTCTTACTGAAATAAGCTTCTTCAAAGCTTTTAAATGATAGAGGAAAATAAGTGTTGGCTGAATGGAGATAAAGCAGAACATGTCCTTCTCTAATTCCTCCCATGTGAGAGGCTCCCCGTCATGATACAAACTCAATGCATGACCCTTTGTAGAAGGTCATACAATGTACCATGTAGCAGCCACAAAAAGTTCCCTCCTCTTCTTGAAATACAAATGAATATGGTAGGGTGCATTTCCAATGGATACATTCATCCAATGTATCATTCCTCCTCTCCCACATATGCTCCTCATAAAAATATAAACATGAACAACATAGGGAGCAAGAATAGAAGTCATGTTGGTTGTCATATGCAACAAATGTGAAGCGAAATGATCCCTCATATGCAACCAAAATAGTTTGGACCTCAACTACAATAGAGACTGCTGAAAAATGTGGTCTTCCAACCACTTGCATGCTGCCCCAATCTCTTCATAAGCTTGGAGGAAGTGTATGATGGGTGAGGCAATGTAAGTATGTCCTCCAAAACAGGATTCCTCCCCAAGTCATCCTAGGGAGTAGTTATCAACACTGGTCATGACCTCAAGTAGGCCATGCAACCTCAAAATAAGAATGCTCCTCCTTGGAGCAACATCCTGCACATATGTGGTTAAGGGATGCATGTATATATGAGATAAATAAAAATAATCAACACCCTTACGACAAGTTTTTCTCATGCAATGGGAGTAGCTCATAGATGAGCCTCCTTCCATTCTCAAAGAGAAGAGAGAATACTGTAATAACTCTTCCCAAGAGTCATGTGCATGCATAGCTCCCATTCCCAATGTAGATGTGGGAAGGCCGCTATCCTTCCCCTGATTTTCCTGCCACAGAGAAAAAACTGAAATAAGAGTGGGTGCGGATGATGTTGAGAGACTAATTCTCTCCTCCTTGAGCCTACCCAAGACTCTTAACGCTCCATCAAGACCTCCCAAGTTCTCCACTTCTCTGAAATCCATGGGCAATGCCTCACCATATGAAGCATTCACCTCTTCTTGCTGATCAAGTGGCCTTCTTGGTGCAATGTCTCTAGGAAATGAGACACCATCTAGTGGTGACTGAATACATGAATGGAGAAAAACCTCCATGCTTCCACTGCGCAATCCAATCACCTCTTTAGGTGCATCAACCTTCTGCAATAGATAGGAATGAGGTTGGCCCTTTTCCCTATCTCCTCCTTGTGTCTCCAAGGTTTTACGCCTCCTCAACAATGGCACAGATGAATCATGTGTTGTGCTTTGATCTTCAAATTTGAGATCCTGGGGATTTTCTTTCCATGACACAAGAGACCCTCTAGTTGGAGCAATAGCTCCCTTCTCCTCTGCATGATGTGCTAGATTAGATCTAGATCTAACAACGTTGTTGCCCTTTAGCTCTACAAAAAAATTGAGCAACCTTCCAATGGAATGACCCACCTTTGAAGAAGAGAGATCTGTGTTCTCTTGTGCAAAGGTGTGGAAGGGTAATCTTGTCTCCAACATGGCATGATCCAAAAATTCAGCCTCTCTGATGGGCCTCTGAAATGGATCTGCATTTTTATGCAGTGTATTACAATGCTCTGAAAAAAAGAATTGGTTTTTGAGTTTCAGGGCTTGAGACTCATCTTCTTTCAAGAAATCACTAAGAGTTTCCCTCTTAGTCACTTCTCCTTCTGGTTCTAGTTGTCTCATGGTAGATCTGAGTTCATGACTGTGTTGTATATCACAATGTGGGGCTACATGCTCACACACACTGTGTGAAGATCTATAGTTTGATTTAAACTCAAACGCCTTTGGATATTTTTCAAACATCTCCCTGCTTGCTTGCTTAGGATCTTCAGGAATGCTCTGCATAGATTGAGGAAGAAGCTTTGTGAGCCTATATTCCTTCCTCATCCTTCTTCTACTTTTTTCTTCTTGATTAGAATAGGAAGTGAAGGGTACTTCCTCTTCTATTTTCTCATACACATCATAAGAAGAATTGGGTACTCCTTAATCTTCCTGAAATTCTCTAGGAATTTCATTGTAGCTTCTTCTGCTTTGAAACCCTCTTGGAGCCTCACTGCACCCTTCTTCTCCCATTGATTGAACCTCCTTGGAGAGGCCCTTATATGATCTTAAAAAGGATGAAAGTGGTCTCATCCTCTCCATCATTTTTCTCTTTCTCTCTTGGGCTTTGAAAGCCACAGGATGAGCCAAGAAAGGAGCTGTGATACCATTGTAATATTCCAAATGGGGAAAAATATTCTTAGTAGGGAATATCTTAAGATATCCCAGTATGGAATCATAGAAATATGAAATTACACCAATATATCTAAACCATAGATATACTTCTAGGGCATTTATTGGTAATATCACCTCTAAAGAGAGGGTGAAAACTAGAGGCTTCCTGGCCCGTTGCAGACTCTGTCTATAGAGATTGGTAAAACACAGAAAGTAAGAAAATAGCACACTCCTATTTTAATTTTCAGCCCTTGGGATCCTTAGATCTATAGATCTAAATAATGGATCCAAAAGAGGCGCAAAAACCAAAAAAGGAAGAAGCGGGAAATTCCACTTTCAGGAAAATCAGCAAGAGGCTCAGTGAGAACACTGTATAAGAAAATGGGTGCAAAAAAAATGCAGGTTAGGGATTTTTTCCCCTATCTTGGGCTGTTTGGGACTTTTGTGATGAATTTCAGAAGAAAAAAAATGATTTTAAGTCCCTTAAACAGATCTCCCATGAAGTTGACTAGCTGAAAATCAACTAAAGAGAAGAGCTCCAGCAACAAGAAAACCCAGCAACCAGAATTGCGTAGTTTTCCAAAATAATCAGAGGAGGTCAGCTTAAAATTTCCAAAGTATAGAAATATACATCAGATCATAAATATAAATGATCCTCCCTTCAATCTACAACAAATACCATGAACAATATAACAAAAATTCTCCAAGAGAGGCAACTCTGGCATATGTAAAATTGCAGAAATGAAGGAACAACATTTCTCTATGAGTGCTTCAGTAGTTAAACATTAAAACTAAGATCTAAAATAGATATATTGCTATAACATCAGATCCATAACAGATCTGGAAGCTACTCAGCCTCCTCTACAAGATCCCCTTGGTATTTCATCAAAATAATGCATGAATAAGTGTAGATCTGAATTATAAGCTACAGGATTGCATAATACATAGAATTTCTGAAGATTAATTTATTATAAAATATATTAGATCTGAAAATAGCTTTAACAATAGCTACATCAAATATTTACAAAGTGAGAGGCAAGCCTCAATCACTGAAGATCATCTATTGCACAAAATTGAAATAACATTAAAACCCTCAAGTGCAGAAATGTAGTTCTTGAGAGAGACTGTGCAGTAATTGTATAAAAATGAAGCAAATGCTATAAATTATAGATCTAGATACAAAATAAGAGGGATACCCTCTGCCGGGCGGTCACAAGACGCCCTCCCTGAGAGAAATATCCTCCAAAACACTAGATCTCTGCAGATCTAGACTACCACTTGTTGCAACTCAAGCAGCTACAAAATCCTCAACAGGACCAGCGCTACTAATAGATGGAGCTTGACCAAAATGCTGGATAGTGGCTCATTTTAGTACAATCGCCTCCAAGAGCTACTCAAGTAAGGAGGGAGGATTCCTAAACAGGAAATCCTCTTCCCTTAGGCTAAACAGCTAAGAGACTAGAGTTGCTAAAGCAACTTCTAAAATTCTTAAACAACCCTTTCTTGAGCCCCCTCCTACTTTTTATAACTTGAAGGGGTGCACAAACCCTAAACCACTTTAGTGGACTTAACCCCTTTCAAATTGGATCCCTCTTCTAAAACTGCACTGGTTCTCCAAGGTGGTCCAATTTCTGTTCACACACAACTGGATTTTTGTTGCAAAGGCCCAGATTTATCTTTTTTCACATTGGGCATGTATATATTCTTTTATTTAAGGAGCTTTGCATGTCCTCCTCTACATTTTATTCATCAAACAATAATAAAGCAACAAAATGAAGTATTCCTATTAGCTGGGGCTAAATAGGAATATTAAAATTTTAGAACACAATACTGATATCTATGCTCAATAGGCCTTTGGAATCACTTAAAACTGATTTTTCAAACAAGACTTATGCAATTTGAAAAACAAATACACACGTTTTTCTTGATTTTGAGGAGCTCAATATTGAAACTGAATTATCTATGTGATTTTGGATCTTCAATATCTCAAATTAAGCCCTCAAGTAGCAATCTGAATCTTCTTTCGAATGCCACAGGTCTAACTTGATTTGGATTCTTGAAGGCAAAGGTATGCCCAATCTCCGACGATGACCTAATTATGGACTGATTCAGTAGAGCGAACTTGTACAACTTTCCACGTATCACTATTTATTTCTTCAGCTCTAAAATTGATATAGAAAACACTACAGTCCGTGTTGGTGTGGCCAATTTTTACATAATCCCAATCCGATGCTCAGAGAGAGAGAGAGAGAGAGAGAGTTATGATGTTTTTTCCACGATCACCTCTTTGAGATGAAATTCGGGAGCCTAAAACAATCCTAACTTCCATAGATCCTATCTCCCAAAATATTGTGGACCAAGATCTGAAATTTTTACAGGAGGTTCCTTAGGTTTTCAGCATTTCCCTCTGAAAATTTCAACTTCTGAAGCCTCATAGAAAAAACTTTATAGTGAAAATTCCCTGATGACCTGTTTAGGTGAAATTCAGGAGCCTACAAAAAGCCCTAACTTCCACAGCTCATATCGCCAAAATTATTGTGAACCAAGCTCTGAAATGTTGCGACGATGTTCCTCATGATTGCGGCTTCACACTTTAAAAATTTCAGCTTTTGAACCTTCGTAGAAAAAACGTTATGGAAAAAATTCCACGATGACCTATTTGGAGCAGCGAAACCCTAGAATCCAAAGCTCTGATACCAAATGTTATGAAACCAACTCCAAAAATAGAAAAAAAAAGAGATCAATGCCTTAGAAATAGAGACTTTGAGGGGTAAACCTCCAATACATTACATAAATGAACAATTATTGGATGATACAAATGACAAAACCTCCACTCTATATATAGGAGTCCATGGGGCCACAATGTAATCCTAGCCGACCTAACAATAATAATGTAAGGGAACAATAATAAAAATATAGGGGTTATAGGGGTACAACAATAACAATAAGGGGGTTACACTAACAACAATAAGGGACTATAATAGTAATATAAGGACCTAACAATTTTGTTATCAATGTTATAGCTCACATATCCAACTTCAAGCTCCTCGTCATTTCTACCAATTATAATGATTCAATACTATATTTGTACTCATGTTTAGGACTAAAATAATAATGAGAAAGATGCCCAATCCAATGACAAATTGCATCAAGGAAAAACCCAATTATATAATACCATGAGAAAGAAGACTTAATCTAAGTACATATTGCTGGTAGAAAATTTACAGAAAACAAAAATTAATGAAGTAATTATCATACCCTCCATGAAAGATTTAGACGTAAAAGCATTTACATTTTGAGCATCTCAACTGACCTGATCAGTGTTGAATTGGAAACATACCTAATAACTATTACACTATTTACATCAAAAAATCTAATCGGTGACAGTATGGCCTCTATGCCTCTTTTCAACAACTACCTTGAATGATGCAGTCCCTCATTAATAACATCATAAAACCACACATTAATATGATTAGAAAACTAATTTTGGTTCATTAAACACTACAAATAGACTAAAATTCAACTTCTCCCATCCTTAAATATTAAATTTAGTTAATATTGAATTTCTGAGACAGTAAAAGCTATGGCTAGTGTGAGGATTCTCAATGTTCGACTTGTTTTCTTGCAAATTTTTCTTGTTGCATCTCTGCATAACTTCCCAAAATTTGACTTAATCGAAAAAGTAAAACTTACATATGGTGCCTACCTATATTAGCAGAACGATAAATTCATTCCTAACCTTTTCATGTCACATGCCCATGAAAACCTATTCATAGTTTAGAATATGCCACTGTTCAAGAAGTTATGTTAGTAACAATTTTGTTCCTCCTTCACCATTTTCAATAAATGAAGAAAGCACATGAATATTCAGATACAAGGGAAAATTTTTCAAATCTTGCCACCTAACAATAAGATTGTTGCAACTAAAAATAATTCAGAGCATACCTTTCCTTATTTCAACTTTTCCTATCTATCTAGTTCCATGCTTTGTTGCAAACTTAAATTTCATATGGAGCTTCGCTATAATTGATGAGAATTGGCCACCAATTTTCTTTAAATTAATACTTAAGAAATAGTTCAAGGTTAAGCTTGAAATAAAGAAACAAACAGGAAACCGTGTACAATAGAAACCATATAGAGTTTATTTGGAAACACGTATTTTTTTACATAAATTGAATCTTAAGAAATAGTTCAAGGTTAAGCTTGAAAACAATAAACACACAGGAAACTATGTACAATAGAAAACATATAGAGTTTATTTGGAAACACTTATTTTTTTACATAAACACATATAGTGACACTTTATTACATAACTCTTGAATTTTTTTCCAGTGTCATGTTCATGGAAGTCCACATGCAATAATTTTTCAGAAGATAATTCTTGACATGTCTAACCTCGTGAGTTTTCACATAGGAAACTCAACCTTGAGTTTCATATCAATTCAAGGACATCTAAAAAAAAAATATATATTTGCTAAAAGAGTTGAACAATGAGGATATTTACTTTACAACTATATGATACATTATTCGCTTGTTTGACATTTTAGGCATAAAAAAATGAATATAAAATGTATTAAGATCAATTTCCCACACATTCAATGTTGCATACTATTCCGAGCACTCCTTTAGTTGAGCTTCAGTGTATGTCCTCATTCAAGAGACCCAACTAGATGCATTTAACCCAACCTTAATTAGGAAATCTGAACTAATGATATTTATCATGCTCTATAGAGTCTATGGAGAGTACCTTTCAAGAAATCCAGTTGAGGGCATTAGCATAGCAACCATCCATAGTATTCATTAATAGAGTTTCTTCCCTTGTGATTGAATAGCTGTTAGATATGGCATCCATAACAGATTTCTTTCTTTCGTCACCATATAAGGAGAAATTTGACATTTGCATAAACCTGAGGGCTTCATCTACATCACTTTGAGCCATTGTTTTTGAGAATATAAGTCGAATTAGGGCCTCTGAACAATAAATCCAGACAAAATAAACAAGGACACAAATTTTTTTCAATAAACGAGTTTTTGAGATTAAAAGGCCAAATTTGGATTAATTTTGTTGCTTAGTCACAACTTCACTGTAGTGCTGAAAGTATGAGAACTTGAAAAGACACTTCTCCTATAACTCGCATGTACCACTAGGTAATTTCTCAAAGGAAAATATAAATTACCCTTCAGATGCGAAAAATTCTTAGAAGTGTTCTGGCAGTGGTGTAGGAATGTGGTGCACCACTTTGTGTTTCCTCTTGTCTCATGGAGGAATAAGCACTGGTGGTATATTCGCTAAGGTCTTTAGGAACATAAGTTGATACCATGTGCCTATGTCACAATAAAAACCATTTAGATTTTATTTGGAAACACGTATTTTTAGCATAAATACATACAAAGAAAATTCATAACAGAACTCTTGACTGTTTTCCTAGTGTCATGCTCATGGAAGTGCACATGCAATCATTCTTGAGAAGATAAATCTTGACACATCTAACTTCGTGTTTTCCCAAAGGAAACTCAACCTTGAGTTTCATATCAGTTTAAGGACATATATTTAGTAAAAGGGTTGAAAAATGAAGATATTTACTTTAAAATTATATGATACATTATTCACTTCATCGACATTTTAGGCATCAATAAAATGAATATCAAATGTATTGGGATCAATTTTCCACAGAATCAATTCCGCATACTCTTCCTATCACTCATTTAATTGAGCTCTAGTGTAAACTTGCATGCAAGTGACCCAATTAGATGCATTTAAACCAACCTTGATTATCAACTTTTAACTAATGATATTTTGCATGCTCTATATAGTCCGTGGAGAGCACCTTTCAAGAAATCCGGTTTAGAGCATTACCATAGAAGACATATAGAGTTTTCATTCATGAAGCTTCATCTCTTATGATTGAATAGATGTTAGATATGGCATCCAGACCAGTTTTCTTTCTTTCGTCATCATATAAGGAGAAATTTGACATTTTCATAAGCCTGAAGCCTTCATATACATCACTTTGAGCCACTGTTTTCGAGAATCTAAGACGACTTAGGGTCTGTGAATAATAAATCCAGATAAAAGAAACAAAGAAACAATATTTTTTCAATAAATGAGTTTATGAAATTAAAAGGCTAAATTTGGGTTAATGTCGTTTCTTAGTCACAACTTCACTCTAGTGTTGAAAATATAAGAACTTGAAAAGTCACTTCTCCTAGAATTTTCACATAACACTAAGTAATTGCAAAAAGGAACATATAAATTACCATTGATATGTGAAAAATTCTTAGAAGTGTTCTGGAAGTGGTGTAAGAATGTGGTGCATCACTTTGTGCTTCCTCTTTTCTCATGGAAGAATAAGCACTAGCAATATATTCGATAAGGTATTTAGGCATAGAAGGTGATACCCTTCTTTCTATTGCTACTATAAGCCCGAGAAAATATTGACCATCATAAGATTAAATACTAGTCATCATTATAGTACGACAATTCGAGCATCAATATCTAAAGAAAAGGTGACAAAAACTCATCTGAGGATAGAAGGCTTGAGAGGAGTAAAGCCTAAATCTGGTGGTTCACACTTTTGATGTGTGTATAACACATGCCTTTCCATTTCCAGATCACTATCCATACCGACTTTATCAAGTATCAGCCACAACAAGTCAAAACGAGAAAGAAACGTTGGAGGAAGTTTGATATTATTTGCATGTTTTATTCGTAGATCATACCAACCCTTGTCATAAAGAACATAGTATAAAAAAACTCAAAATTAAAGTTCCATCACAGAAGTAGGATACAATGTACACTAAAATACCAGAAAACAAACATGAGCCATACTCTCCTTTCAAGTGAAGAGTATATAAGGAACTATTAATTAGCTATGCCAATAAAAGCAGGAAAAGAAAGTTGAGAACACTATAGATATTTAAACCTTAAATAAAAAATACTGATTGAAAATAGGTAATGTAAAACAAAATTTATCTAAGAGCAAGGAAACAAAATCATTGTAAAAATATATTAATCCCTTTTAACCAATTCGAGCTCCTAAATAGGAGAAAATTTAAGGGCACTAGGATATTTGTACAAGTCAATATAGGAGTTTAAAAGGGTTTCAAACTTATCCATCCTCTAATGTATCATAATGGTTTAGAGCTCCAAAAATGGAAATATAACTCATGCTTTCTATCCAATATCTAGAACTGAAGAGCACATAAAAACTTTAATAAGGAAAAGTCAGAAGAAAATACACACGAAAGATTTTGTTTCAAAAAAAAAAAAATGAATGAATCCCCCAATAAGCACAACATTCCAATTACATATATTTTCTTCTATAAAAGTATTGATAAAACAAAAGCCTTTGCTTCTATACAGGACACCTTCCGTGTGTCCCACTAGGCTGATGCAACTCCATGAGATCTATCTCTAGAATTCATGACATTCACAAACTCATATTCATGGTAGTACCTCATATGAAGCTACCTTCAAATTGAATAATAATACTAGTAGAGGTATCCAAGACAATAGTCTGTGCATTTAGAGAGGTTGTTATGCCCACCTTTGCGAAGCTGACACTTTGTTTTTCCATCACTTCATGAATAATAATACTGTACATCTCGTCCATAGCATCACACTTGATTCATTGAATACAAGGTCCATTACTTTTGTCACTTCTTCAAAGGTGTTGAAAGATATAGGTTGGCAAAACCTCTGATGCATTCAGTTTAAAATAAAAAAATTTCCAACTCCAAAGAAACCAATAACTTAAACATTGGAAAGAATAAATATCAGAAACATACGAGGGCCTTGCCTTCAAGTACCATTTCATTGGTGACTGGATCCCTTTGAAAAATAGTTATCAGACCAACATCACAACTTCCTCTACCTGTGGTGTCAACTCCTCAAGGTGCTACACTAATCATGTGTTTCAACAATTGACTCTTTGTAACTTTAGGATATCCCATCAAACAGGCATGAAAATCACCTCTTATTTGCAAATAAACACAAATGTGAACAATAAATATAAATTTTCCTTTGTATATAGACTCCAAAGACCAGATAAGGGATAATAACAAGAAATTTTTTTCAGACAATCACCAATGGGATAATCAAGTTTCTTTGTAACAGATCTTCAGTAAAATAATTATACCTTCATTCCATCCTTGCATTTTCTAGTTGGGGCACGAACAAGAAGAAAAATCAGGGCTTTTTTGACATCCTCATGTCCAAATATTTCTGGAGATAAAGAACACGCAAGATTGTTATAGATGTTCCCATCCTTAAAAAGTAGTTATATTTGTTCTTGTTGATCACCTTGTAAATTGTACCTATAGATGTTTGAAATTAATGAATAAAATAAGAAATATAGAGAAAGCATGGATCAAATAAAAAAGTTACTAAATGGCACATTTTAAAAAACTACATATGCTAGACGTGTGAAACCAAAGAAAATTTTCTAATATACCTACACTAGATGTGTGACTTCACACATCTATATAATGCATACATAATGGTATACTAACTTTCAAGACTTCCTTTTGGTGGAAGGATCCATCATATTGGTAAACCCACTTATTAAACAACTACATGCATGATAAGGCCTAAATGTATTGATGACTAATGTCTTGTAGAAGGAATTCCAAGATTTCCTTGTGAAGTCATAATAGAGAAATAGATTTTTCTTTGTTTCCTCTGCTTTCTTTCATAACACACAATGAGTGAAGCTGCCTATCCCATGCGTCCTTAAATTATTTTTAGTAGGGACTTAGGAGCTTGTTATGCACTAATAGATAGCATAAGGGAATTACCTTAGGAAACAATGCCTCTGGGAAGGAAGGGAAGATATTTGATGGAGATACCCCTACTTAACAGAGTAAGGATATTCCCCCTACAACCTACAATTTCTCTTGGATCTGGAGATATAAGCACATCTAGAAAGGGTCAATCTCGCAAAAGAGTGGTCTGGGACTAGATTGAAGTTCTAATCAACCCATTTTCTTGCTTTATTCCATGTAGAAATATCATAGAGGGTAATCAAAGAGTGTTGAGATGGCCAATCAAAAAATTCATGAATCAACGAGATCAAATTGCAGAGGTGGATTGCCCAAAATACTATAACTAGAAAAGTATATTTGTCTGTTATTTCTAGGTACCCAAGTGAGCTTCTCAAGGAGAATGGGTCGAGTTGTCTTGAGTAATCTCAATATCTAGGATCCATTTTGAGAATGAAGAGGACCCTCTGAAGTATTTTTGTTGAAAAAATTTCTTCCTGTGAGCAATTCCCACAAGATATTTGGCCCCAATGCTAGATTCATTAGGGAGGGCTAGAGTGCTAATCACATTTGAGAACAAGGAAGAAACCAAAAATTTTAAACCCACTCCACCAATAGAAAAAACCTGCCAACCTATTTGAGACCATATCAATGTCATATAATAGGCCACTTTCCCCATTGTGAACTTCTTATCCTCCTTTTTCATATCTCTGATCTCCCCACTAACAAACAATCCAACTATGCATACTATAGTAGTAACTATGTATGTGAAAATTTGCATCTGTAGAACCACTGCAAAGGTCTCCTTCTTTATTACCCTATTGAATACAAGGTGCATCAATGGGAGAAGTAGCCCATAGATTGCAAAAGCTGCAAGAGTGAAAATGAATCCTACTATGTACTTGGGAGTATTCACTCCCTTAGGTCTGTCACCATCTGAATGAAATGCAAGCAAAATTTCACCCAAATTCAGCAAAACCAGATAATTTATGATATATGGAGTAATTTTCTACCTGTTCAATATCAATGCAAATACACCATTGAAGGAAATTTGTCTTGAGTAGAGAAGTGAATAACTCGTGACATATATATAATATATACCCCATGAGTAAAGAAGATTATCTCCAGCTAGAATCAAGCCCAAACCAGCATAAATTAGGACCAATTTAGGAGTGAGGGGAGTAATATTAGAGGCTTCTTTTCCTTGATAAAATACTAGAGGTATGAAAAAAATAGGGCATCATACCAATCGCACCAGATTTGATATCCATCTAATGTTACCACCATCATCAAAGTAATACATGTTAATAAGTGAAGAAGCAGATTTCCCACAATAAGTGAAAAAATTATGAATATTACAAGACACCAATGCATCTTCCTTTTTCCTCCAAATATATTTCTATTGGGGCCTATTCGTGGATCTGCATCCTTGATCAAACCAAAACCTGAAGTTCCAATCTATCAAGGTTAATAAAATTATATTACAAAAGATTGCAGATAGAAAATTCAATCAAATATAAAATTAATATGAAATATTTAACAAACATAACTTCTCGTACTGCATCCCTGATCAAACCAATGCCTAAAGTTCCAATCTATATAATTCAGTCAAATTATATTACAACAACTTGCAGATAGACAGTTCAATCAAATATAAAATTAATCTGAAAATTTTAATAGACATGCCTTCTTGAACTATGTCGTGGCTTTTTGGAATACCACCCATATGAATATCACCCATTAGGAATGAATTACCAATGTGCATCAAGAAAATTACTCGGCTTGTGGATGTATCACCAAGAATTACTAGGCTTGTGGATGTATCACCAAGAAAAATTATACAACACCTCATGAGTTTTTATCTTTAAAGAACAGCTGTGTGTGTGTGTGTGTTTAATTATTTCTAGCAACAAGTTCTCATACATTTGTTGAAAAATTAATGCAGAAAATCCCAAATGAGCCTTCTTCTTAATACATAGAGAAATCCATACCTTCATAAATTTCCTACAAAGTTTCACCGAGTCAGACATATTCATAAGGTTCTATTACAGTATGAATGTATCTATGATGTCAAGGCTTCAAATCATTCCTAATAACTATGGATTAATACACAGTCAAATTACAAAAATAAAGAAACAAAAGTATTGCAATTATAAAATACCAAAGGCCCTGTACCTTAATTTCATCTTCGTCAGCTGAAATTTCAGCACCAGGGCCACAAAGAGTCTATAATGAAGCTTCAAAAGAAGCTTAAAAATCTATCTTATTGTGAAATATTTTCTTTGGTTGTTCCTCATCTTCTTCTCCCATTGACAACCTGCCTCACTCATCAAAGCATACTTTGCTATTCTAGCTATGCTCCTGAGAGTAGCTACATTTTGTATGAAATTTTGTGAAAAGTGGCTAGCAGGTTTGCCTGTTTTTCCTTTTTGGAGATGATATGCCATGAAATAAAAAACTTTGCTATGTATTTTCCTTTTCCAAACCATGAAATAGAAACTCATGCATTATTTTTTTGGAAAAATAAAATCAATTAAAATTTTCATACCATTAAAATTTCACCCTATCAAATTATTGTCAATCCAAAAGTTGAAAATAATTAGACACCATTCACCTTAAAATACCCCTTGGATCAGATGCACAAATTGCAAGGCCCATCAAACACATATATATCTATATAGGAAAAAATAAGGAAGAAAAATGAAATTTCAAACTTTACCCTATCAAATTATTGTCAATCCAAAAGATGTAAAAAATAATGTACCATTCACCTTAAAATACCTCTTGGATTAGATGCACAAATTTCAAGGCCCATCGAACACATATATATAAATATAGGCAAAAATAAGAAATAAAAGTGCCATCACCCTTCCAATCTACCAGAATTAGTTATCTCAATAAATTTGCAAACAATTTGAAAACCAACTACCATAACCTATCCAAAAACCTTTACAGATAGTAATTAATGTTAATTTTGTTTAGTGAAAGCCAATGCCCAGAATATGATTAAGGAATTAATTTTCAATAATAACCAAGAGCAATTTAACTATTGTAGACCTCCCATGTATGGCCAAAATATAAATAGTTCCAAAAATACTCTGATGGCACATTTGAGTTGCGGACTTTGATTTATATGTCCAATTTAAAAAATAGGAAATCCAACTACCACACAAACATTCAAAATAAAATTCACTCCATGTGTTAGCCATTGCTCTAGTGTAAATTTTTTGACTTGAGTGAGCAGAAACCATCCTAATTGAACCTCGTGCCATTAGATCATTGATATCCTTTCTAGAAAGAGAAAAAATTAATCTAAAAATTAAAGGAAAACATTAACATTAGTGAGAAGAACCACATACCTTTCTGCAAAACATATTCATGAAAGAGGAACCAACTCTTCTTGTGTTTCATGATTAAATGGACCAACTTCAGAAGAACCAAAGTAGAAGGCATCCAACATAAGTGTTGAGGTAAGCGATTCCCTTATCTTGAAATTGTATATATGTGTTGAGTTAAGGGGTACATCTAGTTATATAGGCATGTAATTATATTTTTTTTATGGAGGAAATACCAAATCAATTTTTGAATGGAACACAACTACAAAAAGATGAATGGATAGTGAAAGAAACTTACAATAAAAAGTAGGTAGAAAAAAAAGGTTGAGCTATCTCGAACATTCACCATTTGAAGTATTCACTAGACCTCAATCCAAAAAGTAAAAAATTAACATAAGATTCATACTAACAAATAAAAAAAAATACAACCAAAAACTATTTATAAATAATCCAACATATCGAAATACAAAAGGAAAGTGAAAGTAAAACATTTTCAAAATTAACCTTGTTCAAAATTTTCACAAAATAAAAAAAAAAAATTGTAATAACTTTCATCTAATTTGTGTGTATCATTCTTATCATTGTACGATAAGTTTTCAATTACTATAATAGATTCAAGTTGTACAAAAGCATGATCAGTCAAATCATACTTATACATGTGTTGCCCATTTATTATACTATAGCAACATAATTGAAGCTCGATGCCTTCTAATCTATCCAAAAGGTTGATGTCATTATGGTAATCAAACACCCTATTACCATCCTTGTTCTTTATTCTTCAGACCCTTCCATTGTACCGCATTCCACAAGAAACACCTTGTTTTGTACTTCAAGGAACACCTTTTCTTACAATACATTTAGTGGGGGGAATTGAGTTGTTTTCAAACAAAACCCCACAAGCAGATCCAATTCCAAAGCCAATTGAAACACCCTTTTGTAGAGTCTTCTCATCTCACCTAAAGTAAACCCCATTTCTCACTTTCATCAACCTATCTTTGGATAATGTTCGATTTCCATTCAACTAACTAACCAAACATGATTTGAACATATCCTTACCATCAAGATTCACACTAGTTTTATATTTTTTCTTACATTTTTATCAATGGAATCTAAAATTTCATCCAAATCATGTCTTGATGTAGGGGCATTAGACCCAAGACACTTTTGTACATAAATAAATGTAAAGGAGGGCCTCATGTTTTGTTTCCCCATGTAAATATTCATAATTGAGTAATTTAATTAATTAGAGGGAGAAATGTAACTGCCCGAATGATTGATGGGCACCTGAAGAGATAGCCAGTTTTGGAGGCTAGTCTAATAGGAACTGTAGGAAGTTGAAGGGTCTGTGATTTATCAAGGAATTGAATCAATTCCTTGTATTTGTATAAGAATAAACCTCCGTGATGTTAACTCCAGGAATCGTACAGACTGCCAGAATCGTAAGGCCGTATAAGACCGTAATAGAGATGGCCATTACTCGAAGATCTCGCCATAACAGGAGTGTACATAATTTCTTATATAGTTGAATGAAAGAATGGTTTTAATGCATGTGTTTGATTGATCTTTTTCCTATACAAGTACTCTAAACCTTATGAGGTCGAAGTGTGAGTAATATCTGAAATTGGTATGGAATGATGCTGTGAACAAAAGATTCTGCTTTCAGCGAGCCAAGGTTCGAGGATCGATAGAATAGAACCCTGCGCAACGCTTATTAAGAACCCTGTGAGAATGGGCCTGGAGCTCCAATACAAGATTGTATAACCAGTGTATGTTGAATCGTGTCCAGAATTAGTGTTAATATGTTAAGCCATTGTGGGAACCAAGGCAATGGTAGTCCAATCTATATGGTGAAAGATACGTTGGACCTCGTTCTGCCGAAGTCTGATACCAAACATAGTGAGAGTCTAAATTGTAATGGAACACGTTAAGCCATAGTATACAAACCAATTCGATGGGAAGACATCCAGGAGATGCTATATGCGCAGAGAACTCGGAACGAGCCTTTAACAAGATATAACGGAGGCGCATAGGAAATACACCTGACAGAGTGTAACCCGGAACCTAGAGTAAAGCAACGAAACCACGAGGGAGAACAACGAATAGTAACGGCGGTTTCTGGTATTCATCGCACCACTCTTATACGAAAAGCGGTATTAAAGAATTCGCCAGCGATTCCATATATTGATTGACACGTGTCCCTGAACGAAATTAGAAAACCGCCGGTTAAAGTGCGCCATCGCGCGTTAACGTCCGTACCAAGAGGCCGAGCGATATGCGTCTGAGCCGTTGATTTGGGAGAGGGCCATCGAACGGTGATCGCACGATGGACTTGCCCGGAGTTTAACTAAGGTGTGCGGAGGATAGCCAGGTACGATACGAGCATCTGATTGGGCGATTGGACGTAGAGGTGGGCCCGGAACCAAAGGTTAATATACAGTGTTTGTTTAATTTGTCAATTTTTTGTTAAATGTAATCGGGTTATGTGGCCAAGAGATTTTAATTATGATGCAATTACATGGGCGTAAGGTGGAACCCCGCAGAATTTAAAAGGAATGGTTTAATATATCCAAAGGTTTGGATATAGTTCAAGGTGTTTATTTAATTTCCAGTCCCAGAAACAAGAACCTGTTGGGTGCCAGAATTGGGGATGGTCGAGTGCGTTGGTTTCATTTGACAAAGGACTTATTATATTGGGAGATAGAAGGGATGCCTTATTGGCTTATGAAAATTATCAAGGTATTCATTAATCAAATTCCAGGAATTTGATAAATGAATTGTAGAAAGGATTAAGTATACCCTTACTGATTGAATAGAAGTGAATCTGAGATGCTACATACATATACTAACTTGAAGTTAATACCTCAAGTCTACGAGATCTGAGATATTAACGCTTTTAGACTTAAGAGCTAATTGTCAGCGTGGAATAAAGGGAGATTGTGAGGTTTCCAGAATTGTGGAAGCTTTGCATGCACTTACACACAGGTTTAGGGGAAATTTGAAAAGCACTGGGAATGTGGGTTTGGCGGGTATCCCCGCTATCAAGTGGTATCAGAGCCAGAATTTAGTTAGCTCGTTGAAGAGTTTGTTTTTTAAATGCACATGTACTGAACAAGAAAGGATAGTTGATGTTAGAATCTGTTTAATAGAGAAAATTACAGATTTGATTTGACATGCAGTGAAGGTCTCCAGGTGTACAAAATCTGGATTTGAAGACAGAAGATTGCAGTAGGTAGAAATGTAGTGCAGGAACAAGATCATTCAGGGATCTTGAGAGGTAAGATGATGAGCCTTATTTGAACTCTGGTTGGAAGGGATTGTTTGCAGACTACAGAGTGCAAGAAATTGAGGAAGACATCTCAGCAGAAGTAGATCACAAGCTTTGAGAGCAGTGATAGAAGAGTCCAGCAAGGGATTCTGAGTGCATAAAGAGTGTGGAAGAACCTGAAATAATTCCCAACTAAGGTTGGATGAAAGAAGAAAAGGGGTGTTCTTGAGAAATTTGCAGAGTGAAGCCTAGAGAGCAAAGAAAGTGCTCAAAAGGTTCCAAAGATGGGGGACCAGTACTTGCCAAAAGCCAGAGCTCAGGAGAGAAGCTTGGTGAGGTAAGTTGTAGCAAGAGAGATTGCTGTTGCAGAGGCTTAGTGTACCTTGTAAGTGAAGAACTCCTAGAGAAGGGAATGGCTACTGAAAGCCATAGCAGAGACTGCAGAGATTGCAGAGGTCCTGGAAGAGGCCATAGCAAAAGAGCGTGGGAAGATGCTAAAGCAGTTGGCATGAGGAAGAGAATCACAGATGAATAATATTGGAAAGAAGTTGCTGAGATCAGGGAAGAGCTCAATGAACTAAAAAGGAGGATAGAAGAAAGCCAGAGAGTTGGTTGGCTCATGAAGAAGAAGATAAAGTGGCAGAGGCTACAAAGGAAGAAGGAGCAGATGATGAATGCTCAGAAGAAGAGAGAAATACTCAGAGTGATTGAGTATCTAGAGAAAGAATTGGAGATTGAAGCTTCAAGTGGGACCAAGGGGTCCAAGAGCCTTACATCTGACACATTTTTTATGTTTGTAGGAACAGCAGGTGTGAGAGAACAAACTACTGATGTTGTCACCGAGGAAGAAAATGGAACAACTACATGTTTTGAAGATGCCCATGCATAGTTGGAGAAAGATTCTACTTTCCAACATATTGGAAGCAGAAGAGATTTAGTTTGTGATATTGGCCAGAAGTTGGAGGCTGAACAGCTTGAGGACTCAGAAGAAGAGACCATTGGAGGATCTCTGGAAAATATAGAAGACTTGGAACAATAGAAAGATTTGGTGACCGAGTCACCAATCAAGACCATGAGGTCTTGTGTTTTTTCATTTGACAAGTTCTGTGTGAATGCAGGTGTTAATGAAGGCAGTTCACATGATGAAAATGTGACAGATGAAGCTGATTGTTCCTGAGTAAAGTATGATGAGTATCTTTCAGATGAATAACAAATTGAACTACTGCAGCAGAAGGAATTCATTAATTCCTTATTTGGTAGAAGATATTGTTTCAATGGGGTTGACGGTGATGATTTTGTCATCAATGATGATAATGATAGGTTGCTTTTGTTAAATGGTCATGTGGAGAATGATGGAAAGGTAGCTGGAGTCTCTGCAGAGATGGGAAATCAGGATTTTATTCTAATGAAGACTGAGGAGATAGTGACAGTAGAAGATAAAGAATATTGTGGTGAGATGCCAAGATTATGGCATGAGCAGAGGACAGAACCACAGAGAGAAGGTGTTTAGATGGTAAGGAAAAAGATGAATGGGAAGAAGAAAGTTCATTTTTATGAGCTGGAGAAAAGAGACATCCTTGAAGAGGATGGTGCAGAAGGAAGACTAACTGATGGTCTCAAGAAATGTTTGAAGAATTGGAATCAGCATTCGGATGTGCTAATTGAGAAGAAGAGGCAGTTGGGATAGCATATTGAGGTGCTGCCAGAGAAGAGAAAGGCTCTGAGGCCTTGTGAGTTTGATGCTGACAGATGTTGGATGAATGCAGATCCTGTTGATGATGGAGATAAGTTGACAGCACGGGGCAGTCAATTGACAGAGAATGAGGATTCTGTGGAAGAATTTAAACCATGGAATGGAGAAATTGAGCTGCTAGAGAGTATGCTGAATCAGCAGGATTCCATACAGAAGATAAGACCTTGATTTAAGAATTGGGGGTTGCATAATGTGAAGACACAATGGGATGAAGATAGAAAAGAATTGTTGATTGAATCATCAGTAGGGACCATTGAGCCTTGGAGTTTTGGAACTGATGAAGTGGCTGTATTGACAGGCAAAGCAGAAGACAATCCATCACTTGGAGCTATCTTAGAAGAAGAAGAGCTGTTGCAGAATAAGGATGAGCAGCGGAATGAAGATGAGAGAGCCATGTCTCAGATGTAGGAAATTGTTGCTATTAGTAGCAGAGAAGAGTTGGCTTGTTCGAATAGCCAAGAGAATATTGAAGAGAAGATTGTATGGAAGACTGTTGGGGCTGCTATAGTAGTGGAGAACTAGAGTTTCACTCTGATAGAAGATGAAGATACAGTGGCTAGAGAACTTGATTTGATTGTTGGAGTCAATCAAGAAGAAGCAAGGAAATCGCTGAAGATTTCCAAGGCAGAAGAAGAAGATGTTGAACCTGAGTTGCAGCATAATGAAGATTTGTTTGGCCAAAGGAGATGGTGAGAATGTTTTTTGAAGATATTCAGAAAAGAAGGTGAAATGCCAGAAGAACAGCTTGGAGTGTTGCTGGAGAGAGTGCTGAAGCAACAACATGAAATGTTGCCAACAGAGGAGCATAAGTTTTACTATTGCAGAGAAGGTATGGATGATTGGGTGGCAGTAAGCATAGTGAATAAGACAGTAGTAAGAACTGAAGAAATAAGAATGAAACAAAAAAAAGTAAGTTTCCAGCAGTCAGAGGAAAGATTATATAGAGAACTATAATTTATAAGAAAGCTAATGATAAAGATGCCTCAGAAAAGGGTAGCAGTAAGGAAACAAGGAAGCAGCAACACAAGCAAAGCAGACAGAGGATGCAAAGGTACAGCCTGTGGAAAGCTACAACATAAAGTTTGGAAGCCAGGAGGAATGCAAAAGAAGAATGCTGCAACAAATAACCAGTTGTAGAACAAAGTATGGAATCTAGGCAAATAAAAATAAAGCACATGATCAGGAGATCATGAATCACTTGAACCTGGGGAGTCTGATGCAGGGGCATTAGACACAAGACACTTTTGTACATAAATAAATGTAAAGGAGGGCCTCATGTTTTGTTTCCCCATGTAAATATTCATAATTGAGTAATTTAGTTAATTAGAGGGAGAAATGTAACTGCCCGAATGATTAATGGGAACCTGAAGACATAGTCAGTTTTGGAGGCTAGTCTAATAGGAACTGTAGGAAGTTGAAGGGTCTGTGAGTTATCAAGGAATTGAATCGATTCCTTGTAGTTTTATAAGAATAAACCTCTGTGACAGAGTCGAGGAATCTGCACAGACCTACTTAGAGAATTGTAAGGTTGTATAAGACTATAATAGAGACAGAGCGGCGGGTCATTACATCTAAGATCTGGCCGTAACAGGAGTGTAAATAATTTCTTATATAGTTGAATGAAAGAATGGTTTTAATACATGTGTTTGATTTATTCCTTTCTTGTACAAGTACTCTAAACCTTTGTAATTAGTTGTGTGAGTAATCTCTGAAATTGGTATGGAATGATGCTGTGAAAAAAATATTCCGCTTTCAGTGAGCCAAGGTTCGAGGATCGATAGAATAGAACCCTGCGCAACGTTTATTAAGAACCCCATGAGAATGGGCATAGAGCTCCAATACAAGACTGCATAACTAGTGTATGTTGAATCGTGTCCAGAATTAGTGTTAATATGTTAATGCATTGCGGGAAGCAAGGCAATGGTAGTCCAATCTATATGGTGAAAGATACGTTGGACCTCATTCTGCCAAAGTCTGATACCAAAAATAGTGAGAGTCTAAATTGTAACGGAATGCGTTAAGCCATAGTATACATACCAATTCGATGGGAAGACATCCAGGAGATGGTATATGCACAAAGAACTCGGAACGATCCTTTAACAAGATATAATGGAGGCGAAGAGGAAATACACCCGACAGAGTGTAACCCGGAACTTGGAGTAAAGCAACGGAACCACGAGTGAGAACAGCGAACAGTAATGGAAATTTCTGGTATTCATTGCACCACTCTTATATGGAAATCGGTATTGAAGAATTCGTGAGCGATTCCATAGATTGATTGACACGTGTCCCTGAACGAAATTGGAAAACTGCCGGTTAAAGTGCGCCATCGCACCTAACGTCCGTACCAGGAGGCCGAGCGATATGCGTCCGAGCGTTGATTTGGCAGAGAGCCATCGAACGGTGATTGCACATTGGACTTACCCAGAGTTTAACTAAGGTGCACTGAGTATAGCCAAAATGAATACGTAGCGTCCGATTGGGCGATTGACAGAGAGAGGAAACTCTAACCAAAGGTTAATATACAGTGTTTGTTTAATTTGTCAATTGTTTGTTAAATGTAATCAGGTTATGTGGTCGAGAGATTTTAATTATGATGCCATTACATGGGCGTAAGGTGGAACCCCGCGGAATTTAAAAGGAATGGTTTAATATATCCAAAGGTTTGGATATAGTTCAAGGTGTTTATTTAATTGCCAGTCCCAGAAACAAGACCCTATTGGGTGCCAGAATTAGGGATGGTTGCGTGCGTTGGTTTCATTTTACAAAAGACTTATTATATTGGGAGATAAAAGGGCTGCCTTATTGGCTTATGAAAATTATCAATGTATTGATTAATCAAATTCTAGGAATTTGATAAATGAATTGTAGAAAGGATTAAGTAGACCCTTACCAATTGAATAGAAGTGAATCTGAGCTGCTACATACATATACTAACTTGAATTTAATACCTCAAGTCTACGAGATCTGAGATATTAACGCTTTCAGACTTAAGAGCTAATTGTCAGCGTGGAATAAAGGGAGATTGTGAGGTTGCCAGAATTGTGGAAGCTTTGCATGAACTTACACACAGGTTTAGGGGAAATTTGAAAAGTATTGGGAATGTGGGTTTGGCGGGTATCCCCGCTATCATGTCTCCACTCACTTTCCATTATTTTCAATTCACTTTCATTGTGTACCAATGAACAGGAATATTGAAATATAGAGTTGGAACATCTCGTTGGAGAATCATCAACTACTTCATCTAGAATTTGGAATGTGGATAATCTTTATCCTTTGTCCATGGTTTAACCCACCAAGAAAATTCAGTGTAATTTTATGGTTTCATTCCAAGATTTGATAAAATGTCTTGTGCATCCTTCAATCCAATCCTAAGGGCTTCTAAAATTTTAGCGTATGTGGAAATTGAATCATATTTCAACAATATGTCAATGTTTTGTCTTTTTTAGTGGTGAAATTTATTCCAAATTTTTTCTTGCTTCTTCTGGGGTTTATTAAAATGAATCCCTTTGGGATTTGACTCTTCCTCAACAACTCTATTAAGGGTTCCAACAACATGAAGAAAGTCAGTGAAATCATAGGCTATCTCTACTCTAACCATCCCACCAACATTTCTAAAGAATTTCTCACATACATCCGAACCAGTAAACTACAAAACACATGACAAGTTAGAGTATTGATCTTGAAGCAATCTCATCAACAAAACTACAAAATGGCAAGAAATTCTCACATCTTGATATGCCTCTCTACTGATTAAATTTATCTTAACATTAGTATGAGATTTTTTTTGTACCCAACATAACTATAATGTGAAGAAATTATGAACTCGTAAAGAATTTCACACTCTTTCCCAAAGGCTCAAAATATGTGACATAAATATGTCAATTTAGTCAACAACAACCATTAGGTAAGTCTATGTAGCTAGTGTCCTCTCTAACTTTCCACGCGGTGTACTTCTCAGCTCTTTTAAACACCTCTAGACGTGTCTTGAAGCAATGCATTGTGCAAAACCCCAAATTTGTCGATCCATCCTCTCTATATATTCACACTTAATCTTGTGATCATCCATTGTAAAATTGTGTTAAACCATTCTGACATGTTAAAAAATTATGTAATCATTTCCTAAAACCAATTCTCATCGATCACTAAACAAAGGATTCACTAGCTTTTTGTCATTATAGATGTAATCTTGGTCATGAAATCCTGTTACATTGCAACCATTGTATAGACCAGTTAGCCTTCACCCATCCCAAGGAATTTTATATTGAAGACCTGATGTTGAAGAATAATGCTTCAACATAATTTGTCTTCTTCTGCTATCTGCATCTGAGGAATTACCGAAAATAGATCCCAAATTATTTGTATGTGTTTCTTCGACATAAATTCTACTTTCTCCCATTGTTGATAAAAAAAATTTCGTTTAATTTATTACATGTTGGATGAAGAACCACAACCAAACGAGGAATTTTTTTCATGGAAAAGGTTTTCAATAATAACACATGAATAATGCCTAATAACATTGTTTTTAAAATAATTTGTTATAATCTCATAGCCTACATTTCCCTCACCAACTGTCACCAAGAAATTTTATTAGCATTGATGTTTTTCTTTCAAACCACAAAACCCCACCAGTGTATTGATTTTTTCTACCCACCTAACATATTTTTTCACAATTTTTTCATCTTCAGCAAGGCATACAGGAATTGGTCCATATATACCATGTTTGGCTTTATAGGAAGCATAAATGTTTCCTACTGCCTCAAAAATGTGCTCATGCTCCCCTGGGATATATGTCAATGAGTTTCTAACTTTCCCTTTTGATTTTATCCAGGCTGGATATCTTATAATAAGATGAAAACACAATAAAATAAAATAAAATAGAAGATAAATAAAATAATATACAAATTCGTATTCAAGTTTAGTCTAAACTATTAATTAACCACTAATTAGCACACCTCATGTAGAAGGATTTGCACTTGTAGAACCCCTATGTAATACGGATGTTGATGATGGCACTAAGAACCTCATCAAACTTTTTGGGACTTATCATTGGTAGGCTTCTTAGGTCTCCCAACTGTGCCAGTCTTCAACCCAATCTCCTGATGTGAAGCCTCATTTGTAGTAGTAGTGGTGTGCTTTGATTTCATGTGTTCATTTAGAGAATTGATAATATTACCACTTGTCGGTACTAAAAAAAACCATTTATTGCATCGTGTACATTCAAATCTCACTTTTTTCATGTCCTTGTAGTCTTCAAGTGTTGCTTCCACAACCTTGAAGAAATTAGGCTCTTGTGTCTTTTTGAAATCATCTAGAAGTATGATTTCTTGATCAATATGAAATCGATCTCGAACCACAGTTGTTTGTTTTAGTTTGTTACATGAAGGAATTTCACTACCACTTAACATTGAAAGGAATTTTTTATGGGGCCATGTTTTCATACGATGGTTTTTGAAGTTGCACATTGTTCACGATACCAAGGATACATCACATGTTCCATAATCAATGCCACAAATTTCACAATGGATCTTTGTTTTAGATTCTCCCTTTTCTGAATATACTTTGAGAGTAAGTTTCTCATTGAAAAACTCTTCCATTAAACTTTTCACTTTTTTTCCCAAGATTCCAATACACTAGGATCAACAATTGTGGCTTGTTCCACTAACAAAGGCATATTTTCAACTCTTGGTTTAGGTTCCTCCACATTCTCTTCAACGTTTTCAAATATTGGTATTGTTTCTACTACATTTGAACCCTTTTTTTTCACATCAAATGTGTCTAGCTTCCTCTTCATGCCTAAAAGTGTTGTATAAACTTTCCATTTCTTCTCTTGCTTTGTATTTAAAGCTAATCCATCCTGGATAAAATCAAAAGGGTATTCAATGATTTCATCATCCACAATTTCATCACGGATTTCAACAAATGTACAACCCTCTCAACACCTGACAATGCCAATGACACATTTATCTTCATCAGTAGCAATTTTATAAAACAACTCCATATGTTTTTGCACATAAACAAATGAAAAGGTGAGTAAAGTTACACAAACATATTGGTTTATTATGAAAAAAAGAGCAAGGAATCAAGGTATTCACTTTCAATTCAAAGCTCCAAAAAATGTGAATAACTCTTAGTATTATGATGAAACACCTTGATTCAAAATATACTATCGATGGATTCCTCAAATGGAACTAAAACATATTTGAGAGTTGATTTATTGATTCAAACATTGATAAACTTATAAGCAATATTAGGCCCTAGATCTGTCTCAAATTTGGCCTTATTTACATCATTGTTTTGTGTCCTAAAGAGTTCAAAACCAAACACTCCTAGCTTTTACTGTTCACTGGTATGAAATGCATTTTATTCAATTTATTGTTCGCTAGTATCTAGGGCTTATGAGGAATAAAGACATTTTTTTTATGTTTTTGGAGCTACCAATGGATAAGGAAAATGCTTGATCTATCATATAAATGAAAATGTGTGTGTGAATGGAAGGATTTCCATTGTTTGTCAACTATGTCTTCTACTTTTTCTCATATTTAATTGCAATGACAGTGTGTGTGTGAATGGAAGGATTTAGTAATTTACATTGTTTGTCAACAATTTCTTGTACTTATACTGTTGCCAATCCCATGAGACCCATCACTTTAATAGATGTCAAATTGAATTTCATGGATATGCCTTATAGAAAATCTTCAAGTTCTAACTTTTTCACCACAAATTTGGTTCAGCATTAAAAATAAGGTCTAGGCATTAAAAGAAAAGTTACACCAAATCTGAGATGTCTTTCCAAACATAAATGCTATCTTCATCACTATAATTACAAAATAGAACAAAGCACTCAATCCCTCCAAATTCCAAGATATAGGTATCTGCTATGTTATTTAAAAA
This sequence comes from Pinus albicaulis, assembly GCA_034641835.2. NCBI lineage: Eukaryota > Viridiplantae > Streptophyta > Pinopsida > Pinales > Pinaceae > Pinus > Pinus albicaulis. The sequence goes on from CM076583.1 coordinate 1,100,621,732, forward strand.
ATGAGACGAGAGGGTTTCACTAGTTATTGTTGTAATACACTGATTACAACCTATAGCTCTAGTCACCTCTTAAGGTTTCCATATCACACCGCTACTAGATCTAACAATGGTGGCTTTTTACAATCAAGGGCTCTATACCTTGGCTCATTGAGATTTTCTTATTTTCAACTTCCACTAGATCTACTGCCTTCAATCAGCAAAAAATTGTGACGTGCATATTTTTTCACTAGTGTGGTTGATTACAATCAAACTGCAAGATGCAAAATTCTGGCTCCATTTCAACATTGGGCTCATAATAGTGATTTCGTGTAATATTTTAGGTGTTATTACCTCAAGAGGTTGTCCTTCCATACATACAAAATCCCTATCTTGGGAGGCAAATTTTTCCTTTCCTAGGAATTAGATTGAAGTCTTCCATGAGAGGCCAAATTATTATGTCATTTTTGAATTGGAATCATAATAGTGATTTTAAACAGGATTGAGGAAGTTATGACTATTTTATCTTATGATTTTGTTCACAAAGGATACTGGTTAATATATCATGGAAATTTTAATATTTATAATGTAATTGTATTTATCATTATATAATAGCCTAATTGTACCTACAAATAAGTTCTCAAGTAGAAAGAAACACTACATTTGTATGTTTTGCAATTCACATGGAAATACATACTCTAAAATCTTCTCTCTAAACAAAGTGTACAAAGGAAAAGAGGAGACAATTTTCATATTTTTTTAATACTCTATAATACTCATACTCTATAATACTCTATAAGGGGGCATTTCTTGTAGATTTTAGAGGTTATGACAAAGAAATTCCAAAGGAATTCCCTATTTTTCCCTTTGAAAACCTTAGAGTTATGGTTCCAGATTTTGATGATGTGCATACTTCTTTAGGAGAGGGCGTGGAACGCACCCTTCAAATCCATACAAACCTTGATGGACAAGACATGGATGGTGAGTCTAATCCAAAAGAACATGTGTGCTAAGAACTTGAAGAATATGGTGGTGTTGATGACACCAATGAAGGCCACCATAAAGATCATGATCGAAATGGTATACATAATCTTGGTGATAGTCACGTGACAGTACAAGTATCAGTGACTTAAACATTGATGGGTTTGGTGATGTGTATATTTCTCGATAAGAAGGCATGGAACAACTTTTTGAAAAAAAATGAAATTTCCCTCAATAGGCACCCTCAAGAGATGTAAAATCCCATGAAGAATATACAATAGATCCAAAAGAAGATATTCTTGGTTCCCTTTATCTAAACATGTATTTAAAAAAGAAGAAGAGAAAATAATATATTATATGTTTCAATGGTCCACCAAGGTTTGATGATGACCATCAATAGAAAAATAGATCTGAATATGACCCTGTTAGAGTCTTGTTACAGCAGCATGGTGATTGGCCCACTACTCTAGAAGGGGGAACATATCCGGGGTTTGAAGGGGACAAATCTGATGACCACACAAATGAATTTCACCATGAAGGCCATAATTAAACCACTACTCGAAGTCTTTATTTTGAAGAAGATAATTTATTTTTACGCCAATGAAGGCCACCATGAAGATCATGACCGCATTTCTACATAGAATCTTGGTGACAGTATGAGTATTAGTGACTTAAACACTCATGGTTTTGGTGATGTGTATATTTTTCTGGGAGAGAGTGTGGAACACCCCTGTGATGATCCTGAAACCACCACCAATAGGAACTCTCAATATGTATAGTCCCATGAATAATGTAGAAAAAATCCAAAAGTAGATAGTTTTGGTGCACTTGATCTAAACTTGTATTTTAAACAAAATGAGGGGAAAACATATATAATATGATTCAGTGGTGCACCAAGGTGACCATCAAGGGAAAAAATAATTTGAATATGACCTTGTCACTGGCCTTCTACAGGAGCAGGATGATAGACCTACTGCTCTAGAAGGGGGCCCATAAACAGAGTTTGAAGGGGACAACACTAATGACAACACAAATAAATTTCAACATGAAAACCATAATGAAAACTCTGCACAAACTCTCTATGATGAAGAACATCATAATAAGGGGGAATTTCTTGTATCATTTGGAGGTTATGAAAAATAACTTCGAAAGGAAGTCCCTGTTTTTCCCTTTGAAAATCATGAAGAAATTTTAGAGTTTTGGTTCGAGATTTTGAAGATGTGCATACTTATATAAGAGAGGGTGTGGAAAACACCCTTGATATTCATACAAACCTTTATGGAAAAGCCATGGATGGTGAGTCTAATCCAAAAGAACATTTGTGACAATAACTTAAAGAAAATGGCAGTGTTGATTGCACCAATGAAGGCCACCATGAAGATCATGATCAAAATGTTATATAGAATCTTGGTGAAATTCATGTGACAGTACAAGTATCAGTGACTCAAAAATTGATGGGTTTGGTGATGTGTATATTTCTCCATAAGAAGGCATGGAACAAATTCTTGAAAAAAATGAAATCACCATCAATAGGCACCGTCATGATATGTATACTCCCATGAAGAATATACAGTAGATCCAAAAGAAGACAGTTTTGGTGCCCTTGATGTAGACTTGTCTTTTAAAAAAAAATGAGGGAAAATCATATATAATATGCTTCAATGGTACACCAAAGTTTGATGATGGTCATCAAGCAAAAAAAAAAAATCTGAATATGACCATGTCACTGGCCTACTACATGAGCATGATGATAGACCTACTATAGAGTTTGAAGGGGACAACACTCATGACCGCACAAATACATTTCAACAAGAAAACCATAATAAAACCACTACACAAAGTCTTTATGATGAAGAACATCATAATAAGGGGGAATCTCTTGTAGCATTTGGAGGTTATGGAAAATAACTTCCAAAGGAAGTCCCTATTTTTCCCTTTGAAAACCATGAAGAAAGTTTAGAGTTTTGGTTCCAGATTTTGATGATGTGCATACTTATTTAGGAGAAGGTGTGGAACACACCCTTGAAATCCATAAAAACCTTGATGGACAATACATGGATGGTGAGTCTAATCCAAAAGAAAATTTGTGCCAAAAACTTGAAGAATCTGGCAGTGTTGAGTACACCAATGAAGACCACCATGAAGATCATGATCGAAATGTTATACAGAATCTTAGTGAAAGTAATGTGAGAGTACAAGTATCAGTGACTTAAACATTGATGGGTTTGGTGATTTGTATATTTCTCCATAATATGGCATGGAACAAGTTTTTGAAAAAAATGAAACCTCCATCAACAGGCACCCTCAAGATGTACAGTCCCATAAATAATATACAATACATCCAAAAGAAGATTGTTTTGGTGCCATTGATATAAACTTGTCTTTTAAAAAAATTAGAGAAAATCGTATATTATATGTTTTAATGGTCCACCAAGGTTTGATGATGACCATCGAGAGAAGAAAAGATCTGAATATGACCCTATCAAAGGCTTGTTACAACAGCATGATGATAGGCCCACTACTCTAGAAGGGGGAACATATCTAGAGTTTGAAGGGGACAACACTTATGACGACAAAAATTAATTTCACCATGAATACCATAATGAAACCACTACATTAAGTATTTAGTTTGAAGAAGACAACATTTTTTATTACGCCAATGAAGGCCACCGTGAAGATCATGACAACATTGCCGCACTTAATATTGGTGACATTATGATTATTACTTAATTAAAAATTGATGGTTTTGGTGATGTGCATATTTTTATGGGAGAGAGTGTGGAACACCCTTTGAAGATGTTGAAACCACCACCAATAGGAACCCTCAAGATGTACAGTCCCATGAGGAATGTACAGTAGATCCAAAAGTAGATATTATTGGTGCCCTTCATCTAAACTTTTATTTTCAACAAAATGAGGGGAAAAAATATATAATACGCTTTAGTGGTCCACCAAGGTTTGATGACAACCATAAAGGGAAAAAATAATCTGAATATGACCTTGTCACTAGCCTTCTACAGGAGCATGATGATAGACCTACTGCTCTAGAAGGGGGCCCATAAACAGAGTTTGAAGGGGACAACACTAATGACAACACAAATAAATTTCAACATGAAAACCATAATGAAAACACTGCACAAACTCTTTATGATGAAGAACATCATAATAAGGAGGAATTTATTGTATCATTTGGAGGTTATGAAAAATAACTTCCAAAGGAATTCCCTATCGTTCCCTTTGAAAATCATGAAGAAATTTTAGAGTTTTGGTTCAAGATTTTGAAGATGTGCATACTTCTATAAGAGAGGGTGTGGAACACACCCTTGAAATCCATACAAACCTTTATGGATAAGCCATGGATGGTGAGTCTAATCCAAAAGAACGTTTGTGACAGTAACTTGAAGAAAATGGCAGTGTTGATTGCACCAATGAAGGCCACCATGAAGATCATGATCAAAATGTTATATAGAATCTTGGTGAAAGTCATGCGACAGTAAAAGTATCAGTGACTTAAAAATTGATGGGTTTGGTGATGTGTATATTTCTCCATAAGAATGCATGGAAATTGTTTTTGAAAAAAATGAAATCACCATCAATAGGCACCCTCAATATATGTATAGTCTCATGAAGAATATACGGTAAATCTAAAAGATGACAGTTTTGGTGCCCTTGATGTAGACTTGTCTTTTTTTAAAATGAGGGAAAATCATATATAATATGCTTCAATGGTACACCAAAGTTTGATGATGGTCATCAAGCAAAAAAAAAAACTGAATATGACCATGTCACTGGCCTACTACATGAGCATGATGATAGACCTAGTACTCTAGAAGAGGGCCCATAAACAGAGTTTGAAGGGGACAACACTAATGACCGCACAAATACATTTCAACAAGAAAACCATAATGAAACCACTACACAAAGTCTTTATGATTAAGACCATCATAATAAGGGGGAATTTCTTGTAGCATTTGGAGGTTATGAAAAAGAACTTCCAAAGGAAGTCCCTATTTTTCCCTTTGAAAACCATGAAGAAAGTTTAGAGTTTTGGGTCCAGATTTTGATGATGTGCATACTTCTTTAGGAGAAGGTGTGGAACACACCCTTGAAATCCATACAAACATTAATGGAAAATACATGGATGGTGAGTCTAATCCAAAAGAAAATTTGTGCCAAGAACTTGAAGAATCTGACAGTGTTGAGTACGCCAATGAAGACCACCATGAAGATCATGATCGAAATGTTATACAAAATCTTGGTGATAGTCACATGAGAGTACAAGTATGAGTGACTTAAACATTGATGGGTTTGGTGATGTGTATATTTCTCCATAATATGTCATGGAACAAGTTTTTGAAAAAAATGAAACCTCCATCAATAGGCACCCTCAAGATGTACAGTCCCATAAATAATATACAGTACATCCAAAAGAAGACTGTTTTGGTGCTGTTGATATAAACTTGTCTTTTAAGAAAAATGAGAGAAAATTGTATATTATATGTTTTAATGGTCCACCAAGGTTTGATGATGACCATCGAGAGAAGAAAATATCTGAATATGACCCTATCAAAGGCTTGTTACAATAGCATGATGATAGGTCCACTACTCCAGAAGGGGGAAAATATCCAGAGTTTGAAGGGGACAACACTTATGACAACACAAATTAATTTCACCATGAATATTGTAATGAAACCACTACACGAAGTATTTAGTTTGAAGAAGACAACATTTTTTATTACACCAATGAAGGCCACCATGAAGATCATGACAACATTGATGCACTTAATCTTGGTGACAGTATGATTATTACTGACTTAAACACTGATGGTTTTGGTGATGTGCATATTTTTATGGGAGAGAGTGTGGAACACCCTTTGAAGATGTTGAAACCATCACCAATAGGAACCCTCAAGATGTACAGTCCCATGAGGAATGTACAGTAGATCCAAAAGTAGATATTATTGGTGCCCATGATCTAAACTTGTATTTTAAACAAAATGAGTGGAAAGCATATATAATATGCTTCAATTTTCCACCAAGGTTTGATGATGACCATCAAGAGAAAAAATAAGCTGAATAAGACCCTGTCACTGGCCTGCTACAGGAGCATAATGATAGACGTACTGCTCTAGAAGGTGGCCCATAAACAGAGTTTGAAGGGGAAAACACTAATGACATAAAAAATAAATTTCAACATGAAAACCGTAATGAAAACACTGCACAAATTCTTTATGATGAAGAACATCATAATAAGGGGGAATTTCTTGTAGCATTTGGAGTTTATGATAAAGAACTTCCAAAGGAAGTCCCTATTTTTCCCTTTGAAAAGCATGAAGAAATTTTAGAGTTGTGGTTCCAGATTATGACGATGTGCGTACTTCTTTAGGAGAGGGTGTGGAGCACACCCTTGAAATCCATACAAACCTTGAAGGAAAAAACATCGGTGGTGAATCTAGTCCTAAAGAACATTTTTGCCAAGAAATTTAAGAATATGGCAATGTTGATTACACCAATGAAGGCCACCATGAGATCATGATTGAAATGTTGTATAGAATCTTGGTGGCAATCACGTGACAGTACAAGTATAAATGACTTAAACATTGATGGGTTTGGTGATGTGTATATTTATCCATAAGAGGGCATGGAACAATTTTTTGAAAAAAATGAAACCACCATCAACACAGACCCTAAAGAGATGTATAGTCCCAGGAATAATATGTAGTAGATCCAAAAGAAGACATTTTTGGTGCCCTTGATCTAAATTGTAGTTTTAAAAAGAACGAGAGAAAATAATATATTATATGTTTCAATATTCCACCAATTTTTGATGATGACCATCAAGAGAAAAACAGATCTTAATATGACCCTCTCATAGGCTTGTTACAATAGCATGATGATAGGCCCACTACTCTAGAAGGGGGCACATATCCAGAGTTTGAAGGGGACAACATTGATGAACACACAAAAAAATTTCACCATGAAGAGCATAATGAAACCACTACACAAAGTCTTTATTTTGAAGAAGACAACATTTTTTATTACGCCAATGAAGGCCACCATGAAGATCATGACCGCATTACTACACTGAATATTGGTGAGAGTATGACTATTAGTGACTTAAACACTAATGGTTTTGGTGATGTGTATATTTTTCTGGGAGAGAGTTTGGAACACCCCTTTGAATATTTTCAAACCCTCAATATGTACAATCCGATGAGGAATGTACAATAGATCCAAAAGTAGATAGTTTTGGTGACCTTTATCTAAACTTGTGGGCAGAAATGTGAAGTTGGGTTACACTTTTGTGAGAATCGGGGGCTGAAATTTTTTTTCGGCAGTAGTTCGGCTGAACATTTTATAAATTTCAGCCAAAATATGTAATAGTTCGGCCTAACTTTCTTAGAAAGTTCGGCCGAACTCGTGATTCCGTTTAGATTGACGGCACACTGATGGTGCAGGCAAACAAAATTTTTGCCGGAGATTGGAAAACCGGCAACAAAAGTTCGACCGAACTTTTACTTTTAAAATAGTTCGGCCGAACTATTTTCTATAAATAAATCTCCCGCGAAGTTTGGTGGTTTACCGGTTTCATTGTTCATGCGTTTTCTGTCCCTGTCGTTGCTGCTCTGTTCGCGCTGTTGCTCCTCCCGGCCACACTGGTGCTCCTCCCGTCCACGCTCTTCGACTTCGTTGGGTATGTTTGACTCTCCGTCCATGCTCAAAAAATTTTTGTGTTGTGTATTTAAAAAATTTCGGGGTTGGTACTTCGCCTAATTTTGGTTCTTATTTTCTTGCTAAGGCTTTCGGGGTTGGAATTTCTGTGTGCTATGATTTACTGATGGGTTGTCTTTCTAAAGTATCTGGAGATGTTTTTGTTTTTTTTGGTGGAGGTTTATATTCTTTCGCTGCCTGATATTATTTTTCTGAATTGTCTGTATACATATCATATAGGTTTGATTTTCGGATTTGTTCCTGAAGGAACTGCAATATAATGTATTATTTTACAAATCAAAGTAGGAATTGCTTCACTTTTGCAAATCAATCTGACTACTAAAGTACCTCGTTGCCTCAAAAACTCCCTTTGCCTCATTCAACTCACACTCTTGGAGAGACTACATCACCCATCTACAAACATATCTCCCTATGGCACTGAGAACTAGAAATCTATGTGAAGAAGGTACTTCGACAATCGTTGTCCAGCACGTCGATGTGCTACTTTGATTCATCTGCTAACGTTGTAGATGAACCAATATGCACTTCCATTGCGCTACTTTGATCTCGCATTATTTATTCCCATGTGTTGCCTCTGCTTGGATTCTATCACTACACTAGTGAGTCTCGATCTCCCTTAGAATAAGAACAGGGAAATCTCCTAGACTAGCAAATCAACTTGGCCTCCTCCATGATAGATGCAGTCTTACCTAATAAAATGTGTATTAATACTTTTGGGAAACTCTTTCTACCTCTAGAAACTCTCTTTGGAGACTCCCAGCTACTCGCACTCTTGCTTGCAACATGCACTAACTAACTAGGTTGCATAGCACTACCACTAGGGAACTTGTTCTTGCCTCTTTTGTTGGAAATATTTGCCTCCCTTCCTGACTGGAATGTTGGAAACCTACTCTGTCTTGAAACCCCTTCTTGGAGTCTCTCTCTAGCTAGAACTGCACCTACACTCTACAACTAGCCAATTCACACTAGCACCCTATTCACATTAATTTCTTGTAATTCGCACTTGCAACTAGAAATTCGATCTCTCTTGAGCTACTATGTCATTGCAACTAGATATGCACCTATCTCCCGAGTATCTGGTTGCATCTAACAATTGGCTCTACAATTATCTCTCGAGTGATAGTGAGGTT
>CM076583.1:1100630650-1100781928 GCA_034641835.2 Pinus albicaulis
AACTGATTCACCCCCCCCCTCTCAGTTTAACTAAGAGTTCAACATCAACTTCCTCAAGATTTAAGCATCGATGGAGGATGGAATCGACACCAGTCCGATACAAAGTATCTCCAATGATGTGATATGGTTGAGATTGGTAACGAATCTGTCATTTATCAGAGTGAGATAGCTCTAGTCAAAACGTTTGGATTTGAAGATAAATAATGACATCTCCATACCATGGATCGAGAGTACTAATGAGAAAAAATGATTCATCGGGAATCGACTCATCAAAGGGGGTGAGATCAACTGCAGCTGGAAGATCACATATCAATTCAACAAAGAAGAGTGATTTCTTGGACTTAGTTATAGCAGACTCTAAGTCAAACTCCTGGAGAATGAAAATCCATTTGGAGTATTTTCCCCCAAGCAACTGATCAGTAATAATGTAAGTCATGGAGTTACATTTGGAAATCACAATGGTATTATGCAGGAGAATATAATGGCAGAAGCGCTGAACAACATGAACAACAACTAAGGTGAGCTTTTCTATGTGAGCATAGCAAGTCTCATCGTTGAAGAGATTTCATCTCAAGTAGTAAACAACATGTTCATGACCATCATCATCATCCTGAACCAGCACCATACCGATAGTGTTGTTTGTGGCGACTGTTGAGCCTTGCAATAGGTATGTATTTACTCTTGATTACTGTCCTTCTTCCTTTTCCTTATCCATATTGTGCCATGATATAATAATATAATGAAAGGATTTTGATGAAGAATGAATGAAAAATGATCCTGATACGATTTAACCATCCAAACTAATTCCCGTTACTTTTTATGCTGAAAATAACCGAAGGAACAACAATACTTAATCAAGGGAAAGAAGACGCGTTAAATGCGATCGAATCGAAGATAAATCAGTAACGATTAGCACAAGAATGAACAAACGATCCAAGGATAGCATTTTTTCATAGATCCCTCAGGATCCCCTGATCCTGAGGGATCACATTTATCTTTCCTTTTAGCTATAAAGGGACAGGGAGAGCTAGTTCTCAAATACGATGTATCTTTCACTTTTGCATAATTCGTAATTATAATTCACAAAACGTAGTTCTGAACAACAAGATCGTATTGTGATGTCAATCGACTGTGATGATTAATATATAATTCACGTTGCTGTTCATTGAAATATTATGGAGTAGTTAAGCAGTATTCGCTGATGGCTAAGGGCCGGTCTCTGGTGGATCTCACTGCTGTTCCCTGTGTTATAATTTTCCATTTATTGCAAGTGTATTTTTCTTTTCCACTTTGCAGTTGAAGTACTTTTGATAATTCAGATGTCTGGTATTTATTCCTTTGAGTACACATTTCCAATTTATTTCCTTAAAGAATTATTTGCTAGTTAAAAGAATTGGTTTTGATTATTTAAAGCATAGACAGTTATTTCCAATACTTTCCTTCTGTTCAACAATTTAGATCTAGTTGAAGGAGCTTGGTTAATGCTTCAGTGCTCTCGGTTGATTGTCATTTGAATTAGTTGAATTAAGAATGAATCAAATTTTTGGGTTATAATGCGTAGATGAATCACTTCCTTTAAAGCTTCAAGATTTATGATTGCATCTATATTAAACGATTGGCTTTAGAATTACTCTTTGTATGAATATCTTGCACATATTGTGTACACGCTTGAGATAAAAGGACTTACCCTAGTTGATAATTAATGTGAGGCAATTAGGAGTTTTTAAAGACACTTGTTAGCACCCAACATTTTGGCGCCATTTCCGGGGAGTGTGTTGCCACTCTATAAAAAGAGTAATGTATGATTGATGTTTTTTCTGCTGAGGGAGAATTGGGTATTAAAAACGGAAGGTAAGAACCTGCACAGCGAACGAGTAAAATTCTCGCTCTTCCGCCCGCTTTCTAGCAGAATTGCGTAAGATTTTAAGGTAGGAATGAATGTTTGTATTTATGAATGACTAAAAAGGAAAGACCTAAAAAAGACAAAATTCCTCCTTCTAAACCTAAAAAACCTAAGGGACCAGTGATCCTTGGACGATCAACTTTTATCGACGAAATCTTAAGAAAATATGAGTCTCAATCATCAGTAGGACCTCGAATTGTTGCTGCTAGACATCCTACTGACTTCCTTCAAGCCATAGGATCACCATCTATAGCTAATGTTGAGATTCACAGTAAAACTAAAGGGATTGAACAGAGTTTTCAAGATACTGAGAATTCACAAACTCGCCCTTCACAAGAAGGAAATTCTTGCAACCTCTGTGAAGGAGAAGGAGAAACAGGCAATTTTGAAATTAAATTATCAGAACCTAGATCTCCTGAAGTAGTGACTGAGCAGAGGACACCTAGTATTCCAGATCAAGGTAGTGTTGCTTGAACCATTCCAGCCTCTTGTAGACATCCTAGGAATAACTCTCTAGCTCTGGAGATCCCTGAAGAATATTGGCATATTTTTGACCAAATGGCTAATAACCAGCAACCTCAAACTTCTACATTGCAATACCCTATTGTTGACACAACTGTCAATGCCCCCATGAAGGCTATCCCATTACAAAATGTTCCTACCTTTCATGGGCTAACTTCAGAAGATCCCAATGCATTCCTTTTCGAATTTGATGTCTTATGTAGGGGTTATGACTACACTACCGACCCCCAGAAGCTGAAGCTATTCCCCTATACTCTAAAGGGAGCAGCTCTGCGTTGGTTCATGGGACTTGGTGGAGGCACCATCAATGACTGGGACTAAATGAAAACATCTTTCCTTAAAAAATACCAAGATTATTGCTGAACTAGAGAATTAAAAGATGAAAATTTTCAAATGGTAGCTAAGCCTAGCGAGACTCTAGAAGAATATGTAGATCATTTCCAATATAATCTGCAAAGATATCCTTACAAAAATATGCCTGATAATGTTCTAAAAACCACGATTATCAGAGGTATGAAAGACCAATGGGTAGAGACACTAAATATAATGGGTAAGGGTTACATTTATCAAGAAAAATATAACAATATTATAGATTTGTGCATCAAGTGTTCCAGGGGCAGTACAAGGATGAAAACACTCGAACACGATGCAAGCCCCAGAGACAACAAAGCCTCAAGAGGAAGCATTACACGAAGCAAAATTGGCAATCTGTTGGAGGATTTCAAGACTGATATCCTAGGGACCCTAGTGACACAATTGGATGTCATGAAAGCTAAGCAAAAGCAGGCTATTGCAGAACAGAACTTGGCTATTTTTTTCCCCCGTTACAGACAGAAGCACAGTAAAAAAGAATGCCCCCTAGATACGATATGAACATGTGCCATATGCGCTAAAGAGCATGCCACAGAAAGTTGCCCATCACTCCCAGGATTAAAATCAGTCTTCAAGGAAGTGGAAGAAGAAGTGGAACCGGTATATCTATTGAACTAGCATCGTGAATGGCAAGCACGTCAGACAGGTATGCCTATTGATCCATCTTCGTTCCTTCCTCCCTCGCAATATAATTGTTAGCAATATTCAGGGGTAGCATGGCAGAGTCAGCCACCTTTTTTTCCACCTCAAGAATTTTTTATGCCACCATGTCCCAATCAGTCAAATCCAAATAATAATAATTGGCCAAATTCCCCTTACCTGCCTCCATTCTAGAAAAAACAACCCTTCTTCCTCCCAATGGTCCCCTTCCACCTCACAAAACCAGAATTGGCAATCAAATTGGAAAATATCTACGAACCAGACTATGGGGACAGTTCCTCTGCCTCAACCAACTTTACCAGCACCTTACACGTTGCAGCAGAATCGTAAAACTAATATACGACTGCAACTTCCATCTCAACCCAACCCATATCCTAACAACAGACCAGTTCAGTCAATACAAATAATTGAGGGTCTGGAACTTGAAGATGAGTTGAAAGAATGTAAAGAACTTAAGTTGAGATCTAGACGCATAATTTTTGGTGAGGTAAATCCCCTCTGCGGACAGAGGTGATCCCACTAGCCCTAGAGTGGGTCTAGCCACAAACAAGACACGCTATGACCTCAATTCCTAGTTAACGAATGGACAAAGATTTGATAGATAACTTACCGTATATCCTGCGCTGTTGTTGTCGTCAGAAAGAGTGCTGCCTCTCGCTCCTAGTTTGACAGATCATGATCCACTCATTATCACGCTCGAATACCTACACATACACAAGAAACAAAGACGATATACAACATACTATTTCACATTTTTAACTAGCAGTCAGTCGAAGAAGACTAAATCAATTTCATCAATAGACACAACACAATGATGGAGCCAATACCATAGTCGAGTATATTAATGAAAGGAAGGAATATTACAGCCAACCTTCGACGTTGCGGTCTCCTCCAACAGGGTTCCAGTGGAGCGCATCTCACAAAAGCTTGTCGGGAATTCGGACGGGGCTCTCTCTACAGAATTCTCCTTGGTTCTACCTTCTCGATAGTGATTACTCAGCTATAGTATCTCTTCTCCAAGTTCATCTTCTTGGCTATATTTTCAGCTAGATTTTGTAAAGGGAGAAGGCTTGTTTCTATAGAAGGAGAGGGAGAGGTTAGGATCCCTATAATCATGGAGGGGAGTCATATCTTCAAAGAATGTTCCATGGGAGGTAAAAACCACTACCTAAAGGAAGAGATCCGTGGCTTATCAAGTTTAACCACTTCGTGTGACTCATCCCTGAGGTGGTTAAAGGAAACTTCCTCCTCTAATTTTTTAAAAAGCGTTCCCAAAAAGTCTGGCATGGGCACAACAAAGAGACAAAGTGACAATTGGCGTGGCCTCTAGTGTACATCCTCCACACCGACGCGAGGGGTGAACTGGCTACCCGCGCCAATGCCAAAACATAGGTTTTTATGGGCTTTCTGAGGAAATGTTCAACAGGAGAAATGATTTCCTTATGCAGAAGGATGCAAAGAAGGTGTTTGCAGAGTATGACACTACTCACAGGTCATGGGAAAGACCCTGCAATATGTGGGGCGAGGGGTTGCAGGGACGGTGGCAAAATTTTGTGTAACATATGCCTGCTAAATCATGAGGTTCGAGAGAGAGGGAGGGGTGAAATTCTTTATGAGATCGCGTTCGACCCAAACAATGTTGTCGGAAAACCTGAAAGTAAGAATACAAATGATACATCTGATACATGACATGTGGCATGGGAAGAGCCATCTGTAATAGAGTACATAAACAACGAGATCCGAGGTATGGACACAACCATCCAGCAGTAGGGATGAACGAATAAAATCAGGTATGGTCGCATCCATCCAATCAGAAGAGTCATATAATAAGTCACAATAATCCACAAAGAACCCGCAGCCTGGATTTCATCAGAAAAAACCCAGGGTCTTGCGCTCCATCTCGACTTGAACAAAGTAAAAATTTGAGCATGCGAATATGTGAGCCGAAGTCGAACATGAAAGAAAATCATCTGATTACCAGGCAATGATGAATGTTGTTAACAGAAGCGAGAGAAACCACCAATAATGACAATGGATCTCAAGGTACAAAAGGTATAATCCACGAAATGTGAACAATGATCTGACGTCAAACAACCACAGAGTCAGTCGATTGAAGGCCAATGATGTGGAACTTACGTCGAATGCGAAGAACCTGCCATTGAGGCATGCAGGCTCCAAGATACCTGAAGGGAGTCTCTAGATCAACTTCCTGGATAATGAGCTCGAGTCGACAGGAAGGGACCTTGATCGAAGGTGAGCCATAATGTTTCCCACATCATCGACACGAGACAGAGGAATATGATGTTTGTGAATCAAGATCAACAGAGAATTAGAGGGAGGTTGACAAGTTCAGAGGCAAACTTCTCTTGAAAATATCAGTGGCACAACACTGGATTTGGCAGTATTTGACATTAAGGTATTTGAGGTCATGGTGACATGGAAAAGGGAAGATGAGTGGTCAAAAGAGATTACCCAAACCCATGGAGGAAAACAAATAACGAGATGAGATGCCAACCCGATAGGAATGCAGACAAGTGCCATGTTCAAGAGTGACATACTTCCAACATGACTATAATGTGGTTCCATTTCCCCCACCATTTCTGGCGAGTACCCCAATTATTTTTGAAAACAAGCTTGAAGGGGATAGCATATGCTTGCGATGTAAGTTTCTCCTTCGAACAAATCCAACCTAGTACATTTTATGAGCCCTAGGAAGGAGGAACTAGAGTAACGTCATGACGACGGAGTCCGATGTCATCAGGTTTTAACGAGTTTGACAAAGGGAGAACTCAGAATATTTTCATGTTTAGAGAGTCTGAAAGGAAGGCAGAAAAGAAAACTCCAGTAGTCCTTTTTCATAAATATTCTCTTACATCCGAAAATGTAGAAAACAATATCTGAAAGAACCTCTTAGTCACGGTCGGCTAAGGTATTCCTTTTTCGTAAATAATCTATCCGAGCCTGAAAAGGGGGTAAATGTATAATGGATAGATATCGTTTTGCAGCCAATTTGATGAGTTCAAATGGCAAGTGACTCGGTGATCTTTTCAGTTTTAGAGAGTCAGAAAAGAGCTGAAAGGTGAATCCAGTAGTGACTTTTTTCGTGTTTTTACCGAGTCCAAAAAAGTATAAAATTCAACTCATTTCTTTGTCATAACCATGTGAAAACCTGTTGCTGCACAAAAGACGCGTGTAAAACGTATTTCTCGAAAATAATATGAAAATATAGCGAAAAATATGTTTTAAAACCTATTTTAAGATTTTGAAAAGTTATAAAAGACCATAAGTGGTAAAAAATATTTACTTTTCACTTTTACATCTTTGCAGAGCAACAATGACCCATTTTACTTGCGATCTTCTAGTGATGATTGTGAAAAATCCAGTGAACCAATCCGGATTCCGTCAGTTTCAGGTAAGATCCGATACCATTTGCTATCTTTTGAGCTATATTTCATTACCTTTAATTGTCATTTTGAATCCCTTAGGGGAGGATTTGTAAAAACTAGGGCATCGCAGTTATCGTGGGTTTCAGGCATGGGCCTGCGCCAATCAACCATTTTTTACACAGGGGTCGCGCCAAGTGGCGCGACTGTTAGCAAAACAGTCGCACCAGCCGCGCAACCCAAAATCCGCCTTAATTTCAAGAAAATGCAACCATTTGATTACAAATTTTAATGCCCAAGGGGACTTACAATGTTCATATGGACAATGCATGTAGGTACCAAGCAAAAAAAATGGTAATTGAGTGGAAAGAGAGAGAACACAGTGAGGAGGATGAATAGGCCATAGAAAATGAACAATGCATGAACACCCTCAGAAATTGTGGGCTCAAGAAGTTCTTCCTGACACCATGCCTCTGGGCTCAGCCCGAATTGCTTCAATATTTGATAAGCATTTGGGACGAAGATCAGGAAAAGTTTGTACTTTGGGATCAGGAGCTTGAACTCGAAGTTTCTGATGTGTATTTCATCACTGGATTTTCGCGTAGGGGTGTAGTCCCTATCTTAACTGGTACCCATCCTTTCGGGGAAAACATTTTAATGGTAATTGATAGGGTGTGCCAAGGGGCACGAAAAGGAATAGGGAGTGGCAAAGTGGACATCCAAACCGTCCCTGATCTGGCACTAAGAGTAGTGCTACACATTATCACGCGGGCTGTGGGATTACAGGCACTGCATGAGGCCACGAAGACACAACTACTTCTTGCTTCAAAGTGTATGAACCCGACTCTCTTAAACTCAGCTGAGGCTGTGACTGTCAACATCAAACGACAACTCACTAAGTGAAAGAAGACCAAACTAAATAAGTTTGGGTATGGATCGATTCTGGTATTGTTCTTCTTGGAATGATTACCCATATTCTAGCGTCAGGAGGTTATTGTCCTGATGCTGCCACTCACAGAGCCACGGATGGCCCGATGGGCCACACTGATGCCTAGAGCACGGGGTGGCCAATAGATGTCCTGGAGGCCAGAGTCTTTTGATTGGCTCCAACGACAACTTATTGTCGTGGAGGATTTTCCCTACGCCGACATAGACTTCACCAGAGATCCAGACCTCCCGTTCCCAGGGGAGAGGATTGGGACGAAGAGATAGGTGAGACTTATTTTTTTTATTTTCATGAATTTATGATTTTTTGGTATATATGCATGTTCTGACAGTTATTCTTATATGTATGCAGATGTCAGCCCAGAGCACCCTGCAGGCATGTCACTGATAGCAAGGTGAATTCCTCGCGATTTCAATCCTCATGGTGAGGGTGGTGAGGAGGAGCTAGTACAGAACCTAGAGGGGATCGCCCGTGGGGTCCCAGACTATGCTCGCTTGGATGATGTGCCTCGAGCCTATCAGAGGCACACTGTAGGGGTGTCGAGTTGTATCCACCTCTTGCTGAGGCAGTTGGTACGAGTGGTGAGGTGCTATCATGAGAACCACGCCGATTAGGCACTTAAGCTTTATTTTCACACATTTTTGAGAGACATGTTGTCTCATGATGTAACTGAAACAAACATATATTATTTTTTGGGTTTTATGATGCACACATTGCAAACAATCGATATATATATATATATATATATATATATATATATACACATCTATTTTCTACATGGGTCTATTTACATATGATGATGTTTTTATAAATTGCACAAATGTCTATCTAGCACAATGTTAGCTATTGCATCTATTAATGTATTCATTCGTCTTGGTATATGTTGATATGTAATGAAATCAAAATATATTTCAAGTAAACGAATACAAAAATATAATCTCAAAATGCATGGGTTTCGAACCGAATAATGATCATTAAGTTGAAGAACAACAAGATGCGAATCCAAATTCACAAGAAATGCGTGTATGCCGAGGTTAACTGGCTCGGTTAATAGGTCGAAAACAACACTATATTCAGTGACAATGTTTGTAGTTGGTCCTAGACAAATACCTTGTAAGTTAATCAACTCACCAATAGGATCATAAATTACCCAGGCTACCAAAGATAAGTTCCTGGTACTGTAGGAAGCACCATCCACGAAACCGACATAAGGGGAAATAGACATCTGCATAGTAATCAAGACCCAATACATAGAAAAAATCTCACAAAGAACATCAAACCAAAGCATGCACAAAAATGAAAAAAATCACCTATGTACACATATCATGCATGAATGTCTCAAGCATAATAATTTTTCAGGTACAACCCATTCCTGGGCTATGCTAAGGGGTAACCTTCATAATCAATAAGCTCATAAGCCCCATTCTATAACACATGTTTGACGATGTAGGGCCCGTGCCACATGGGTTGGAATTTTCCTGCCCCCAACTTGTCATGAGCTTGGTCGTATAGGAGGACAAGATTGCCTTCGATAAAAGAACGAGGGGAAACTTTTAGGTCAAAATGAGCTTTGACTCGCTTCCTCTATGCTTCGATGACCAAGGTAGCTAAGCGACGATTTTTGTCCAATCTCTCTAAGTAGAGGAGACGTTCCTCCTCAAGCGAAGTATTACGCAGTAATTCCACAGCTAGTTTGAGTGAAGGGATTTCACATTCAATCGAAAGAGTGGCTTCCAAACCGTATATCAACTGGAACGGGGTAAATCCGGTTGCATTCTTAATCGATGTTCAGTAAGCCCAAAGAGATGCAAACAACATGAGATTCCAGTTTTATTTATGGATCCCAATTGTTCGTTGAAGCATTGTAACAAGGAATTTGTTTATGGCTTCAACTTGGCCATTAGCTTGCGGATAATAAGGCATTGAGCTGTCGTGACGCAGATCCAACTTAGACGTCAGCTCCACCATCATATAATCCCAAAAATGAGAACCATGATCAGTAACGATGGCTTGAGGGACACCAAACCAAGTAATAATGTGATTGAATATGAATTGTGTCGTTGTATTACCGTCTGCAACCAGTGTAGGCATTGCTTCGGCCCATTTTGTAAAATAATCGACGGAAACGATAATATAGGCATGCCCCCCATCCGAACGAGGGTTACACGTCATAAAATCGATGCCCCATTTGGAAAAAGGACCAACGGTAATGATAGGGTGTAAAGGAACAGGTGGCACACACATCTTGCATTGATATATCTGGCACGCATGGCATTTGCGTACTACGACAATGCAGTCTTTAAAAATGGATGGCTAGAAATAGTCAGCACGAAGGATCTTCTGTGCGGTGGCATAACCAGACATGTGACCGCCACAGGCACCACTGTGTTAGTCATTTAAAAAAATTTCAGCTTCCTCGAGGGTCAGGCATCGACGGAGTACAGAATCGACTCCAACACGATAAAGGGTATCTCCAATAATGCGATAAGGTTGCGACTAATGCCAAATGTGGCGTCGAGCATCTTTCATTAACTCAGACATGAAAGTAGACATTTGGAGATACATGATGATATCACCGTACCACGGATCGAGGGTGCTAATCAAGAAAAGAGTTTCATCCGGAATATGATCCTCGGAAAGAGAAGGAGCAGAGTCGGCTGGGAGAGAAGAAATCAAATCAGTGAAAACAAGTGATTTCTTCAATTTGGTGGTAGTAAACTCCAAATCAAACTCTTGGAGGATAATGATCCACTTCCAGTATTTCCCCCCCAGCAACTGCTGAGATAGAATATAGGTCATGGGATTACAATCAGAAATCATGGTCACCGTGAATAAAAGGATATAATGACGAAAATGTTGGACGGCATGGACCGTAGCTAGCACTAACTTCTCGGCATGTGCGTAACGTGTTTCAGGGTCGAGAAGGTTCTGAGACAAGTAGTAAATGACATGCTCGGTACCGTCATCATCATCTTGAACCAAAACCATGGCGATCGTACTGAAGGCAGCATCTAGATAGAGGGTGAAATCACGATGGTAATTCACAGGACGTAATAGAGGAGCGTTGACAAGAAACATCTTAAGCCTATCAAAAGAATGTTGAGCAATCTCATCCCAACAAAAAGGGATGTCCTGCTTCAAAGTTCGAGTGAATCCTTTGGCTACTTCGGTGTAGTTTGGGATGAAACGACGTAAGAAATTCGCTTTCCCTTGGAGACTCTGGAGCTGGTGTAACGAAGATGGGGAGGGGAGATTAACAATAGCCTCAACCTTATGTGGGTCAAGGATAATTCCGTCTTTAGCTACAATAAACCCTAAAAGTCTACCGGAGTTGATGCAGAAGATGCATTTATGCGGATTGAGCCGGATGTTGTAGCGTCTACAATGAAGAAATATCTGGCAGAGATGGTTCGCGTGGTCTTTTCGCGCAGCTGAATGAGCCGGAAGGTCATCTAGGTATGGTTGAAAAATATGACGAATATCATGAAAGGCATAAGACATCGCACACTGGAACGTAGCCCCAACATTCTTTAAGCTGAAAGGGAGTTTATTATATGCGAATGTTCCCGAAGGACAGATAAAAGTAGTCTTGTGTTGTTCGAATGGGAGAATTTTGATCTGATTATAGCCAGAAAAACCATCCATAAGGGAAAAAATCTCACTCCCTGCATAATCTCCAATGATATGATCGATGAAAGGGGTGGGATAGTTATCCTTAGGATAGGCCCGATTGATATCGCGATAATCAACACAGACAAGAATTACTCCCTACTTCTTATCCACAGGGACAATTTTAGAAACCCACTCTATCAAAGGAATTAGATAAATGAAACCCGCTTTGAGAAGTTTTTCAACTTCAGCTTTTATAGTGGCGGCTTTCCAAGGATGCGCTGGAAAAAGACGCTGGCGAACAGGCTTCGCACCTGGGTAGGTGGGAATCTCATGCACCACAATACTGGGGTTGATTCTAGCCATCTCTTCGTAAGACCAGGCGAAAACATCACGGAATTCGCGAAAGAGGCTAGTATACACTTGGACTTCCTCGGAAGAGCAAGTGACTCCCACATGGATGTTCTCGACAATTCCCAGTTTCATGGAAATGTCGATAGGCATCATTTGAGTAATTTTACCCAAGTTACCTTCAGCGAAGATTTCATGAGTCAAAATAGGCGTTTGAAGCGATGGAGAAGGAACTTGAGATGCAAAATGCTCAAAACAGTTAGACATTGCCCCGAGGCCAGGCATAAACGAGGAACGATGATGCCCATCGCTCTACGGTAGATCTTTGAGAGACATGGTTTCCATGATAGCCTCATCAGATGGAAACACTTCTTTCAAAGGATCAGGCGAATCCGCATCGCCGAGCCAGGGGGATTAAGAATAAATGTTAAGAGATATGCTCAAAGGAGTAGATTTAGGAGGGGGAGAATTAGATGCAACTGTAATAATGCAATAATTGATTTCGATTGGACTAAGCGACATTAAACCTCCAAATGAATCAACCTGTTCAGGTAAAGGGATGATCCATGAGTCATCTAAACGAGAGACCATATTAACTTGAAAGGTATTTGGTGGTGGAAGGGGAAAGATACCCATGAGAGCGGGATCTTTGTAAAGACCCGACCCTACACTGTCAAGGGGAGAAGGAATATGATCCACGTATGGCACGCTGTTCTTAGAAGATGAGGTAAAGAAAGAAAACTAATCGACAGTAATGATTTTTCCCTCGTGTGGAAACTTTAGAAGTCGAAAGAGGGTCGACGGAATTCACAGCATAGCGTGAGTCCAACTGCGACCGAATAGAAGATTGTAATTAAGTTTGGCATCAACAACTTCTACTTCAACGTTGACTGTCTTTCCTTGCAATGTGATCGGCAAGCTAGCGAGAACACCCAAGGGTTTTGATTCCCTTCCATCGAATGCTTCAAGGGCATTGGGTGACGAAGTCAGGGCTGGAGAGCCAATAGCCTTCCAGCAAGCAGATGACATGACACAGGTAGATGCACCCTCGTCCACAACGGCTCTATGGATGTTGAGACCGTTAATGCCGACTTGTATGACAAGGGCAATCTGGTGCGGGAGTCGGGGGAAGAAATTCTCTAAGTCGAAAGAGAGAAGGCTAGAATCAACAGGATCAATCCCACCGATCATAGATAGTAATGATTTCCGTTGAGATGGACAACTCTGAAGCACTTCTAACGTGGACATCGCAGAAGGTGCCTGTGCTAAGTCCTCAACAATATTGTAATGCTGGGAAACACGGGCGTTAGGATTATAAGAATATTTCTAGAGAACACCTTTAGAAGGTGGTCGTACAACGGGTTTAGCACTGGGCATTTCAATCTCAAGAGGACCAAAGGCAGGTGGGGGGGGGGGGGAGGACCATCAATGACCTCTTTCCCGGCTGCCTGCCGTGATCCAACGTAACCCTTCGACCGAGTAGCGATGGAAATGGGTGTAGAACCGTTCATCATGAATACTTGAGAACCAAATGACGTAGATGGCGGAGGTTTCTCAACCATTTGGGTCTGCTGAGATGGGAAAGGTTCCTTAGGGACTGTCAGAGTTCCCTTAGCACATTTGAGCAGTTAACTAACCTCGGATCGTCTAGGACAATCTTTAGTGTAGTGGTCCTCATCACAAATCAGACAGGGATACTTCAGCTTTCGCTATGAACCATCATCAGCACGATGTTTAGACGCTTCCAGTTTTGGGGTATCGGCTTTGGCCTTGCATTTGCCCTTATTTCTTTCCTTGGAAGTCTTGTCCGCAGGATTGGCCTAAACGGCATTGACCTCCGAGGTTTTACTAGAATCCGGGGTAGCCTGAGGAGCAGAATTATTGGAAGAATTTGATTTTTGCTTCCCATTGGAAGACTTGCATGAATTCTGAGACATAGAACCAATAATGTCGTCGACTGATGGGGTAGCCGGTGCTTTAGAGGTCCCAGGTCATGGAGCCTCAGTCAAGATGTCATACAAAATGCCCGATTGAGAGTACACTAAATCAAGGTACTGGGCACGATCGATGGCTTGTTCCTCGGTTACACATGCCCCCATGGCAATTTTTTTCGCAATTTGATTGGAAAAAGAGGTAGTGAACCAATGAGTAAGAAGCTGATCAGGAATTTCGAACTTGATCAGGTGACGACGCCATCTCCATTAATGAATGTGGTCCGAGATATGGGTAGCGTGGTCTTGTTTCAAGGACTTTAGGAGATGTGTCCCAGCTTCATAACAAACCGGCAACTAGAAATGGGTAAGGAATGCCATAGTGAGAGTGTTGAAATCTTGAAAGATGCCATGAGGCAGTTCAATATACCACTTAGCAGCAGCTCCGGTGAGAGTGCACTGGAAAATACAGAGTCGAATAGAGTCATCAACCGAAGAATTGGAAGAACACCATAAATGGTATGTCTTGACGTGAGCTTGGGGGTCTTCTCCAGAGTTTCCCTCAAACTTGGGACAATCACCTGGATCGTTCGTTGGAACCGGAGGCCAAAAAGGATTATGAAGAATGGGATCATTTGTCAATTTGGACACATCCGGTAGCTCCAATGTGGCGAGGAAAGGTAATTGAGGGTTAAAAGGCATGGTAGGTCCTCGATAAGGACCTGTACCCATACTCCATCCTGTTTGAGTATAAGTCTGCCCCCATTGGTTCTGTCCCGGAGGATTTGGGCCATAAGGGGTATAAGCCGGATAATTCGGTTGATATGGCGGCTGAGGACCAGGATACGGGGGTTGAAGGCCAGGATACTAATTCAGAGTATATGAGGGTCCCAATTGAGCAGCATAAGGATTATTTTGCAGAGTATAAGTATAGCCTGGTGGTTGAGGGTAATAAGAAGGACCTTAAGGCGAGTTGTAAACCAGTCGATATTGACCTTGAGGAAAATAACCACCTTGGGGTCGAATGGGCTGTTGATAAGTGGGGCCCTGTTGAGCTGGATAAGTCGAGCGCAAAGGTTGATTCGGCTGCGACATAGAGTAGAGGGGTGGCTGAGCAGGGTGAATGGGCTGTGCAGGTTTTCCTGGCTTAGTAGGTTGACCTAACTGATGAGGGCCACCAGGTTGCCCCTATGGAGTAGGTTGGCCTGATGGCTGCGGTGGGATAGGCTGTGCTTGATAACTAGGTTGACCTAGAGTAAGACCATAAGATGGCCCTGCTTGCGCAACATTTGGACCAATTGGAAGATATGGCTGTTGAGGTTGCATCAAATTTTGAGATGGATGGATCTACCCCCCACGATCGTATGAAGGTCCGGGTTGATAAACCAGTTGCCCAGCTGGTCCTTGAGGTTGCCCTGGCTGGATCACAGGATAAGCTTGTAAAGGTTGACCTTGAGGATTGTAAGGCTACCCTTGTGGGCCGTAAAACAATCCCTGTTGGACCGAAGGTTGTCCCTGTAGGGGTTGCCCTTGTGGGACGTACACATACCCTTGCTGGGCCAAAGGTTGTCCCTGAAAGGGTTGTCCTTGTGGGCCGAAAGCATACCCTTGCTGAACCGAAGGTTGTCCCTGAAAGGGTTGTCATTTTTGGTTAGAAGGTTGCCCAGGAAAGGTAGGTATAAAACCGTTAATGAACTAATAAGTCTCAGGAGCAGGCAAATATATGGGGTTTCCGTGCTCATCATATTGAAATGGAAGTGAATATATCGGGGTACCATCAGTGCCATAATGAGAAAAATAAGGACGATTAGGATCCTGAGGGGACTGATTAGTCTGGGAGCTCTGCTGCTGAACAACCAGCTGATACTCAAAAGAAAGGCCATCAGGGATTTCCATGGAAATCGAAGTCTCTACCGAAGTCGAAACTCCTGACGACTGAGTGGTGACAACCAACGTCAATGCAACCACACAGATAGTAGGGCTAGTGGGGAGAGACGTAACAAAAGGCGTCGATGAGATAGGTGTCATCAGCGACATCCCTAATGATGGAAGAGTCGGCCCCCTTGACGGGGTTTATGTTTCCATGGAGGCAATACCGACTATAATTTGACCCAAAGACCTATATCCGGCTGGAAGCGACACCGATGGTGAAGATTGAGCAGGCTCTTGATGGATGTCTTCTGGGAAAAGTTGGTATTCTTCATTAGAAACTGGAATACCATCACTGCCATTAGGTCTGGATGAGTCCATGTCTGAATCCACCGTGAGATCTTGCAAAAGACTACGGGGGCTAGGAGGTATGATAGCAGCCAAAAATGGTGATCCTGATGTAAGAGGGGGAAAATGTTCCCCAACCCCAAATCCAAACCAAGCGTTTGAAAGAGGCCAATGGAACTCAAATGGTTCTCCAAATGGGTACGCTGACGAGATGATAGGCTACTGAAGCTCGACAGACCTAGAGGTCTAAGAAGTCTCAGATGAATTGTTCGAGAAAGGACTGCTAGTAGACAAAACCGATGGTTCCGCCACCGTGACTTTAGCACACCAGAAAAGGGAAAAATATCAAAAATGAAGACTCTTGGATCAAAACCAAGGCAAACAAAGACAGGCCAAGTAATCAAACTTTAATGGGCATGTAATCGTAGGTAGTTTATTTTACCACATTGAAACCAAAATTGTTTTGTTTCATGTTTTAAGAGTCAATAAACAGTCAAAGATGACTCTAGTCTCTTTCAGTTTTAAGCGAGCGTGAAAGGACAAGTGCTCGATGATCTTTTCAAATTTATGGAGTCAGTAAAGATCGAAAATGACTGCTTAGGTAGTCTAGGTAAAAGGGTGTACGAGGTTCCCTTGAACTGCCATATACACCCTTGTTATAAAATGAAATAAAAATCAACCAAGGACTTGACGTAAGTGCAGGTAGTCTCCCCGAATGTTGTGTTCGGTGTATCACGGTTACAAGGCGGCAGACTCGGCTTCCTATGGATAAAAGGATTGCAACCTAGAGGGGTCTCCCTTTATATACTCGACGGTACGGGGAGCACAAGTCTGTACTAGTGTTGTCTGAAGCCAGATGGCGAGAAATAGCTGCTAGGTTTAAAGATGTTGGAACACGTCTCTAACTTAGACCACTAAATGTTTCATTAAGTTTCAATGTTGCCTTAGGTTAATTGAATAAATTTTAAGTCAATATTGTATTTATGTTCCAATTCCAAGGTCCTACCGAATGTTGGATCTCACAAATCCCTGAATGCAAGTTACATGCCATAAAATACGATTTCATTCGATGAAAAACTATCTATGAGAAAGTTAGGAGTTTTCAAGCGATAGCAAATAATGAGAACACATAGGAGCATCCACTACAAAATTTGATGCAAGCTAATGAAAATGAGAAATATCTCCTAGAATGCCCAATGCTAGTTATGCGAAAGATTTTCCAATTCCACAATGCAAACAAGAATGCAAGCACGAAATATATATATTTTTTATTTTTCATTGTAATAGAGAAAACAGTGCACTAAATGACATGAAAAATAAACCTTCACACTAGTCCGAGAATGTGAATGCGAGAGTTGAAATGAAACAATTCAATCAACCCAAAAGCAAACAAAACAACAACTCAAACCAATGTCACAATCTCTCAAATCAAATAAATATGTCGGAACAAACCCATACAACCAATGTGAGCTATGCTTGGAGTGACAAGAAGCAAAACTTAATGAAATAGGCAAGACTCACTCAAGACTCATTCCACCAAATGCAATCACTCAAATAGATCAAGAGAGATGAATGCAATCAAGCGAATAATGAAGGTGGCTATGATACAAAAGACCTAGACTCCTACAGGAGGCTCAACATACCAAGAAACTAGAAAACCCTAAGATCATGATGCTGAAAAGAAATGGACAAACAACCGAAGGAAGGAGGTTGTTCATAGTCACAAACAATCCCAAAGCACTCAAATCAAGTCAAGAAAACACCCAGAGACACAAGTACTGACCAAAAATTCCAAAACAGGGAAAACCCTAACACCTACGGGAAATGGTGTGACTGTCTGGCTATAATCAATGCCAGACAGGGGATGGCGTGAGTGCTGAACTGGCAACAAGCACCAGTGGGCGCAACTGTCAGACTGGAAATCGCGCTAATCAAGTCAACCCTAGAAAAATGAAAATTTTGGAAAAACATAGGTCAGATTTGATCCTCTGGGGATGAACAGGGGTCTTAGACTCAACAAGAATAATCAGAAAAGGAAAGCTAAGCAGACAAAGACCAAGAAGAAGACCTAATGGAAAAAAAGACAAATTCACACTAACTCCCCAACGGAGTTGCCAATTTTTTGGTGAGGTAAATCCCCTCTGTGGATAGAGGCGATCCCACTAGCCCTAGAGTGGTTCTAGCCACAAACAAGACACGCTATGACATCAATTCCTAGTTAACGAATGGATGAAGATTTGATAGATAACTTACCGTATATCCCGCACTGCTGTTGTCGTCGGAAAGCTTGCTGCCTCTCGCTCCTAGTTTGACAGATCACGATTTTCTCATTCTCACGCTCGAATACCTGCACATACACAAGAAACAAAGACGATATACAACATAATATTTCGCATTTTTAACTATCAGTCAGTCGAAGAAGACTAAATCAATTGCATCAATAAACACAACACAATGATGGAACCAATACCATAGTCGAGTATATTAATGAAAGGAAGGAAGATTACAACCAAGCTTCGAAGATGCGGTCTCCTCCAACAGGGTTCCAGCAGAGCACATCTCACAAAGCTCGTCGGGAATTCGTATGGGGCTCTCTCTACGGAATTCTCCTTGGTTCTACCTTCTCGATAGCGATTACTCAGTTATAGTATCTCTTCTCCAAGTTTAGCTTCTTGGCTATATGTTTAGCTAGCTTTTGCAAAGGGAGAATAACTTTTTATATAAAGGGAGAGGGAGAGGTTAGGATCCCTATAATCATGGAGGGGAGTCCTATCTTCAAAGAATGTTCCATGGGAGGTAAAAACCACTACCTAAAGGAAGAGATCCGTGGCTTATCAAGTTTAACCACTTCGTGTGACTCATCCCTGAGGTGGTTAAAGGAAACTTCTACCTCTAATTTGTCAAAAAACATTCCCAAAAAGGTTGGCACAGGCACAACAAAGAGACAGAGTGCTAGCTGGCGCGGCCTCTAGTGTACATCCTCCACATCGGTGCGAGGGGTGAACTGGCTACCCGCGCCAATGCCAAAACATAGGTTTTGATGGGCTTTCTGAGGAAATGTTCAACGGGAGAAATGATGTCCTTATGCATAAGGATGCAAAGAAGGTGTTTGTAGAGTATGACACTGCTCACAGGTCACGGGAAAGACCCTCCAATATGCGGGGAGAGGGATTGCAGGGACGGTGAAAAAATGTTGTGTAACACTTCCCTAATTGGGACTCCAGTCTCCATACACATAAATTCACATCCTTGTATCCAAAATGTTCCATTTCAATCATGGAGACGAGGTGGCTATTCCATATACAATCCCTTGCAAATTTGATATATAATGGAACTATGCTACTATTATGGTTCGAGAGTGAGGTTACATATAACCTAGAAAATGTATTTACAATCCGACCTTAGACCTCATCTTCTATATTCACATTATTTTCTTCATAAGAAGCACTTTCTTATTCATCATATTCCCAATTGGATTCAAAGTCTGAATGGTCTTATTCTTCTTCACTTTCCCAATTGGATTCCAGGTATTCATCATCTTCTTCTTCACATTCTCGATTGAGTTTGGATTTTTTTTTTTTTGAGTATGATTCTAACTTTTCAAATTCAACTTCTTGTTCATTACCTTAATCTTCACTTTCCTCATCACCGCTAATCAAATTCGGCTAAAGAGTGGTCTCACACTTTATCTTCTCATATTCAGTCTCATCTACAACTTCTACATCTTCAGGTATTGTATTTTCAATAATTTCATCCTCTTTGACATTAGGGGTAACTTATATTTTAGGTGTTAAATTCGGTGTTTCAAGAAGCTTTAGTGATTTTATAAGTATTTCTCTCATTTCCAGTAATAATTATCGATCAATTTTATGGTCTTCCAATACTTCTTAGGGATATGTTCCCATGATTTCAGTACCTCAAGATTAATGGAGGGATTGTGCAATGGTTGAATATCTAGAGGGTCGAATAACTCGGATACCACTGTAGTAAACAAGCACTATTTTGTTTGTACTTAAAATGTGTCACACACAGACATATAAAACATGATATAATAAATGATTGATTATTGCAATGAGGTTCCTGCTTATAAACTAGGCATGGTTCCCCTTCACAAATAGTCACATATTTTAGGACATGTTTCTTCAATAACTAATTATTATTTAGCATATATTTATGTTTGTTACAATTAATTACATAAAAATATCATAAATAAATATATAATATAATATCATAAGAAGTGGGATAATATAATTAATTGGAAGTATTATGAAGAAAAAATATAATGAGGAGAATACACATGAAACTATAATAAATTAATTATTAATTAATAAAAACTAATTACTAATGTTGCAGTTTTTTCAAAGAGGAAAAATAGGAATAAGAATTTAAATTCAAATTAAATTATAGGAAAAGGAAAGTGGGTTGAGGAAAACTAAAGAAAACTAGTAAATAATTAGAAGTTAGTGAAAAATAAGGGGTCAACATAGGTATTCTTGGGGTTCAGGGCACACTTCCAACAACGTTGATGAAGCCTATGCTTTATATAAGGTTTTGAGAGAAATTGTGAATTTGAGAATTCAGGAGGTGAATTTTTTTTTGGTGATTCCTAGAATATAACTCATTATTTATACTAAGAATATCTCCCTTCAAATACAAAGGTTTTTTTTGTAAGTAAGAGAATTTATATTATATTAAGATGTTGTAATTAAAATCGAAGTGGTGTCTAAATGGTATAATAGAGCTTGACTCTGACTAATGACAAAGAAAAAGTTTCCTGAGCTTCCAGCTCTTATAACATTTACAAAGATTTTGCTTCCAATCCTTACAAAATTTACAAAAATTTTCCTTCCACCTAGTCTGAGTGGTATGAAAGAGTCTGAGATCCTTTGGGATATTTTTAGAATGTTTTTTTTACAGATATTACAGCCTGAATATCAACATAAATATTAACTATAGTTTGGAAAAAGCGAGTCCCCAAGAGGACATATAACTGAAATGATCAAAACATAGAGAGTGCCCGAAACACAGAGAGTGCCCACAACATAGAGAGTGCACAAAACATAGAGTAAATACAATTCGTCAATCTTGATTGTATGAGGGATCCTCCTCCAACTTGATCAGTTTCTTAGGGGTGCTTCTGGTCAGAGGTCTGGTGTCTAGTAGAAGCCTCGCCTGTCTCACGTTTGATGCTCGAGGATCCTCCACCGCTTTCTTGCATGGTGGCTATGCGACACTTCAACAATGCGTAGAATGTTGAATCCTTTGTGAATAAGTGACGATGATGAATGATAGCCATATAAACGGTGAATTTATCATTCAACATATCAATCTTGGCCTCCAGAGCTTGGTGTTTTCGCTTTGCTCCTGCAGAGCTAAGCTAAAAATTATTTTAAGTTGCTAGGAGAGTTCAATAGTCCTGATGTATAGGTTCTCCCTTGCCCTGGTGAGGCTAGGGTCCGAGATCGATTCAAATTAAGCGTAGAAATCCTTAGTGCTAATGCGATGTCGGATGTTAGGAGCCTGGAGCTCCAAAGTTTGAATATGCTCTTGGGTGTTCGGAGCAACTGAAACATTGAAGTTGAGTGCGACTCTGCTAACTGATGCTTTTGAATGGGTGTGAGGCTACATATAGGGATTGTTCCATCACTCATTGGTGCAACTCCTTCCGCAACAGGGGGACAGGAGACGATCCACGATGAGGATCCATGGTGAGTGAGGGGGAGATGGAATAGAGCTAGGAAGGCTTTGGAGCAGAGGAATAGAAATAGAGCCAGGTGGTAGGGACACAAGGGAGGAGAGATTAATGAAGAAGGGCTAGCGAGTTGGGGTATACATAGGAAGGATGAACGATAGAGAGGAAATATATATACTCAACAATAATTGCGATATTAATTATTTCCAGAAAAATGCATAGAACATTCATCGGTGAGCGAGGGACATTATTAGGTAGTAGGTCAGCGCGGCGGTGATCTAATAACAACATTGAAATTGAGATTTTCATTCCCTCATGTGAATAGTTGGAAGTAATTCTAGCGATGGATTTCATGATGGAAAGTTAGGGGAATCATACCTGTCTGGTTTGATATATCAGACAAGCTCCTGCAGAACTGAGATTGTCTCGTACACCGTTATCCTTGTCATTTAAAACCTTACACTCCTGGCAGAAAGGATATTCCTCTAGGCCCTTCCATGCATGGGAGTGCATCCTAATGTTTCCAATTGTCCCCTCGTTGGAAAGCCTATATTCCAAGGTGTTAGCCTTCCATTTGACGACTTGTAAATGGAGCCCACTCATCTCACTAACTTGTTTCCTGATTTGATGGAACGTTTTGATCAACCTCCAGTTTTTCGTGACCTTGGTCATGGTGGTACCTTGTTTGAGCTTACAACATGCCAAAGTAGATAACGTTGAGACACCTTCAACGATCAAGAGCCAGAAGCCTCGAGATTTGACTATGGCGAGACCATGCTCCAGTGCCTAAAGCTCTGCAACATTATTAATGATGGTGATAAGGAATCCAACATAGACCCATAAGATTTCCCCAACCTAATTTATAAAAGCTCCACCGAAACCTGCAACCCCGAGGTTGCCTTTAGAAGCCCCATCACAATTCATTTTCACCATATATTTTTAAGGGTGGAACCATTGACAGGGAGCTTTAGGGTTCAAATTTTTCGATCTGTCAGTGGTAGGAGAAGGAAAATGTAGGTTCAGGAGGAGTAGAATTTCTTGATAAATGGGTTGAGGGGAACCAGTGAAGCTGGGAATTTTGGATATGGAAATAGATTCATTGACCACCTGTTTGATACAAGTAAGTAGGAATTCCTTCAACTTTTTTTCATTCTTGAAAATTATGGCATTTCTCTCTTTCCAAACAATCCAACAAATAGGACCAGGTAGAATGTTTGAAGCTCTATTTACCACAAGATGCTGGTAAATATTAGGTTTCCAATATTCCGATGTGGTAAGAATGTAAGACTTTTCCCTGTCTGAGGCTCTGAAAACTTTGGTAGTCCACTCCCATATCTTGTTGGTGTAGTTATAGGTGTTCAAAAATATTGTTTTTGGTTTCCTCTTGCTACTTACAAAGAGGGCATCTCGAGGGACTTGTAAATCATCTTTTCCATAAATTTTCCCAAGTGAGAATTTTCCCCTGCATGACCAACTAGAGAAATAAAGTGATTTTGGGCCATAACTGTTTCTCCCATAAAATTTTCCATTTCCGTTGTTGCTGAAGTTGATCATGATTGGCTATATAGCCATATGCCTCTTTGATATTGAAGAGCCCGACTAAGTTCTTGCCCCATCTTAATTTATTCTCCCCCTAATCGAACTAAATTTTCATTTCTTGAATGATCTGGTCAGAGGAGTTCCAATCGATATTGTATTGAAGGTGCTCCCAGTATTGGGTGTCCAACCAATCTCTCCACCTATTGTTCCCAGTGCCATGCTTCTAATAGCGAGGCACCTAAAGTTTTCCTCTTGATTGCATGGACATCCGAAGTGAGGCGAAATGATCTCATTCCAAGATAAGTAATTGTTGCCAGGAATATTCTCAGAAGAGATCCTTTTCCCTATTGCGAATTTCTAGAATCTGTGCTTTTGGATGATAGCTTTATTCTTCCAGGATTGGTTCCATATTGCAGAGCCCTTAATGTTTCTTTTAGGCCTTATAAGATCCCCATTTGAGTATTTAGGTGCATATTTCGCCTTCCAAATAAGACCCCAATTTGTGAGTGGATTATCCATCCATCTCCACCAGGTTTGATCCCCTAGGGCTTTCCCAAGAATTTTCGGGTGTCTGGGACCTAGCCCTTCAGCATTCTTGGGCTTGAAAACATTTTCCCAGGATACCAGGGCCAAACTTTTCTTTGTATCTAAGTCTCCCCATAAGAAATTTTTCTGAATACTTGTGATGGC
This sequence comes from Pinus albicaulis, assembly GCA_034641835.2. Lineage (NCBI taxonomy): Eukaryota > Viridiplantae > Streptophyta > Pinopsida > Pinales > Pinaceae > Pinus > Pinus albicaulis. The sequence goes on from CM076583.1 coordinate 1,100,654,466, forward strand.
ATTGATCATCGACTTAGGGGAAGCCAAAGCTAAGAAAAAATATAGGGGGATGGCTTGCATGAACAATTTTATGAGGACCAGTTTGCCCGCCAGATTTAGGGAATGGAAGGTCCAGTTGGAGAGTCTTTTGTGCAACCCGTTAAGGAGGTTCTCCCAATTAGACTTCCTATAGGATTTATCAGTGAGAAGGACATGCAGGTATTTTGAGGGAAGAGAGCATCTTTGGAAGCCAAGATTTCTAGTGACGTTTCTTTAAATGGTCAGGGTGTTATTGAAGAAAAATATTTTAGATTTCTCAAGGTTGATGGAGGTACTAGAGGATTCTGAAAAATAGTTGAGAATACACCTGAAGGAAGTTGCTTCATTAACTATGGGGAGACCCATCAAGAGAGTGTCATCCATGAATTTTTGATGGGTCAAGGTAGGGGAAGGGTTGTAGAGCTTGAGGCCAGTGAGTGTGTTACTGATATTGGTAGCCTTGAGGTTTTTTCTCAAGCATTCTTCCATGATGACAAAAAGGAAAGGGGAAAAAGGGTCTCCCTGTCTGATACCTATGGAGGGGAAGGAAGGATTAGAGGGTGATCCATTAACCAAGATAGAAAAGAAGGCTCCATAGACCAAATCCATTATCCATTTTATGCATTCTTTTTGGAAGCCAAAAGAAACTGAGACTTCGTGCATATATTTAGAGCTAATTTTTTCGAAGGCTTTCAACATATCTAATTGCATCATCATACCGGGATTTTTTTTGGGTTTCAAGAGAGTGAATAATTTCATGTGATAGGACAAGTTTGTCTAGAATTTGTTTGCCCTCAACATATCTTGCTTGGTTGGAAGATATTGGGAGGGGGAGAACAATTTTAATTCTATTGGCCAAAACCTTGGAGAAGATTTTGTAGATAACATTAAATAGGAAAATCGGTCGGAAGTGATTCGGAGAATCGACTACTTCCTCCTTTAGAATAAGAGTGAGGAAGGTGGCATTAAGGGTTCTCAGAAAAATTTTGTTGATCCTTGAGTACTCTACTAGGGCATGAAATGCATATTTTATGAAAGGCCAACAGGTTTCGAAAAAATCAATGGTGAATCCATCGGTACCGAGAGATTTCCCATTGGGCATGGACATTACTCCCTCCTCCACTTGCTGCGTGCAGACATCCCTAAGGAGAATTTTTTTGTTGTCCTGGTTGAGGATGGATGGAGTGTTGCTGGTGATTTCCTTGATTTATTTGGATATGTCCACTTGAGGCTCCTCCAAGAATTCTCTATAGAAATCATTGAGCTCAGTCACAATGTCCTCATGAGTGTGAACAATTCTCCCATATCTAGATTTTAGGCTGAGGATTATGTTGTTTCTCTAGTGCTGAATCATAGAGTGATGGAAGAAGGATGAGTTCCATTCTCCACACTGCAGACAACAAATTCGAGACTTATACTGCCATATTTTTTCCTCGTGCTTAGTTCTACCTTCCCATTTTTTGTGAAGCCTCATTTCCTCCTCTTTCGTTTGTTTTGTAATTCCATTATGGATTATTCATTGTTGAAGTTCCTCCATGATTTTCTCTAACTCCTTCTTATCCTTGAAAATATTACCAAGTACTTATTTTTTATAGATTTTGATTTTGTTTTTTATGTGCCTTAATTTTTTCTAGAATTGGTACATTCTAGTGCTGGATTGAGGTGGAGAGCCCTCCCACCAATCCCTCATGTTTCCAAGGAAGTACGGGTGCTCTAGCCAAAAAGCCTCAAATAGGAAGGGTCGATTTTTGTGGGTATAGGTGATATGCACACTTAGAGCTATTGCCCAATGATTCGAGCCTGTTTGGGGTAAAATATGGCGTTCAGTTTCCTAGGAGGTCAAATAGATGGCTTCTGAGAGCAAGGAAAAATCAATCCTGGAAGCTATCTGGTTATACCCGCCTCTTCTATTGTTACAAGTGTAAGTGCCATTCACTGTCGGAATGTAAACTGGTCCCATTTTCTCGATGGTTTCTTGGAATATTTTTGAGTCCTTGTCCAACCCCCTAAGCCCTCCTTTATTTTCTGACATGTTAAGAACCATGTTAAAGTACCCTCCTATAATTTTGAAGGGATGAGGAATGTCACCACGAATTCTTGTAACTATTTTTAGGATTTGAATCCTCTCGTTCACCCCGTGGGGTGCGTAGATGTTGGTTACACATATGGTCTCAATGGTGCCTCAGATGTTTAGGACTATTGTGATGTAACTTCGAGTTGCAATAGAGGAAGTTAACTCATAAAGGGAGATCTTACAGAGAATCAGTTACCCACTTGTAGAGGCAAGAGCCGCGTTGGTTAGGTAGTTATAGTTCTTGAAGAAGTTCTTTTGCAGGGTTAGCAAGTTCTCGATGGAAAGCTTGGTCTCCTAGAGGAGTACTATGTCTGGTTTCTCTTTTGTGATTCTGTGTTTTAGGAGCCTTCATTTTCTTGGGTTGTTTAAACCTCTAATGTTCCAAGATATGCAATTCATTGATAAAGGTGGGACCTGACCTGTGGTTTTCCTTCGTTTCTTCTGTCTAGGACCTTTGGGGTTATGCTGATCCACTGTGATGTTTGCTAAGATTCATTTGTGAACCAAATCCCTTGGGGGATTCTTCTTTGTGAAATATTTTAGCTACTCTTGTAATAGATAAGCTCCTTCTATCTTTTGTATGTGCTCCTCAGGTATGGCATCCAAGCCACCTTTTTCCCATTCCTCTGCTATTGAGTTGAGGTCCAATACTTAAAGGGCTTCTTCTATGGCATGGCCTTCAACAGAGTTCTTTGATATCACCTGTTCCATTTCAGTTTCTTCTGGAGTTCGGTCCTCCTCATCTTGGTAGTTCTCATAGCTTTCCCCTGGAAATTGGTTCTAAACTATTGAATTTTGGATTGGCCTTTTTCTTCCTTACTTATTTTGATCTTCTGATATTGGTTCCTCATGCTCTTCCTGTAAGGCTTCGAACTTTTTTTTTTCAGCTGCTTGATACGGTCTTAGTTTTCCTTGAGTCTTCCTGTTGTGTCGGCTTTTGGGTCCAACCTTGGTGTATCCTTGATCATCTATCTTCTTTTGTGCTTGACTATTGTTTTGTTGCATTTTGTTCTGGGTGCAGTCTCTAAATAAGTGCATGTGTTCTTGCCATTTCCTGCATCGGAAGAGTATATGTTCATAGTCCATGTTCTGGAGCCAAACTTCATCCTGAGAGACTAGCTTGATGGCCTCTAGAAGCACCCCTGAAACATCCATGTAAACAAAGATTCTTGCGTAGGAGATAAAGTAGCCATTTCTGGTACCCTCTAACATTTTAATATATTCCCCCAGCTCGTCTCCTATTCCTTTTAACACATATGTGACCAATAGTCTATGGGTAGTGATTAGAGTCTAACCCAAACAAAGAATCTTGTGAAGTCCTCCTTTTCAGGAGTGAAATTTCCCTTCCAATAGTGCATGTAGAGACCAACATAATTAAAGAAATATGGGCCTCGTTCAAATATGTGGTCCCTGTCTTCTAGGAGGTCAAACATAACAATGAAGAATCCTTTAGATACCAAATGTAACAGAACCTCTCCCTTTGGGTGCCCTTTGTTTTGAATCCACTAGTTCAAAGCTTTTCCAGTGGTAAAAATCCCCAGAAAATTATAGATGACGACATGCTCTTGCATGGAATCTCTATAGGCTGTGACATGTGGGTCCTGAATCTTCAACACTAAAATTTTTTGTGCCTTAGGTTTGCAGTTGTTGTTGGTTTCTACTTGAGACATTTGAGTTTCTTCTGCATTGGATTGTTTGGCTCTTGCCTCCGCACCTTCTTGCGAAGTCAAGGCTACCTTTGGTGTGTTTCCATTTTCTTTTTTTCTCGTGCCTACATCTTTGGTTTTCCCAGAGGATCTAAAGGAATTGTATGTTGTGAGCCTTGTGAAGAACAATGTTTCAGGGTCCTTAACCTTTCCCGTAACAAAATCCCAAAAGGAGGGGGCTTCAGAGCCCCCCATTCTTTTGTCATGATATAGTTGTGCCTAAAGTTACGAAACCCTAGCGGTTGCGAGAAGTTTACGCCATCTAAACTCCCCTTCAAATAAAAAGTTAAGTCATATTTTCAAGCGGATTTATCATTTATATCAATCTATCCCCAAGAAAAAATGTTTCCATGTTTTCAAATCAAACAAATCCAAGGATGATCACATGGTTAATTTGGGGCCAAGGCTAAATCAAGGTGAACTTTTATGGAAACAACAAAAGGGATATGTATCCCTTCCTTAATGATTTTTTAGGAGACTTAAAAATCAAAGCGAAGGAATAACTCCTCGTGGTTTAATGTAACATTTTTATGCTTTGTAAATTTCAGTTTTTGTTAGATCAATATTAGTGAATGTATAAGTGGAATAATATAGATATTATAGCATTTTATTCAAAAGCTTCAAGGTAGAAAATTTGTAGATGGTCAATGATACATACTCCATTCTAACCATGTTCATCGATTTCAACTTGCTTATATAAATCATGTTTCTAAATTGAGTTTTAGCTCTATGTCTTTGATTATAAAATTCTTCTCGATTCTTGTTAAAACTATCTTAGATCCATCTTAACTCTGAATTTATCAAGCGTCGAGAGGGATCAAATCTCTCAAGGTGCAAACCTCTTTTTTGAGTGAAAAACTTGAGGAAATGTTTGCACCACGAGAGAATTGATTCTTCTTGGCGCTTGATAGATCCGAAGTTAAGATGGATCCAGGCTAATTTAACCCCTCCACCATTTTATTTTAAAAAAATACCTTTGTCAAAACTATGGATTGTCAAAACCTTGAGCCCAAAAACAGTGAATGAATTGACTCTATGACCTCAATTTTACTTGAACAACTGTAACAAATTTTTTTTTTTTTGTAAGCTTAGATGGTACCTTCTATTTTCTATTAATAAAGTTGGGCAAAAGATACAAAACTAGACCTCAACCTGCCCGCAGGAAACTAGGTTTTTTGGCCATCGAATTTCAAAATAAGTCAGCGAAAACATAAAAAGTCTTAACAGCCTATACCATATCTGTCGACACTGGATATCCAAGTCTAGAGACAATATCATATACAAAAAAGATTAAAAGGATTAGCCATTTAAAACAAAAGTGCAACATAAGAACAATAAAGTCTTAATCCTCCTCGGATTCAACAGGTGCTGGATCTTTGGCTGAAGCTCCTGGTAATTCAACTAAAACTTGTTGCATTGCCTTAATTTCCTTCTCCAATCTTCCAAGCCTCGCATATTGATGCAGCTGACGTAAATTAATTTCCTAAATATTCCTATTGATATCAGTCAAGGTTGATTCCAACTTTGTTTCAGCTATAGACATAACAGCCTTGGCTAATAGACATTTAATTAACCAATAGGTTCGTACAGATTGTTGAAACAGAGAAGTTCGACCCCGAGTGTGCCCAAGGTCTGGAATAACAGTTTGCATATCCTCTAAAGCCATGTCATCTTCCAAATCTATGTTATCAAGAACCTCAGTTTCCCATCCGTAAATACGGGCACGAACTGAATTAGGGATGTTTGTCTGTAACAATATTTATAAGCATTTGTTTGTTATATTTTTTTTTAAATTTTAATTTAATTTAATTTAATTTTAATTTTAATTTAATTTAATTTAATTTAATTTAATCAATTCTAAGTACTAGGGTGACCCAGCTGTTGATTCCTCTAGATTGCAAAAATATAAAATAAAAATAATTGAGGTGAATTTACACTTAAGGATATTTGATCCATCTTGAAGCTTGGTAGATCCAAAGTTAAAATGAATATATATATATTCATTTTAACTTTGGATCTTGAAGCTTATATTCATTTTAACTTTGGATCTACCAAGCTTCAAGATGGATCAAATTTTTTGAGATGCAAACCTCTTTTAAAATGAAATATATATAAAGAGATCTCAAATTTAAATGAATCTAAAATGATAGTTTTAAATATATAATTATTTGTGTAATCATATAAGTAACACATAGATAGATAAAATTGAATAATTAATAAATTAATAAAATATATTATAAATGAGTGAAATTAAATAATTAATAAATTAGAGATTTATTTTATTTTATTTTTATAGATGGATGGTTTGCAATAAAATCTGTATTATTCATTTTATTTAAATCAAATAAATACAGAGTTTGTTAAACAATAAGCTATCCACAAGTTTTTCTTTCTTTTCAAATAAATGGGACTCAATTTTTATCTAACACCGTCTTGAAAAATGAAATGCTAAACGATGGCTTCTCTCTTCTGAATCTGAATTCATGTAGTTTGAAATTTATCAGGCTCACGGCCTCTATGTTATAAGAGATCCGCGCAGTTAACTCATTATATCCTTTGATTTAGTTGGTACATCTTAGATTCAAGTTTTTTTCTTAAGTTGGTACATCTCAGATTCAAGGGTTTTTTTTATCAAGGACAGTAGAAAGATCTCCACGTTCTTACTGGATATTTATAAAATATTGGTATATCTGTCCATTATGACCGTTATAATTGTGTCTGAATAATATGCAATAAAAACTATGTAGCGGTACATGATTTAGTTCATGCATACATTCAATTTTGACTGCTGCTAAGTCTTTTTAGTAAGAAAAAATTCTGGTTTATATTGGATACCAGTACAAAATACAGATTTTTTAGGTCAGCCTTCAATACAGTGCAGATATGGTCTTTGTTTCCTATCCAAAATCAGAAACATATATAATCTATACAACACGTATGCTAGTTATAACAAATATCCCTAATTTTGCAAGTAGACCCTATCTGTTATGATACAGCCCCATTGCCATATTAAAAAACGTGACCGCAGCAACTGTATACTGCCTTTTCATCTCCAAAATCTGGGAGATAATTTCACCAATACAACAGCCCTGCATATGAAACCGATATACAAAATTTTAAAAAACCAAAACAGCCTCAAACTATAGGCTCATAAAAACTTTACCACCCCTTCTGCTCCATTCTCAGTTCTATCTACAAGTTCATTTTGCATTTCACAGAATACACCATGTATACCTTTCTTGGATAGCTCGTTCGTCATCAGAGTTTTCTCTCGAAAGACATGGTAGAAGGATATAACAGTGAATGTGTTCCTCATATCTTTTATCCTGTCCAACCAAGATGAGAGATTTACGAGCGTCAACTTTATCCTATTGTTCAAATGCTCTATGAGGACTTTGGAGTCCTCGAAGACCCATAACCTGTCAATGTATAATTTTTTTGTAAACCATAATAATCCCCATAGCGCAAGATATCTGCCTTCATATTAGTACCCTGACCTCTATACCAAAAAATTTTGTAGTGACGTTGTGGTGAGATCATGAGCCACTCACCACAACCACATCTTGATTGTTGTGCCGCGCCATCAAAAAGCCCCGCAGGGTAGTGTATCTCAAATGGTCTGTTTCTGATTGAGAGGTCATGAGAGGGTTTCTGAAAAATAGTTGTGTTGATACATCTTCTCATAATCTGGGTAGCAACCATTTCGAGTGTGCAAACCATCTCCTCAAATATCCATCGGTTTCTACCAACCCACATAAACCAATGCAAGAGTATAGGAATGCTCCTGTATAATTTCTCTTTTCCATACCACCATTTGATGCACTCTTCAGTAGTTGTGTAATGGGGAGCCATAAAGTTTATATGTCTGCATATAATAAGATGTACTTCCTTGATGAAAACAAAACTATAAAATAGGTGTATGTTGTTTTCATTTTCGCAGCACATCCTACAGATGCCATGGCCGATCTTTCCTTTCCTCCGGAGGTTATCCCATGTGAGGTTCCCGTCCTTCCAGACTAGCCAAAGGAAAATGATCATTTTGATTTGGACCTTTTCCTTTCATATTACATTGAACCAGCACTTTCTCATGTCATTGTGTTTTTCTTTTAAAATCTAGGTATATATTTCTTTGTTTATGAATTGTCCCTTGTGTAATGCACCCCCGAGGTGACCCGATCCCCATGGTTGTATTGGCATAGTCCAACTTCCTTTAATACATTCAGGTATCGCTTCCATTCACCCTGTCCTCCCATTTTTCAATGACCTGTGCCAAATAAAATGCCCCCCTCCTATTCAAATGACTCAGATCCTTGCTAATGGATGATCCCTTAGCGATGTCCCGAATGCCACGATGCCCAATCTAGATTTTGCAGTAGTTCCCAAAGCTCCATCTAAAACTTCCGATGTATTGATTCCACACTTTCATGAAACCATTCCAAATGTGTGAAATTCTCCTGATTTTCTCCCATCCCACAATGAAAAGATCTTCCATATTTGGTTGTCCAACATACTTGAATTTAATAAATCTCATGTAGTATGCCAGGATTGTGCATACATCTCCATAAAGATTTGATAAGTAGATATGTTGCTTTAACATTAATGGAATTGAGGCAAATAGACCAAGCTAGATTGTTACTTCATCTTGATAAATTTTTTTTTTTCAACTGAAGAAATTGTGTGCTTTCATGAATACAAAGTCTTGTTTGGCCTTGTGGAGACCAAATTTCCAGTTACCTTGATAATATTAAGCTCATTTAAACTATAATTACTAAATTTAGCCATTAAGTTCATTTAAACTATAATAACCAAATTTAACCTTATTGCTAAAAAATGATAATTACCAAATTTAGATGTATTGCTCTTTAATGCGATTTTTTAGAAGTTTTTCCAGTCTAATTTCTCTAAAATCCTCTAGTAATTTATTGAAATCACAAATTTGATGGATAACCTGTATACAATCAAAGCACCCTAGGAGTTTTGTCAGATTGCTGATTTATATAAACACTCAAAAAATCAATTTAAATAACACAAATCAAGATTTCAGGTCATTTTTTCATCAAATTCAGGCATCAGAAAATCTAAATATTCGCACTAAAAACAACTTCTTAAAACCCCTTCCTGATTCTGAAATTCCGAAAATGACATATCATAACATTGGTGGATTTTTTTATGCAATAAGAATCTTTACAGGGAATTCGTTAGCAAGGCTTTATTGTATACCTCAACGACTTTTGATGTATACAATAAAATAGAATATGGTATTGAGACTATGAGGTTTCTATTTTATTGAGACAACGAGGTTTGTAATAAAGAGTACTTGTAATTTTTAAGTTTTATTAAATTAAAAAAAAAAAATTAAATTAAATTCAGTAAAATTTAGTTTTAGTAAAATTTATTTCGAGTAAGTGTAAAATTATAAGGTTTAATATTTTATATTATGGTTTTTCTGGTAATGAGTAATTAGAGATTAAGAGTACAAGTGTATATTTTGAAATTTTATTTGTACGATTTTAACTTAAAATTTTTGGTAATGAAGAATTTATGTGGTTTATTATAATACAGAATTTATAAGGAAATTTATTTTATATTGAGTAACATATAATATATGGTGTAGTTAGGTGTATGGATGAATACAAAAATTCTCATAAATCTGTTATTCTAAATGTAAAACTAAATATCCCGGATGCGGGTGCAGAGTTCAGTGATTAATGTGATGGGATATGGGAGTGGCATAAAGGGACGCCACTTGCCCATCCGCAAGCAGAGTGTCATGCCGCTCTTAAATTCGAATGTACAGGGTTTAATGCCATTTACTCCAGGCACTCGAAACAACTCTCATCTCGCTCCTCGATGCACCTTCACTCGCTGCGCCATGTCTCAGCCCCCGGTTCATACATACGGTGGATTATTGCATTCAATTCGCATTTGCACAGTAGATTGGGTTGTTATAATGGAGCGCTCTTCTGGTATGCACAGCATTCCCCCGCCTGTTAATCTTTGGTGCACTCCAGGAGCAGGGCTCTCTAATGTGCGAACTGTAACTGGAAAAAGGAGCTGCCTCAACTGTTGCTTGGATTTTGGAGAAAATCTCCATTTCTCCCACATTGACTCCTGCATGCTCACTTCTGTCACCCTTCTGCCTCAGTCTTCTGTCTTTTTTCTGCCTCTCAACCCTGTTGACTCAACTACAACTATGCCTCGCCTTAGGCAGAGAATGCGCTGCAGAAGGGGTTCCACGAGGAGCCAAACTCGCCGCTCTCCCTCCTCCGCGTCTACCTCTTCTGAGTCTACTTTCCATTCTGACAGCCGTCACAGAGGACGCCTTCTTCGCTCGGATCGTCGCCTTGTTTCACCCACTCCTTCCGCTCCTCCTGCTCAAACCCACACTGCTCATTTTGCTTTCAATAGCAATCTCATACGACCTCGTGTGACCGCCTCAATTATTGTCGTGTTTCATGAAGAGCCTCAGGATAATGTCCCCAGCTCTGCTCCGATGGATTGCTGCATCTCTGAGGCCCAGGATGCGGCGCAGGGTATTGGGTTGAAGGACCCAGATAATGAGCACTTACAAGGTCAGGTGATCATGGCCACGCAGGACAAGGCGATCACGGATGCGGAGGGTCAACCTTCTGCGAGGCATGAACCGGTGCAAGCGAGCGTGGCTAAGGACACTCCTCCTCCTCCCGGAAAGGTCATCCACTCTATTGCAGACTTGTACAATGCTGACGGGGAACCTGATGAATTATGGTGCAAAGTTGAACACGTTCCTCTTGATGAGTAGGCCTACCTCTCTTCTCTGGTTTTTTGCTTCTGCTCTGCCCATTCTCAAGGGCAAGTTTTTGTTTCTCCTGCTGAAAACGAACATGCTTCTGTTTCATATCTATGTTATGGTCGTCTTTTTTTCCAGTACTCTAATTTTCTGGTTCCCCTGAGCGGGATTTTTTCTAAATGAACTACTTCAGACTGGTTTCCCTCCTGTAGGGCAGTCCTCAAACCATGGTTTTTGTTTAAAATGCCACAATACGCGGCAATGGTCAGGCCTCGGCCAGCTGTACTTTAATCCCTTTGTTAATAGATTACTTTTACTTAGAAAAAAAAAATTGTAAAACTAAATACTTTGGTTCATTATATAGTTTTATTTGCAACACTTATAATTGAAAGCAATTGTAAAAAAGTTTATGGGGCTTTGGATGTTATAATTATCCATACTAATATTTTAAAATATTGGAAAAATAATATTTGAATCACTTTAAGAAGTATACTTTCTAATTTTTTTGTTTATTGAATTTTAAGTGCTCAAATTTTTTCCATATTAAATTGATTTGGACCTCGAATTTGGAAACTATGATTTAAATAGAACAAATCGACGTAGTATGATCATGTAAATCTAGAGAAATTTGAGATTAATATATGAAATTTTCTAATATAGAGAATTCATGGAGGTCACAAACAATAACTCACTTGAGTTTTGATGAGATGTGGAAATGCCCTAGAGTGCCAGGGCTAGAGTGCCAAGACTATTATAGAGTTTAATTGCATGAATATACTTTTAGAATTACACAATATCTAGAGAGATAATGGTGTCTAAAAACACAATTGTTTGATCCCATTAATCACTCAGACAATTTAACATTAACTTCATCAGCCTTTAACTAACAAAACATCAAAAATAAATATCATAAACAAAACCATAATTATCCATTAACATAAAATCCAAAAATAATAAGTAATTTGACCCAATCCTATAGTAAAAATTTGCACAAGTATCATCCATCATGCTATAGATGTAGATCTATTGCCGTGTACTCTCACCTTGATGGTTTACATAATACGCACATTATAATTTCCTCTGAGTTGAGTAATCAGCAGTCTGGATTTGAAACAGAAAGTCATGGAGAATTTATTGATATGAAGGAAAGGGGGATGAACGAAGGCGATCAGTCTACTTCTTAATAACTACACGTTTTCATTGTTTAAACGATTTTTAAATATAGTGTACAGAGTTATGCGATACGTTTTCATTGTTCAAACAATTTCTAACTCTAGTGTACGGAGTTATATAATAGTACAGTTTAGAACCAGTTATAGGTAGATATATTTGACATAGCCTATATTGGACATAAACTATATTTTATGTTTTTTTATTATCATATAGTACCATATATTTATGCATAAAATTAGGGATAAAACTAAGGTTAATATAGATAGAATATTTTTGCCAGTAAAATTTTCAATTTTTATAAATATTTTAATAATAAATATATTTTATAAGGAATATGAGATGTTTAGTATCAGATAAGTAGGAGTTAATAATCACTTGTCTTAATATTTTGTTTGGTTGATTTTTTATGAGTTTATTTATTTATTTTGAAATTTTGTATATCTAGGTTTATCACAACCATCTATATTGGTCTAGATACTTCTACTTGTTACTTCAAATCATTAATTCTTTAAAATATTAGTTATTTTATTCACTTACTTTTGTATGTAGAAACATATAGCACACTCTTATACTTGCGAATTATCTAGGAGAGCAATCTATTAGGGTTGTTTGAGTAAACTTGACTTTGACTAGTTTAAGGTGGTTTTGGGCTTCAAGGGTACATACATCCATGGTTTTTGGTTTTTCCCATGCTATTTATCTATGATGTGGTCTATTTAGTATTTATAGGCCAAAAAACACAATGATTATTTGACTTGCTCATCAGTGAGATAAAACAATTGTGTCTCTAGACACCACCATCTCTCTAGGTGGGATTGTTAGGGGTGTTCGAGTAAACTTGACTCATATTACCGGTATTTTCTGGTCCAGGTATACTAGCACCCATGGTTTTGTCCATAGTATTGACGTGAAATGTAACCTAGTGAATTTGGTGGGTGCAAATGAGGTTGAAAGGGAAAATTAAGTTTTATGGTCTAGGTATACTAGCACCCATGGTTTTGTCCATAGTATTGATGTGAAATGTAACCTAGTGAATTTGGTGGCTGCAAATGAGGTTGAAAGGGAAAATTAAGTTATCAATCGAGCCAAATATAGACGCTCAGAGAGTGGTCGTATGGATGAAAACAACAAAGATGGAGTAAATGGTGTTGATATTTAGTGAAGTAACTGGAAAGTGTAATGAGTAAACACCCAAAGGGTTTTGGATCAATGCATTTCCCTATGAAGTTGTAAGACCTGGTGAGCACATGCATAGTTGTAGGGCCTTAAGAGCTTGCTCAGGCATACATGTAGTACAATGGTGCATGGATTCATCAAGTTGGTGGAAGGTGTACTAATATCCTAACTTGAGGCTAGGGGGAATGTGAGATCTCAGGTGTCAGATGGTTAATGATTGGGACCAAGTCAATCTCCTGGAGTCAAGTTTAAGGGGGCTATTGTTGGGGTTGTTAGAGTAAACTTGACTTGGTCAAGTCACTCAATCAAGTCACTGGTGGTTATGGGCTTAAAGGATACAAACACTCATAGTTTTTCCCATGGTATTTATCTATGATGTAGCTTATTTATAGACCAAAAACATCCATGATTTTACTTGCGAGTGAGATCAAACAACAATGTCTTTAAACACCACCATCTCTTAGTACTATGTGATCCTAACACGATCTAAATACTCAATGTACTCAGATTCATTTATATTCACCATCATTTATTTCAAATATCACAAAGTTTGCAGATTTATTTAAAGGAATTATAAAAATTGTAAATCTACAATCAATGGTATTGCTCTGTAGCACCAGGTTAATCAAGAACCACAAGTTCTTTGGCCATGTCACTGTTAGAGAATTAATCTTTAGTAAACTGTAGGATTAGTTATGAGAACCGTTTGATAGTTATAATTGATTCTGAATTGTATATATATATATATATATATATATATATATATATATATATATCTCCTTCAATAAAACTAATGCAGTGTCCTGATTGCTCTCATCAATTAGTTTTGTATTCTTCTTGTCTTCAGCTTGTCTAAATTTGTCATGGTATCAGAGCCTTGGGGTTCTTCTTGGGCAATAATAACTAACTGCTGAAGATTTTGCTACTGTGCTGGTATATTTTGCTGATGTGCTGGAGATTTTGTTGCTTGCTCCCTACGTTGGTAGATTTTGCTATTGTGCTGGAGTTTTTGCTGCCTACTGCTGCCTACGTTATTGGATTGTGTTGTTATGTACTTGAAGAGGATACAAGATTTTTCCGCTGCGTGCGTAAAGAGAGCGTGAAGGTGAAGGGTTCACATGAAAGAATTTTTGTTGTTGCACAGAAGTTTTTCTATTGCGTGAGTTTGATGTGATTTCTGTTGTGTGAGTTTGATGTTGCTTGAGCTCTTTGGCTTACTGTTGGACCCGTTCCTTCGTTGTTATGAGATCAGGTTTGTGCAGAACCGCATAAAGGAAGTTTTCTTGCTTGTTAAATATATTTTCTGGTATATATTTTTCGCTGCCTTGATTTGGCAGAAAAAGATTTGGCTTATCCTAGATTTTTCTGGTTGAGGTGATTTTTAGCGTTTTGCAAAGAAATATTAATTCTTCTAATAATCATGACATAAATATGTTGTTAAGATGTAAAGTTTGCAGAAAAATATTCTGTGGTTATTGTATTCTTCGCTTCTTTAACAGTGTAGAAACTCTTGTTTTCTGTTTTTGGTAGAGGGGGAAAGAGAGTACAAGTTTTTTTTATAAAAGTGTCAGATTTCTGATTGTTTCAAACATGGCTTCGACAAGTTAGTTTTCCATTCCTACGCCATTATTTAGTGGAAAGAACTATGACTTTTGGAGTCTTAAAATGCAAGCATGCTTACAAGTCTTAGGGTGTTGGGAATCAATAGAGTTGGGGTTCACAGAACATGACAGAAATAAAATTGTTGGTATGACTGCTGCCCAAAGAAAACAATTTGATGAAATCAAACAGAAAGAAGTTAGAGCGAAGTCGTGCATTTTAAATTCATTAGATGACTCTATTTTTCCTAAAATCACTGCTGCTAAAACTACTAAATCAATTTGGGATATACTTAAGGTTGCTTATCAAGTAAATGATAAAGTAAAAATGTTAAGATTACAGACTCTCAGAACACAATTTGAAACACTTAAAATGACTAAATCAGAAACTGTTGATCATTTTATGACTAAAGTTATGGGTGTTTTTAATCAGCTTCGGATGAATGGTGATGAACTTGACGACCAAAGAATTGGTGAAAAAATTCTTAGATATTTGTCTAAAAAATTTGACATGATAGTCACTGTTTTTGAGTGGAAAGAATTAACAAAATTTTCTGTGGAAGAATTAACTAGTTCTTTGTTGTCTCATGAAGCAATAATTAATTTAGATGACAGTAATTTAGAGCATGATTTCAAATCTAAAGCTTCTATAGATAGAGGTAGAGGCAGAGGTTTTGTGGCAGGAGAGGAAAAGGTAGAGGACAGTCTCAGTGTAATGATAGATCACAGGTAACTCAAACACATTCATAGCAGCCTCAAACTGATCATGGCCATAGGTAGATAGATAAATAAAAAATTCAATGTCACTACTGCAAAAAATATGGCCATTATAAATCTTAATGTCGAAAATTACAGTATGTTTTAAGTAAAAAAAAACCAACGTCGCAAACATTGAATGTGAAACATCAGATGCTTTATTTCTGGCATGCTAAGTAATTGTGCAAGTACCTAATAAAGATGTTTGGTTGGTAGACAACGGATGTAGTAATCATATGCAGGGAAAATTTTAAGGATAGAAATTTGTCTTAAAGTTTATAAATATGGCGAATATTACTAGTACTTAATATGCAAATTGTAAAAGTCTTGTGATAATTTTGTAAAAATATATATATTTCTAATGATTTTATATAGTCTCTATAAAATTTTGGCGATTTCTAAGATAAAATATTGTTATACTATAAAATTTGGGCGAATCATAATCTAAAAAAATGAAAATTTAAGAATCTTTTTTTTTTGAAAAAGCATGGAAAATTAGCCCACCTGCGAATATTAGCCCCTAAAATTTTCCTTGATCATATGCCTGGTCATAGTGATTTGTTTTCACATCTTGATACATCTTTTAGTTCCTCTATTGGTTTGGGTGATGATCACCAAGTAAAAGCTTCAGGAAAAGGTGTTGTACCTGTCTTAACCAAACAAAATGTTGTGAAGAATATCTATGATGTTTATTATGTACCCAATTTCAAGCATAATTTGTTGAGTGTTGGTCAGTTAGATGCACATGGTTATGATGTTAGCTTTCACAACACTACTTGCACGATTTCTCATAAACATAAGTCTCTTGTTGCAAAGATTCGTATGGCAAAGAATAGGTTGTATCAATTACAGTTGAAAAGTAAGAAGTTGTATGCACATAATGTTTCAACACCAATTGACTTTGATCTGTGACATTTGCGATATGGTCATTTACCTATCAAAAGTATGAGTTTGTTGCAAAGACAGAATATGGTGAAAGGTTTGCCTGTTTTGTCTGATCATATATCTTCCTGTACAAGTTGTATAATGGGTAAACATAAGTGAGATAATTTTGCTTCAGCCTCTAATAAAGCCCAAGAACAACTAGAATTAGTGCATACATATTTGTACGGTTCAATGCAAGAAAAATCATTTGCTGGCAATCTCTATTTTCTTACTTTCATTGATGATTTTAGCAGGAAAATTCGGGTGTATTTCATCAAATATAAATTTGAAACATTTTCCAAGATTAAGGAGTTCAAAGCCGAGGCTGAAAAACAGAGTGGCAAGTTTATTAAAGTTCTGAGGTTTGATAAAGGAAGTGAGTATGAATCTAACAAATTCATTGATTTTTGCAAACAACATGGTATTAAAAAATAAATGACAACCAGTTATACTTCGCAGCAGAATGGAGTCGCAGAAAGAAAGAATCAAACAATTATGAATATGGCTCGAAGTTTGCTTAAAACACGAAATTTGTCTAAATATTTATGGGCTGAAGCAGTTGCATGTTCGGTATATATTTTGAATAGATCGCCAACTTCCAGTGTTCAAATATTTGTACCAAAAGAAGCATGGAGTGGAAAAAAGGTAACTATTTCACACTTTCGCGTATTTGGTTGTATTGCTTTCGCTCATGTTCCAAAAAAATTGAGAAAAAAGCTTGATGATAGGAGTGAAAAGTATATTTTTATAGGATATAACGATCAATCTAAGGCATATATATTGTTTAATCCTATAACTAAGAAATTTTTCGTAAGTCGAGATGTAAAATTTCTAGAAGACAAGTCTTGAAATGAAATGGAGAACAATAGTTGTTCTAATCCTTTTATTCTGTTAGACGAACATCAAGCACCTGCAACAAGCACTCCAAGATTACATGTTCAAGACAAAACCAATAGTAGTTCATCAAGCAGTAGCAGTTCATCATCTTTTGAGTCTAATTCTGATAATCCTAAAATGAGAAACTTAAGCGATATTTATGCACAAGATGATGTTGATGATATTGTAAATTTTGCATTTCTTTCATTTCAACCTACTTGTTTTGAAGAGGCTATAAAGGACAAAGAATGGGTAGACGCTATGAATAATGAAATCGATGCTATTAAAAAAAATCAAACTTGGAATTTGGTTGATTTACCCAATGATAAAAATTCTATAGGTGTCAAATGGGTTTTTAAAACAAAGTTAAATGAGAGAGGTGAAGTTGATAAGCACAAAGCAAGATTAATTACCAAAGGTTTTTCACAGCAACCTGACATAGAATATGGTGAAACGTTTGCACCTGGACCAAGAATTAATATTGTTTGATTTGTATTAGCTATTGCAGCACATAAAAAGTGGGCGATTTACCAAATGGATGTAAAGTCTGCTTTTTTGAATGGTGTTTTGAACGAAGAAGTGTATGTTGATCAGCCACCTGGTTTCGAAATAAAAAATCAAGAACATAAGATGTACAGGTTAAAGAAAGAATTGTATGGCTTGAAGCAAGCTCCAAGAGCTTAGTACAGCCGAATAGACCATTACTTGTTGAATAATGGTTTCAGAAGAAGCGACCATGAGCCCACTTTGTATATCAAGAATGATCATCAAGGTAATATTTTGATACTGTGCCTTTATGTTGATGACATAATTTATATAAGTAACATGCAGTTAGATGAATTTAAAGCCGCATTGAAAAATGAATTTGAAATGAAAAATCTTGGATTAATGAGATACTTCTTAGGTATCGACGTGAAACAAACACAAGATGGTATGTTTATGAGTCAACATAAGTATGCTACTGACATTTTGAAATTTTTTAAGATGGACAGGTGTGAACCGATGGATACTCCTATCGAAGTTGGTACAAAGTTGAGTACAGATGATGTGGGTACTATTGTTAATGTGACTTTGTATAAGCAACTTGCTGGTATTATTATGTATCTTACTGCTATTAGGCCTGATATAGCATTTGCAACTAGTTATATTTCCAGGTTTATGGAATCTCTGAAAGACTGTCATTGGAAAGCTGGAAAAAGGGTGTTAAGATACATTGCAGGTACATCTACTTATGGTTTATCGTATGCAGCCTCTGCAGACAGTAAGCAGTAAGATTGTTGATTATACATACAATGATTATGCAGGTTGTATTGATGATCGGAAAATCACTTCTGGCTATGCTTTTCTATTTGGCAGAAACTTGATCTCGTGGTCATCCAAAACGCAGCCCATAGTTGTGCTATCTTCAACAGAGGCCGAGTATGTTGCAATAAATTCAGCATCATGTCAAGCAATGTGGCTAAAGAGACTTCTCTTTGACTTCAGTTATACAAAAAATGAACCTATATCAATCCTTTGTGACAACACTTCCGCTATTTCCTTGTCGAAGAACAATGTCTTTCATCAAAAAAGCAAACATATCGACACTCATTTTCACTTTATTTGCGAACTCGTAAAAAATGGTGATATTGTTCTCAAATGTTGTGATTCCAAGGATCAGTTAGCGTATATCTTCACCAAACCGCTAGGAAAAGTTAATTATGAATTTCAATGTCAAAATTTAGGCATAAAACAATGTAACCCTCAAGATTAGGGGAGAATATTAGAGAATTGATCTTAGTTAACTGTAAGATTAGTTATGAGAACCGTTTGATAGTTATAATTGATTATGAATTATATATATATATATATATATATATATATATATATATATATATATATATCCTTCAATAAAAGTAATGCAGTGTCCCGATTGCTCTCAGCAATTGGTTTTGTATTCTTCTTGTCTTCAGCTTGTCTAAATTTGTCAATCACCCTTTTAACTAAGCTCTAAAAGTCAATTGCAACATCCAAAGGATATCCCAAAAAAAGAACACATGTGAACAAATTTCAACTATGTACAACAAAAAGACTTCCATCACTGTCAAGATCCATTCTAGATTCTCGAGTTGTTCGTAACTTCGTCTACTTTCCCATCTATAGATATGCCTCTCAAATAGAGGAGCATCTCATTTTGTCCTTAGATCCACTGAAAAATGGACTGCCATAGGGCATTAGGGAGAGAACCACATTTGGAGCATTATGATTAACTCAGTGAACATTTGTATCTTTATGGCACGAGAGGTTGTTGTATCCATACCAATTAATAACTCCTCAACGTCGTAATCTTACATTCACGCAGCCTCTGAGCAAACAACTAGAATCTTACAAAGATGTCAAGAGCACATAATATATTTTGCAGAAGACTCGGATACCCAATGGAACATGGCAGGTCCTTCACAGCCGTACAAATAAACATACCCAGATGTCATGTCGGATAATTCATACTTGCTGCATCGAGAATCTAACAACAGCTTTAAACGTAAAAGAGAATTCTATTCTTCGTACCTGTTACTGTGCTTTTTTACTTTGTAACTGATCGTTTCTACTGTCAACTTATTACCAATCCTTATCACAAACTAGGTATTTTTTTTTAAAGCCCGGGATAATCTCTGAAAATATGCATTTATTTCATTGATGTTTTTACTGTGATATGAGAAGTCACTTCCATACTTCGACGTTATTATTATTTTGTATACAAAGGGAAAAAACACAAAACTGTAAAAAATAAATATTTCAACCATACTTCTAAATGATTTTTATTTTCAATTTTATTTTATAATATTTAAACTAGTATAATCACATTAAAAATATTAATGTGGTTGGTATAATCAAAGGCTTTATTTGTATTTATCATTGAAAAATATATAACAAAAAAAATTATTGTAACAAAAATATTATTAGTAATTTTGATTTTACTTAACCTTTAAGAATTTTAGGTCTTCATAAAAAACATAAGTGTTAAGGAGTTTCTATCATTTACAACCAAGATCTAAGGCAATTTTTCTAAAATTAGGTATACTTTGAAAATCTTTAAAAATTTTAAATTTATTAAAAGTGAATGCAACCTAACAAACTCTCTAACACACTACAACTATTGATAAGCATTAAGACGAAATACAAGCTGAGCATATTCCCTTAAAAATCAATCTAGACAATCAATTAAAAAAAAAATTAATAAAACTTAATCCACCTTAAATTGATATAAAAAGCATTCCACTAATAATTTAATGAAAATTTTAGGTGACTTAATTATTTTATATTAAAAATTATATAAATATAAATTATTCCAATTATACAATAACTTCAATAATTCACTTAGATAAAAAAATATTAATTTTTAAAATAAAATTAAAACTAAAAATTAATTTTTATAAATATTATTAAAATAAAAAAATTGATGAGGCCATTTCATCCATTTGGATATGATTGCTCTGTTAATCGGACGGTGTGATTCACACTCCTATAAGCATCAAAATCATCAAAATCTTATGGGTTTGGAATTTTTTTGGAATTTTAATATTATTGTTGTACTATATATATAATTCAAATTCTAAAAGTTAAGTATATCTGAAAGTTGGATTAGAATTATTTTGATATAAGATTTTTATTTTTAGTATAAATTTAAATAATGGGTTGATAAAAATAAAATAAAATATATATATTTTGGGAATGGATATAATTTTTTTTTATATTTATTATTAAAAGATTTAAAAGATTAGTGATAATTGAGATTTTAAAAGTTGAACAATAATTAATTAAAATAAGGTTGTTAAGATAAATAATTTATATGTATATATAATTAATTAAATGAATTGAGCTTATTTTGATTCTTGAGTAGAATGATTCTTATTTTATTTAATTCAGTTTAAATTTTTATTAATGACATGTTGAATTGTAATGTGTTAAAGAATTTTGTTGTAATGGTTTTGAGCTTTAAGATTTTTAAGTAAGTATAATGGCTACTTCCTCAACCACAAAGCTTAACCTTTAGGGTGTCAAGAGAATTGAACTTGTGGCCTCTCAATATCAAATATGTTTTAACCAATTGAGCTAACCTTCTAGACTATTCATATTCAGTTTATTATTTAAATCTGGCAAATAAATTCATAATTTTTTCCATCTTCATTGACCCTATAATATGCATTATTTTATTTATATAATAAAATTTGTATTCATAATATTACTTTGTAAAATGTTTTAATGTATAACACAGACACATATACTTCATGAATATTGTTTTCTCTTTATTATTTTTAATTATTAAAATATATAGTTCTAATTATTAAAAATGAAATTTATTATCTTTTTAATTATTAAAATTAAGATTTAATGTTTGAGGAAGACAAGTTCTTAACCAATAAAAAATAATGTTAAGTCATTCTCTAGGACCAAAAATGGTGGTTTCAACTCGTCTTCATATCTATAAGATAGCTAGTATCCTATGTTAGTCATGAGACTACCAACAAAAGGATCATGTGTTATTGAGAAACACCTTTATTTTACCCTAATGGTGAAGCTATTCAAAGATCCAAATGAAGTCTAAAATTTGAATTTGTAATAAATGGGGGTTCATGATGATGCTAATTGGAGCACCATTTTTCAAATCAAGGGTTAATTTAAGATTTTTCTTGCAATAGTATGAGTTGTTAAGGCCATAGTTTCAAACAAGTATTAATTTTTACCTAAACATAAAGTGGAGTGCTACTGTTGGCACCACTTTTTAATTTAGGGATTGATTTTAAGGTTTTTTGATGCAAACATCATGAGAATGTTAAAATTGTTTTTACAAAAAAATGCATATTCTAACCATGAAATAAAAGTGGGTGCTATTGGGAACACCATTTTATTGAAAGAAGGTTGATTTTGATGTTTTTAACCCAAAGAGATGATTTTTTTTATATCTAGAGTTCTCATTTTGAGGTCATAATTCTCGTTGAACAGGTAACTATGTTTACTCCAAAAGTATTTATACCATTTGCTTGGGTGCTTCATGAGATTTGGATTGCATTTTGTATGTTCAAGCTCTAAATTGTCTTTGATTTATTTTCACAATGGAGATGGGTCACTAAAAGGTTTCTTAACCTCAATTGAGTGCTTGCATATGGTATTCTTCATTAGGGTGTTGGCTGTATCCTAAAACCTGTAAGGATATTCAACATAATGGAGATGGTTTCTTTCTTAGAGGATGCACTACTTAGGAGGAGACACTTTTTACAATCTAGAGGAGGGAATTATGCCTTATATAACATAGGTTAGGTTAGATGCTTTCATGGATACTTG
This sequence comes from Pinus albicaulis, assembly GCA_034641835.2. NCBI lineage: Eukaryota > Viridiplantae > Streptophyta > Pinopsida > Pinales > Pinaceae > Pinus > Pinus albicaulis. Next base: position 1,100,676,858 of record CM076583.1, read on the forward strand.
TATTTGGCTTGAGGATGTTTTGGTTGCAACAATGTTATTGTAGGAGTGGACAAAGTGGAGCACATGACTTAGAAGGATTGTTGTAGTCTTTAGAGGCTTGTAGATGGAGTGTTTGACACACCTCATGCATAATCCTTGCATTTGGAACCTTGTTTGTGGATGACATCACCTTGGAACTTCATATATGTTCACTTGGTGTGTAGTTCTCCACATGTGTGATCTTACTTGTGTTATTGTAAGTTACTTATAAGGGAATTGGACCACATATATATATTGTTGACCTCCATTATTTCTCATATATAGAGAGGAAGGAGACATTCCTTTCATCATCATTGTAATATTGTCTTTTTATTTGTCTTCCTGGATTTAGTCACTGAGGTTCATGATGAATCTCAAGAGAAGTTATAAAAGGAAAATAGGATGTCTATGTAGGTATCATGATCTTTTAAGCTACTAGGGTTTACTCTTATGAAGAATATGTTGGAGATTATGGTCATTCATTCATTCACTCTTGTTAGTTCTTGTGTAGAGATGTGATTAAGTGGAGTGCACCACTTCTCCCACCCCCCCTTCTCTCTCTCTCTTGGGTCTTCTTATGTATTTGGGCTCTCTCTCTCTTTTGGATTTGCTAGGGCTTAATGAGCTTGTTGGAGAATCTTGAAGAATAGGGTTATGGTTTCATTACTTGGAGACTTGGAGATTAGGTTTTTGAGATGAAATCAAAGGTTGTACTTGTTGAAGTGTAAAAGGAGAGGATATATATTTCCTTGGTGGATATGCTTGTGTAGTTCATGTTTGTTGGATCTCTTTGGTTGAGCTAGGGTTTTCATATTTTCCCCTACATACTATTTTGGATAGCTAGAGAATTATGATAGACTTGGGATAAGTCTATGATATGTATATGAAATTAAATTTTATACGTATTAATGAATAGTCTAGCCATCCAATGTTTGTGAAATTATATATTTATTTGTAAACCATGTATGTTATTCATGGTTTGTAATTTTCAATATTATGTCTTTCCAATTTGACATAAGTTAAGGGTCAGTATATTAAGAGACTTAATATTATATAAATAAATAATATAATGATATAAGTGTTTTTGTTATTATAATTATTATAAGTGTTTCAAATATATTATATGCATGATAAGGTATCCCTAGAGAGATGAAGCTTATAGAAGGACATTGGTATTCTTTCTCTTGAATTGTGTAGTGGATTGTGGTTGCTAAATTGAAATGTAATTTCCTATTATTATTATTTTGCTTATGTTCTATAAAATCCTCAAGGAAAAAAAATCATATGGTTAAGATAAAGGAAACCTATTGTTAAGAAGTGATTTTTTTGGCACTAAAATTTCATAATTAAGAAAAATATAAAGAGATGAAACTAGTTATTTGAAGCATCTATGTTTCTTCAATCCATTGGTATCTTTGTGAAACACCTCTCTCTTTTTTTCTATTTTTTGGATGTTCCTTTCCACCTTCTTCACCTCAAGTTCAATATCAACATGGTTGTCATAAAGTATATATATTGATGCACACACAATCGATATATATATATATATATATATATATATATATATATATATATATATATATATATATATATATATATATATATATATTGAATCTCACATGTTTAAAGATGGCCTTCAAGCAATTTTTGCAATTAAAGGATGTGCTTATCCTTCTTCCCTAGCACACTCAATACCAATACCATTGACCACATGGCATTAAGTTCTTTCTCAACAAATTAAGGGTCTATTCTCATTAGCTTTAAATTAAATCTAATCACCATATAACATGAGGTGAGAGGATATATTAGTTAATGCGAATGTAAGAGGTAGATTCTAAAGATAATTTCATTTTCAAGTGGCCAAAGTTATTACTAGACCTTTGAGAGCTATTACTGTATTTTTTGTGATTATGGTGTCCATTCCTACCTTGTTTTGGTATCCTAATATAGATACTTGTATCTCTTCATGTATGAGGAAGTGAATCTAAAATAATATACCTTGCAATATTCTTCTAGACCCACCCCATTGATTGCATTATTTATTTCTTTTATCTTAATCTAGCATTTTGAGGCATTTAGCATTGTACTACTTTTCTATATTTCAGCACATGCACTAGATGAATGAGATTATATGTATATTCACATTTAGGGGTCAAGTAATCCATCACCACATGGACACATAGGGTCACCCATTCTTAGTGTGGGACTCATCAAAGCATAATATAAATGCACATGTTCATATTACTTAATTGTCTCATTTACCTAAATTATTAGGAGTTTGAATTTATCATGATGATTTATGAGATCTTCCCAAGATCATCTAACCAAGCCCTGTCAACATTGGACACTCCTTAAACAACATAAGCAAACAATATATTAGTTCCTTCTTAATAATTGATGTGAGGGCACATACCTCTTCTCCACCCCTTTTTTTTTTTCATCTCTTCCTAATGATATTTTGGCTTTATATTTTCTTTTTGTTTCTTATATTAATTAATTAATTATATGATTTATCTCCTATTTCCATTATTGACCTTCCAATATTTATTATTTTTACTTCATAATCTTATTAATCTAATATCAAAATTTGAATCAATTTCAACTCTTTTTCTTCTTCTTCTTCTAATGGTTGATTGGTAGCATTTTTTGATTAAAAAAGTATCAAAAATAAAAAAGTATAATCTCCAAAAGAAGTAAACCTTTTTCCATATTATATATCGCTTATACATAGATATCCTCTCAAGTAAACAAAAGAAGAAGGAGAATCCCATCCCTTCAAGTTACTTATGTTGATAAAAAAAATATAGACACAAATTTCCATTTATACATTAAAAATAGCACTAAAGTCCCAAAGTATTATATCATTAATGTATATTGATATATGATTAAGATGTTGCCAATAATTTAAATGAAAATTTGGATAAAAGTATTATGGAATTTTTCCTTTGGTATTTTCAGAAATATTCTATTAACCTGAGTTCAACATAGAACCATTTTTCAATAAAACATTCTCAAACATGTTCCTTTCTCTAAAAAATGATGAAAAAAATACATTTTACAAATTTAAAATTTTTTATTTCAATGAAAATGACTCTCACCATAAAATTTTCCAATAAATTAAAGTTATACATCCACTTAATCATTACCTAATAATATCCAAAAAAAACTGGATTTTGAAGACACATTTATTTAATTATAAACATAAAAAATAGTTTAGAGATCATAATCTTTACAATATTACTTATATCCATGTCCAAATCATCTTAAAAAATATTAACTCACATTTTGATTAATAAATACAATTCATAATTTTTTTTTGACCTTCTTAGGTCAACATTCACTTACCCAAGTCAAGGACATGGCATTGAAAATCTCTGTTGCAGCGTCTAGGGTATGCCCCTAGTCATCCGCTTGGCCTTTCTTGCACAGTGTTAGTTTCTGGTGGATCTTACAACTCCCATGGCTCTTTGATACACAACTTATTTTTCACCCTCGTTCATTGCTTCACTCAAAGCAACTTGACTCATACCTTTGACTCCTATTATGGGAAAGAGTATGCCCCTCCCCTTTGTGGAAAACTCCTTGTTTCCCTCGATCTATGCACTCACCGCCTCCAATGATAAGGATTTATCCTCTTGGATTTATCAGCTGGGTTACTTTTGAACCTTGTTTCAGGTGTAGGTGAAAATAGTGTCGCTCCTCTCTCTTGTTAAGCAAGCCCTCGTCAGAAGGCACCCCCTCTGTCTTTCAACAACATAGTGAAATCTAGTTCTAGTACTCCCACCTTTAGATCATCCAACAATGTTGTGAACCCTGTCTCTAGCTCCCCTTTCTTTGGGTTTCTTGTTCTTGATGCTTTTTTGATTGAGGTCCTTTTAGTGGTTGAAGTGCTAAATGAGGCTAAATTTTTCTCAGAGGCTGGTTTGATTTGAAAGTTCAATTACTTGTGGCCAAGGCTCGTTGATCTCCATTATTATATTTCTGATCAATGAAAGCCCCTAATAGCTAATTATTTGAATACCTATCTTGTGGAAATAGATTTATTTGTTATTGTATTTGACAAAGCTGAAGACAGAACGTTGATTGTTGAATCTGGTCCTTGGTTCTGGGGCAGTGCATGGCTTTATTTGCAGCCTTGGTTTCCTTCTTTCAACTCTCTACTCCAACCTTGGTTTAAATTTTAATTGCTTTGGTTTGGGCAAGGCTACTCCAACCTTATTTTGGTTTAAATTTTAATTGCTTTGGTTTGGGCAAGGCTACTCCAACCTTATTTTGCATATACAATCTTGATTCTTTAAATGAAATTGGGAAAGCTTTAGTAAAATTCTATTGTCATAGTGAAGATAAAAATACTACCTGAAATTTACATATGATAGCATATGTGTGGAAATGAATTTCAATAAAGTTTTTCTTGTAAAAATTAAGCTAAAAATCCATGGTTATTTATGGGAGAAAAAATTGACTGCAAAAACATTTTCTTTCACCGTAGAGCTTTCTATGAGACTAGGAACGTTCCCTTAAAAACTACCACAAAGCTGGGAAGAATAAGGAAAAGAAAATCAATCGGAAACCTAGGTGGTGGGAGGGTGCCACTTCAAACCATTATATGATTTCTGAGGATTCTTCTCAAGTTATTTGAAACAAGGTCAATATGCAATTATATTCAAAATTTTCAGAGAACAAGATTAAGCCCCTAATGATCAAGAAGTTTCAAAAGTAAACCAAATGAAATCAAGTAGCAGTGTGGAGGATTTTGACACCTCAGTAAAAGATAGAAAAACAAATGTCTCTCCGGAGAATCCTTTGGAAAAAAAGTCTTTTAGGGATGATCATTTAACATCAGATATGGGCAAGAATATTGCCTCAAATTTCAAAATTCCTAAGTGTCCTCCAAGAAAAATTGAAAATGCCCCCTCTTGGGCCGATAAGGTAAATGTGCAAGATTCCTCTTCACACCGAAAGAACAAAGCTACCAGCAAAGGTCACACAAGAAATGGTGAGATGTTAAACTTTGAAGAAAACATGGGTTGGACTCAACTCGGAAAAATATGAAAAGAAAATCCCGAAGGATAACAAGAAGCCATTCAAAGTTAAAATGATTAATTCGTAATGGGTTGCAAATATATATGGATTTTAGGGGTCTTTTTGAAAGCCTTGAGATGGAATGAGATTAATTCTTTTGTATAAAAGAGTTTTCTTATAAATTTTTGGGTTGCTCCTGCATGTTCTAACCTAAATCTCCAAATAATTTTGGTAGTTTCTATTCGCAGAAAAATTGTAATAATTTGGATTGAATCTCACTTTTATTAAAATAATCTCTTATCTATAAATAAATAAATAAATATAATTCATAAAAACATTGAATTTTATATTTATTTATTATTTTTAGTTATATATATACAAATAATTTTTTTCTAAATTAAAATTAAAACTTGAATTGATATAAAAAATTATCCAAATTTTAAACATTTTATTTTTTTAATATTAATTATTATTGAAAAATAAAACAATACTTCTTCAATATGATACTCTACCAATGCACCAAGACAAATTAAGAGAGATGACCTCTTTCAAAATTTATTTTGAACTTAAGTACTAATACAATGGAGGCAAAGAAGTATTTAATACATAAAAATAAGAATATAAACCAAAATAGGAATAACTAACCCACTAGTTGAAAATAACCATAAATAATATCTGTTACATATCATGAGGTCGTCCTTGTTTTCAACTCTCGAAACACTCATTTCCTAATATCCTCCTTGATTTCAACTCTTCATCTAATTCTTTTCCAATGGCCGTAGTCTAAAAAAACTTACAAAATAACTCAGAAATTTTGGTAAGATTCTGAACATTTTTGGTAAAGATTTATCACAATCTTATTTATAGTTGTTAAACTTCAGTATTTTGGATGCCCTAAGGGTTTTTGATAATGTTGAATCCATTTCCATGATCAAAAATGCAATTTAAACACTCCAACTATCTAATTTTTTGAATTTTTTTTTTAATTTTAGTATCACATATCGAAAGAGTGTTGATAAATTTTCACACGTCCACAAAGTTATATATATATGAAAGAAAAATATGTTATAATAAAGCGTTTGCTTTTATTTTATTATTATTTTTAATACTTTGGTTGTTACTAAAGATATGTTTAAAGGAATTTTTTTAATTTTCAAAGCATAATTTTTATCGATATGGAAAAAGTTATTACAAAAATATATGCATTAAGAATACAACATGTTATTTGTAGAAATTGAATTTAAATAAGGAAAATTAACAAATTCTTTCAACCACACACATTAAACCTAATTGAAAGATATAATAAAAATATAAATTATTATAATAAAAAATATAATATAATTTTAATATAATTTTCTACCACAAAAAAAAGAGAAGTTGATTTTTTAAAAATATTTAAATTCTAAATTAAATCCTATATCAAATAAAAAAAATCATAATTTTACAAGAAGCTTCCTTACTTCCATCAACAAGTTATTTTTGGAGGTGTTGTGTAAAAGAGGAAATAGACTGTTTAACTTTTGGTAGGATAAAGAGTGATATTGCTAGACAAGCCATCAAGCCTATGCTTTTAATGAGTTCTTAAAATATAACAAAATAGCTAGATACAAAGCCTTAATAAAAAAAGGAAAATAAATATTATATAAATATAAAAGAAGAAAATATATAACACCTATCTAAGTTATAGGTCCTAATAAATTCTAGAGGAAAACTTTGACTCGTCCTAATAAATTCTAGAGGAAATTGTTGACTCATAGAACTAAAGAAAACAATATGATTCCTTTGAGGTATTAGAATTCCTACCTTAAAACTATTTCTAAATCTGGGCTACTTTCGTATACAACCTTAAAACTACAAAGGAAGAAGTTTTTTCAATAGATGACATAGAGCTTGGGGGTTAGAAAATCGTAAAAGTCAAATTTAATGACATTGAATACTACCAAGCATAAATCTTAAAAAATGGAGTGCCTATCTTCATTCTTTATTTTCACAAGCTCTTCAAAGTAGAAGTAAAACAAGGTTTCCTTAAACCCTGGACTCAAAGTCTCATTGTAACTATTTTTAAAAGTGATGATAAAAGAATCCATCTGACTATATGGGCATTGTAATTATCCCACTTTTTACTATTTATCCAAGTTACATGAAATTATTTTGAAAAATCGGATAATGAATAACAATCAATTGGGTCTAAGTCAATTGGGTCTATTTGGGTGGTTGGGAGGAATGGTTGTTATCCTTCCTACCTAGGTCCACTTCCCTCAAGTGACATGTTGAGCTCTTAACAAGTATATTTTTATAATGGCCTCAAGTCCTATGTTGAAAATCCTTGAACTTCTAACAAATCCAATTTACCCTAGTTATCATCCATGAAATGAAGGGCAATAACTCACAAAAAAAAATTGGTTTATGACTATAAAGTGATAAAAATTTAGATAAATGTTAAACTAGATTTAGGAGTTATCATTCAATTGTGGACCACCTTTTTAGGCTTAGGATCATAATGAGGAGTGTTGCAATAATAAAACTAATATGCTATGTTGTTTCATTGACATTAGAAAATATTTTGGCACAATGTCTAGGACTAACCTTTGGAATAGTTTAGATGATATCAAAATTCCTCTCAAGTTGAGAGTTGATGTGATAAAATTGTATGAGAATGTTATTGGTAAGTTTAGGAATATTGAATTCTAGTTGGAAGAAATCAATCATAATATATGAGTTAAGCATGGTTTCCCCTTGTCACCTACGCTTTTTGGAATATACACTAAGAAGGTAGAAGGTTATTTGAAAGAAGAAATGTATTTCAGCTCTAATCTCATTGATATGGTCATACTCTTTTTGATTTACACTATTGATATTGTTCTACGGTGGTGCATAATCCCTCTAACCTTGAAAAACATCTAAAAATCTTCATTTTTTTTTCTCTAGTATAGGCATGATTTTTAACGATAATAAAAGGAATTTTATTGTAATCAAATCCAAAAGATCTCTTATGCTAATTTCATGTATGATAAAAACATATTGGAAGAAGTGACTTCATACAAATATTTCATAATTGATCTTCATCACAAGCTTAACTAGATATATAACATTGAGAAAAGGATAAATAGAGGGTGAAAAGATTATAAGTACTTGAAAACATTCATAAGTGAATAGAACTTTAGCTATAGGCTAATAATAAACTCTTGTTTAAGACTCTCATCACTCATATCATGTTATATGGTTGTGAGCCCTGAGGCTAAAATTTATCAAGAGAATAGTGGAGAAACGTAAAGAAAATCCAAAAGAATTTTATAATTTATGATCTAAAATTAAAGGCAACTAAAAATACTACTAAGTTCAATTTTTTGGTATGATTTTGTTACTAGGTTTGTCAAGTTGTTGGTCATTGGGTTAGCTGCAATTTCTAGAGACAAAGCAGCCATGGCCAAGATTCTATCTATTTGGTCTTCTATCTCCCCAACAAGGTTAACCCATAAAGGATCCAAGCTTTTTGAGGTTGTTTCGTTATTCATTTTATATTTTTTGTGAACTTTGGGACTAGAAAGTCCATGGTTGAAGCCTATAGGATGTTGTTTACTCGTACTTCTACCTAATTTAAATCCATTGAATGTATTTTTCACCTTTTTAGCAGTATCCCCAATAAATTCTATTTTGATTCTAAATCAAGCAAATAGCTAGTGATGAAGGAAAAATGGTTAGGGGATTGAACATATTTCAATGAGAAAGGCCATAATAGCTAGTCTAAAAGACCTATAAAAATATACCACTTTAGGGAAACACACCATTGGATTACTCAAGCTTAGGAAGATGTTATGATAACAACAATAGATTGTCATTGATGATTTCTGGAGATTGTCAAGATGAATATATGTGCCCTAGAGAAAACCCTTCACAAGAAAATACACGAGCTTTCTAAATATCAATTTGAAGTAGAATTCATGGGCTGTGTACTTGACACTAGTTTTATAGGTTACGAGACACCAAAATATTCAAGATAATTGAATTATAATAGTCTAACAAAGGCTTCGTTACCTAAGTCGTCAAAGAAAAACAAGAAAAACAGTAAGCCATCATTCAAGAATTGAACTTAAAATTTTGTGCAATTTGAAAAGAAGTTTTCAATGTGGAGATCATACGTCGAAACCATATTAAAGTCTAGAAAGATCCTACCACTAAAACTAATTAAAAGCATTTAACTCAAATGGCACCCCATCTAAACCAATAAGGTTTGAGAAGTAAAATGAACCTCTTTTACAATTTTGTTACAAATTCAAAATATTTATCATACTAACCTTTGTAACATTTTAACTCATTAAAATTACAATGATTTAAAAAATCTTATCAAATATACAAATAAAATTCTAAAGCAAAGTAAATAAGTCTTATTTTAAAAAAATACAATAAACCACTTTAGCAAAGCAAAGCAAATAAGTCTTATTTAAAAAAAATACAATAAACCACTTTAGCAACCACCATTGTCATTATCATATTTATGAAAATTAAATTTAAAGTATAATTACATTGTATTAATACTTCTAATTATTATTACTTAATTATGTAAAGCTTTAAGAAAATATTTAAATTATTATTACATATAAATATGAAAATATAATAAAAAGTATTAGGAATTTAGCTTTTGTGATCCATAAAATGTGTATACAAACTTTTGGTAAAAATCACATGTATTAAAATTTTTGTCGACGCGCTTCGAACTAGCCAGTGTGGTTCATCATCAGAACAAGATGAGAAATCTGATCAAAAAACCTGTTTAAATAGATAAGACAAGCATCAACTAGCTGTTGTAAAATAATGGCTAGTTTAAATAGAATAAGGAATTCAGTTATATTTTATCATATTTTAATATATTTTAATTTTAATTTTATTAAATTTTAATTTTATTATATTTAAATCTTAATTTGATTGTATTTGAATAAAAATTTTATTCATACTTTTCAATAATTTAATATAATACTTTTTAATATAATTTAATATTTTAGTACTTTAAATTATATGTTATATAATTACAATTTATTAATAGTTATATGAAAATAAATAAATAAATAATAATAATAATAATAATTTATTTAATTTATTTAGTAGGTAATTAAAAAAACCATAATAATCAAAATCAAAATAATGCAATAAAATGAGCATATAGGGAGAAAGAAACCGCGAGCGAAAGATGACGGAGTGACAAGAGGGAGCACAGAGGAAGAGACAAGGTGAAAAATCTTATCTCTTTAATGTTTTCAGTAGGAACGGTTACAACAGGGTTCAATTTCTTAGAGCTTTTCAAAAAGCTGAAAATGGTCCTAGGGTTAAGAAAGATCCCTGTGATCGGTTATCTGGAGTTCACCTTCCATTTATCCAAGGTACTACTGATAAAATCGCTAGGATCTTGAAGAAACATAATGTTTCCTCAACCTTCAAGCCCCTCCACACCATTCGTATTTTGGTTAGATCTGTTAAGGACCCGATTTTCCTGGTAAGGGTGTTTACTTGATTTTGTGCTCCTGTGGGACACCTTACATTGGTGAAACTGGTCGATTAATTAATCAAAGAATTCATGAACATGTCGCTGACCTTAGACATAGTAGATCTCAGTCCTCTACCTTAGCAGAGCATGCTGAGAAGACAAATCATCACATCTGTATTGAAGATGTTGAGGTTATTGCAAGGATTGACCATTTCCACCACCGCAAGTTGAGGGAAGCCTTGGAAATTGAAAAGAGGCCGGTTAACCTTAATAGGGATGATGGGTGGACTGTTAGCAGATGTTGGATTCCTGCCCTTCACTCTTAGTTGCCTTGTCTCGTCCTCTGTGCTCCCTCTTGTCACTCCCTCATCTCTCACTCCCAGTTTCTTTCTCCTTGTCTGCTCCTTTTATTGTATTATTTTGATTATTATTATTATGGTTTTTTAATTTTTAATTTTTTTTAATTACCTATTAAATAAATCAAATAAATTATTATTATTATTATTATTATTATTATTATTTTTTATTTAGTTATTTATTTATTTCTTTCATATAACTTTTAATGAATTGTAATTATATAACATATAATTTAAAGTACTAAAAGTATGAATAAAAATCTTATTCAAATATAATAAAATTAAGATTTAAATATAATAAAATTAAAATTTAATAAAAATAAAATTAAAATATATTAAAATATGATAAAATATAATTAAATTCTTTATTCTAGTCAAGCTAGCCGTTATTTTAAAATAGCTAGTTGATGTTTGTCTTATCTATTTAAACAGGTTTCTTGATCAAATTTATCATCTTGTCCTGATGATGAACCACACTAGATGGTTCAAAACGCCTCGACAAAATTTTAATACATGTGATTTTCACCAAAAATTTGTATATACATATAAATAAATTTTATCTAAAAAATACATAAATATGAAAAAAAAAATTATGAAAATTTCAATATCTTAATAATTAAATTTCACTATAGTTTATTTTTATTTAAAATTTAAATAAGTAAAATAGTATATAAAACTTTCAAAAAATACGAATTATGAGATGGCACAAACATATATTTACTAAAATTATTCATAATCATAACTAATAAGGACTAACCAATACTAAAATCCAAACTACAAAACATTCTAGTGTAAATTGAAGAGAACACAATTTTTTATTTTTAAAGTGTAAGTACAAATACAAACCATAAGAAATTTACAATTTAAGGAAATTTTATTTTGCATAGAAACACAAGTGGCAGTGTTAAAAACTACCATAAATAGAGAGGAAGAAGTTCTTATGCACCCTAATATTGTACAGTTTTCCTAATGTAACATTTTATATTTAGCAATTAGTTGAGCATAGAGTTTGGTGAGAGAGAATTGTGCTATAGCGGGAACCTCTTGTGTTTGACTAGACGGCTAGTTTCTTATTAGTTTTCGTCCAAATCCTTACACAGTCTCATTGCAACTTTGGGGTCAACTTTGGTGGTTCACCATGAGTAAGGGACATTCAAAAAATAAAATAATTTCAATAATTACAAAATTGAAGACTATATCAATAAAGTATTTGAAGCTTCTATGGCATTTTTAAATTATTTCAACTATAAATGATTATTTCAAATTTATTTTTATTATAATTCTATTCAACTAATTGAAGAAAATTAGTAGTGAAGAATTTATTATTGTTTGAATATATATAATTATTTTATTAATATATTTATATTATTTTGATGTTGTTTATCTAATTTGAAAGGAAATTTGTAATGAAATAATTTTTTTTAATAAGTTCGGTTATTATTTATATTTAGAAAAATGCGGGGATAGAGTTCTCTGTTACATTTGAATGATTGAGAGGATAATCAAGGAGGGGTGATGTGGCAAAATACTGAGTCTCTTTTGAAATGACTATTACTACTTTGTTGCATATCAGATTTTTGATAAATCGTAACAAACTGCGATAACATAAATGCAAATTTAAATGACATGATCAAAGAAAAGAAAGATGAAGGAATGAAGATTAGTTTTTGTTTTTTTTCCGGCCATTTGAAGCGTTAGTGTTGTCTTGATTTTTGCACAGAGTGGAAGTGGTGACATTATTGGAGCTTGAACTAGGAGTTGATTGCTTATCAAACATGTAGCGCAATATTTGCAAGGATTCTTCGATGTGAGCACAACGGTTATTGGCTCCCCTTAGGTGCTCCTAGAAGGATTGAGCTTGATGTTGAAGGAAGTCGGTGTCAACCTGATGCTTATCTTCTATAATATTTAACTAAGATCTTATCAGTTCCATCTCATATTTTAGATCAACACAATGGAAAAAAATTTCATTCCTCATGATTTCAGAGGGAGGAGAGTATATACTTACTGATGAGTGAGTGAAAGAATGGATGGCAAGAGGAAGCACTGTTTGAAAGTGAAGGGATACAAACTATGTGCGAGTGGGGGCAGAAATTATGGAGTTAACTCTACACTACTGAAAGACAGGCGTTGTAGAAGAGTCGAGATTGTTGTAGGTGATGACGGACTGCAGGAAAGTAAGAGAATAGCGGGAGGTAAGACAATGAATATTCGAAGATTCAGTGAGGGGATAAAAATGCATATCAGCAGCGTGTAAGAGCCTTGGAAGGCATGGCCAAGGAGGGCATATTTGAGGGGCCACTGAGCACAAAGAAACATAAAGATTAGGGGACGCATAGCTATAGGCTTTGCACATCTAGTGATTAGCAGTGAAGATTAATGCTAAATTTAAAGAGGAGGCACAGGTAGTATACAGGTTAGCAGATGAAGCAAGGTGGGACTCCTAGAAAGATAAGGTCACGAGATTGATGCGGTGAGAGGTATGGGCAAGACAGTCTAGCCCTAATGGGATCCTGGAGGCACAGAGAATCAGGCAGACAGAGATCACGCATGGGAGGTAAATCATGGTAAGGGAGAGGAGGATACGCCATCTTGGAAAAAGAGTTGACCTAAGGGTCTACTACAAGATTTGTTAGCCAACATGTCAGCTTTCCTGTTATTAGACTTGAGAACATGATAGAAAGACAGATCTCCAATATCCTTTTTCAATATTCAACATCTTGTGATAAGTATGCTTAGAGCAATGTTGGGGGTTTGAGCTAAATCTTTCATCATGTTTATGATAATTGCAGAATCACCAAAAACCATAACCTTTTGCATCTTAAGTCTCTTAATGATTTGGAGGCCTTTAAATAGGGCGTACGATTCTTCTCTATTGTTTAACAAATGGCCAAGCACCCATTCAAAGGTGGCCACAGTGCATCCCTGCCCACCCATAATATAACCTCCGACTCTTGCGATTCCTGGCTTCTCCTTTGAGGCATCGTCAAAGAAGAATGCATGCCTTTTGATTCCGTCAAGCCACTCAATAAACTCTTTCTCTTTGAGTCCTATATTCCACTGATCCTTGTGGGAATATTGATTGACAGGAATTTTTTTGTACATCGAAGGATTGCCAAGAGCTCTTCCAAGGAAAATTCTTTCTTCAGCCTACAGGTCATTGAGATTGAGGTGACTATTATTTTTGGAAAGAATGGTCTCAATAGTGAGGCTTCATGCCTTACTCTGGACTTTCCTGAGGCAAGGTCGTTGATTTTGAAAGGTAGCCTTGTTTCTTGTAAGCCAAATTTTCCATTACAATACATGGAGGAGGGTGTCCCAGAATCTTTTGGCTATGTTCTTGTTATTTTTGCCCCAAGGGTAACTCTTTTTCCAATTGGAAATCAGGTCTGAGACCAAGATGATTGCACCTATCTCAATCTGAAAGGGATCCGTTAGGGAATTCCAGCATTTTTTAGCAAAGGAGCACTCAACGAAAAGGTGGAATATCGTCTCTTTGGCCATGAGGCAAAGGGGGCATCTAGAAGCACCATGGATGTCTATTTTTTTTTAAGTTTTCAGCTATCAATATCTTCCCTTTGAGCAAGGTCCAGATAAATATTTTAATCTTTGGGAGCGCTTCTGATTTCCAGTCTTGTTTCCATTTTGCCCAAGGAGGAGTGGGAAATTGATCTTTGAGGAGAGACTAATACCCAGCTTTAATGGTGTAGGAAGATCCAGAAGGATCCCATATGAAGCTATCCTCTTTGCCTTTTGAGAGAGGAGTTGTGCCATGGAGAATTTTTTTTAGGATTTCTTCATCATTTTCGAGGTGGGGAGGCATATTTGGGAAGGTCCAACCATTCTGGATACTAGTGCTCTCTTCCCAACTGGGTATTTGCTCCAAAGTATTAATCCCTTGTTCTCGAAGATAAGTTTGAATTCGTAGAGTGCTTGGGTTGTTTGAGAGATGTGGCTGGCCCATTATTTTTTCCTCCCAAATATTTATGTTGCGACCTCCCTACGGAACTTTGGAGATGTTGATGCAGATGAAGGGAATGGATTTTTTACAAAGAGCCCAAATTCTAGAGCAATGTTTGTTGGGAATGGCCTGATCTAAAAGGTTTTGCCTTGTAGTGGAGAGGTATTTTGATTCCAGCACTTGCTTCCACCAAGCTTTTTGTCTAGTAATTAGGCGCCACACTATCCCCCCCCCCCCCCTCAAAGGCAATGTTCAAAAACTTAGGAATGCAGATAGCGAGTCGACCATTTTCATAATTTTGAGTTACCTGCCTTCATTTGACCAAATTTAATTTCTTCTTCTCCCTTTTTCCACCTCGCCATAAGAATTGTCTTAAAGTTTCTTCAATTTTTTGTTGAATGCTAATAGGAGCCTGCAACAAGGAAAAATGATACAGAGGCAAGGCAAAGAGAACAAATTTTAAGAGGATTATGCGCCCAACCAAATTGAGCCATGAGGATCCCCATTGTTGGACTTTATTTTTCATCTTGTTGATGGTGATGTTCCAATCTTAATTTTTCAAATGTCCTACATTGAAATGAGTCCAATTCCTCTTGTAAGGGATCCCAAATATTTGAGCTATACTATGGATGGTGTTGATTGTTGAATCCCACCCATAAATGCAGCTTTTATGGTAGTTTATCTGCCCTCAAGAGTAGTGCATAAATTTGTCAAGGAGCATTTTGAATCTCTGAGCTATGATGCTCGTGCCTCCTCCCATCAAGAGGGTATCGTTAGTAAACTGAGAGCGATTCATGTTTTTGGCTCCGTTGCTAAATTTGATACCTATGATTAGCCCAACTCAGCGATTGTGACCCAAAGCCCTGCTGAAAGACTCTACCATAAGGATGAAGAGGAAGGGAGATAAGGGGCAGCCTTGTCTAAGGCCTCGAGAGGATTGAAAGTAATTTACAGGCCTTCCATTGACTAGGGGGGAGATCCAAGGATTGGATATGAAAGGATAGATGAGGGATATGAAGTCTGCTTCAAATCCCATTTTCTGGAGAACAGAGAGGCGGAAGGAGTGTCTCACTATGTCAAAGGCATTAGCTAGATCAAGTTTCAGAATAAATCCTTTCTCAGATCTCGTCATACTAGAATGAATGGTTTCTTAGACCAGTAAAATGGAATCAGTGATTTGCTTATTAGAGATTAAACCACCTTGATTTTCAGAGTTGAGGTTCAGAAGGTGAGCTTTGATATGGGTGGCAAGGATTTTGGTGATTATTTTGTAAGATGAGTTGCAAAGGGAAATAGGCCTGAATCTGGAGAAGGTGGAGGGGCGGTTCTCTTTGGGAATGAGAGCAAGGAATGTTGAGTTTGTGAATCCCCTAATATTTTTTTTTCCTTTGGACCCATAGGATCATTTTGGTGAGGTATTTTTTAATGACATCCCAAAAGGTATGATAAAAGCTAATGGTGAATCCATCCGGGCTCGGGATTTGTCAGGATTGAGAGTCCATATTGCATTAAGAATTTCAGCCTCTTCGATATCCTTGGTAAGGGAGGATTTGATTTCAACCGTAAAAATTTTAGGTGTATGAACCAAGAAATCACTATAGTCCTCTAGCTCTGTGGTTTCGGATAGAATATATTTGTAATGGCTATGAGCAGCTGATTGAATAGCCTCCTGATCTGTGTGCATATTTCCTTCTTCATCTATTATAGCTGTGACATTATTCCTTGAAAATCTGACAGTAGCTTTCTTATGGAAAAATGAGGTGTTTTTATCCCCGGCCTCCAGCCAGAGATTTCTCGATTTGAGTCTCCATTTTTCCTCTTCTTTTCTGTTTGCATTGCACAAGGTCTAGTAAATATCTTTTCCATGATCATGCTTTTATTTTCTCACTCCATGAATGTGTATGTCTATTTGGATTTTTTTTCTAGCATTCTCTTAGTGTCATGCGTGATTATGTCTAGTTCTCTATAGTGGTGTTTTTCCCATCCTTTGAGGGCAGTGTCAACCAGCTTCAACTTTGTCTCCCAAATGTGCATTGGAGAACCCTCGACATGTTGCTGCCAAATAATTTTCACTATATGTCTAGCTTCATAGGTTCCACTCCAAAGCGGGTTGAATCGAAAAGGAAGAGGCCCGAGTAAGGATTGGTGATCGAAGACAAGGGTGACAGGATAATGATCTGAGGCAGAACATGGAAGAATGGTAGAGGTTGCAACAGAAAAATAAGATATGGGGGAAACAACAACTAGAAAATGGTCAAGCCTTTCCATAATGTTTCTGTCCCCAATTCTTCGATTGCTCCAAGAAAAGTTTCGATTTTTAGGAATGATGTCCACAAGGTCATGCTCTTGAATAATTGTTTCCAACTGCTCTCTTGAAGGATCAGGGTTAAAGCTGCCTCCTCTTTTTTCATTGGCGTTTAGAACCAAATTTAGATCCCCTCCAATGATGAAATTAATATTTTCCTCACTGTCTATGTCAGTTTTCAAAGTGTGCCAACAGACTTCTTTGTCTCTATAATGGTTTGGACCATAAATATTGTACACAATTATCACAACGTCCTCATGCATGTTCTGAAGTTTGACTTTAATCCAGTCATGAGCCTTTACAACTGTTAGATGTTTCCATGTGTTCTGATTCTAAATAGTGGCTATTCCTCCCAAAGCACCTCTAGATTCCACTATGGTGCTCGTATAATTCCTGATTTTGTTTATGATATTCGCCATGTATTTTTCTCCTTGTTTGGTTTCTTGGAGGAGAAATATGTCAAACTTTTCTTATTTGAAAAGGTCCACTAGGGCATTGTTTTTAGAGGGGTTCCCTAATCCCCTACAATTCCAAGTGAATGCTTTCATTATTTCAAGAATGTAGGTTGAGACCCTATCTTCCCTCCTGGTTCATGTTGATTGACATCTTTGCTTATAAGCCCCCCAATGAAGGTTTCTATTGGGTGTTGCATTCCGAGGGAAATGTCTTTCTGAGCTGCTTCATTTAGATGGTGTTTGGTTGATTTTCGTCTAGGGCCTATTTTTTTAAGAGTTTCCAAAACATCCCCTAACTTCTTTGCTGCATTTCTGGTGGTAATCTGAGTTGGTGAAGGCTCAACTGAGGAGGATGGAGGACATGAATTGGAGGGGGAGGGTTGAAGTATGGAAGGAGGGGAGAAGGGACAGAAGGTTGAGGAGGATCCTCTTCTGAGGAGGCAAGGGAGGAGAAGGGATTGGAGGAGATGAAAGGGGGATCAGGGGATTGGAGGGGGTTTGGGGAAGGTTCCTAATGAGTTTGAATGATGGGGTTAGCAGAATGGGAGGGTGAATGGGCAAATGGAGCACTAGTGTTTCTAGTATTTGGGCCAAAATTCTTATTTTTTATAACCTCCCATTGTGTTTTAGGGTCAGTATTTTCAACGTTAATTTATTTTGTACATCTATTATCGAAATGGTCATATTTGTGGCATACCTTACACTTGAAGGGAAGTTTTTCATAGTCCAGCTACTGAATATGGGTCCAGTTTTCCACCTTTAGCTTGATCAGCTCTGGAAGTTGTTTCCCCAAGTCTACTTCTATACAGAATCATCCCCCCGGCAGTGAAGAGGAAGATGTGGAAGACAGACCCAAACTGGGAATGCAATGGGAATGTCGAGCTCCAGATCGAAGTCTGGTGTCCATTTTTCTAGATAAAGCCCTATGGTATCCATCAAATATGGCCCGTTCCTAAAGATTAGGTCTTTTTCTTCCTTTGTCTCAAAGTGGAAGGTGTAAAATCCCCTGCCACATAATCTGATAGATATTTTTCATTTGATCTTGTCCATCTAGTTGCGTTCCACCCATTTATGGACTATCTTCGGTGAGGGCCAAAGGCCTGTGAATTGTACAATGAGTCCTTTCTCTGCGAGGGAGAGAGCAACCATTCGAGGGATTGCAGGAGGCAAAGAGACTTCCTGTATCCCATCCAATTTTTTGACAAACTTGGATATTTTTGGTCTCAGTTATGGCGGATTCAATGAGCTTATCAGTGTTGAGAAAGCATAAGTGTGATCAGGAGGAGCGACCACCTCCGGGATGTCCTCCGAAGGGTCCATGCGGTCAGAATTGAGCAGCTGAAGCAGCTGTAGCAGAGGTCGGGGCGACTGCGCCTATGCCTAGGTCTTCAACAGCGCGTTATGTCTAGAATTCTTAGGAAATTTACTAATGTTATGGTATTACAAGCATTAAAATTTGGAGAATAATTGAGTGATCTCATATTGATTTGTAATGAAATATTTTTACTTACTATTCTTTATAATTATTTATTTATTAAATATTAGAGAATAAAAAACACTTAAAAAATAGAATGTTAAAGAAAATATAGATTTTAGATTGATATTTTATTTATTTTAATATTTTAAAATTAGAATTCTATTATGGCAATGAAATAAATTTAACTGAGTCCAATACAAATTTTGTAGCATCAATAACCAATTATTAGTTTCTTATACATGGCAATAGATAGTATACATGTAATTATTAACCCTCTTGCCATCTAATTGATAATTTCCTTTACATAAAGATACATAGTATATATATAATTGTTAAACCTCATACAAATATGATTATTCTTAGAGTTAGGATAGACCCCAATGGTGAACCCTAATCATCATCATCATATTGTTACACATTATTGAAAACAATATAATTGTAAAATTTCCTTAATTGCCATACCATCTAGGATAGACCCATTGATGAAACTTAATCATCATCATCATATTGTTACAAGTTATGTAAAATTGTCTTCCTTAATGGGTATACCAGGTAGGATAGACCCATTAGTGAACCCTAGTCATCATCATCATCATATTGTTACACATTAATTTTTTTTGTAAGCTGAGTAAGACTATATATTCATTATCATGTCCAATACATATTACCCTGATCGGGATAAAAAATTAAACCTGTGACTTCACATCAAGGAGTATCTTAGCAAAGCACCTAATTACCTTGAACATATTGTTACACATTATTAAAAACAATATAATTATAAAATTTCTTTAATGGGTATACCAAGTAAATAATTGTAAAATATTGTAACATTGATACTATTCTTATTATCGATTAAAAACTGGACCAAACATCATTACTTGGAAATCATCTGTTTAATCATCCGTGGCATTCCAAAGGAAAGTATCTATATACTAACTTGCATGGAGAGGGATAAATGTAACTACAATACTGAATTCTTATTCAATTGTTATGTTTTGATACTAACAGGAAATAGTGATCGGTATCATTCATGAGCATACCACATCATAATCAGTTATAAAAATTGACCTAGTTCACAAATAGATTGATTAATATCATTCATGAGAGTGCCACATCATACTCAGCTATAATCAGCTATAAAAATACCTAGTTTATAAATAAATTGATGAAAAATATTGATTAAAAAAGTTAAGTATTCGAAATTTTTATGAGTAATACATGAAATTGAGATGATTCGAGTCAGCTTTTGATCTATTCCATAATATATCATAGTTCATTTCTTTCTTACCCCAAAGTAGCTAAGTAAATACAAACCTATATTAGATAATTTCATCATTATTTGAAATCCATGTAATAGTAATCTAGACCATCATTATTTGAATTCCATCTAATAGTAATCTGGACCAAAATTCCTCTAGAAAGCCTTGGTCTTCTCGCGGCCCATTCTTCATTACTCAAAACTGAAAATGAGTCCACACTAAAAGTTTATTGGTTATTCAGCAGAATCCATAATTAGTTATATATTTATGCATATTTATCATCAACTATAATGCAATCAAATATATGGTATATACATTATCTAAATATAGAATGTTGTTGAATTTATATTGATGGTAGATTTTTGGATATTCCAGAAATCTGATTATGAGGAAAGATGTTAAACAATTGCCTTTCTTTTTATGATTAAATTCCAAAATATTTTCAAAATTTACTAAAATATATAGTGATTTAATTTTAAACTCTTTAGTATACATGTGTTTACTCAAATGTCAATAATGATGTACAGGTCTTATTTTTAATTAATTATAAGTCATTTAGTTAAGCCCTAAGTCACCTGATACGGGGATATGGGGATTCGAGAATCGGATTCCGGATACAGTGACCCCCAGAACATGACACTTTCGGGATACGATACGTTATATATTATTTTATTAAAAATATATATATTTTAAAATTATATATATATATTAATATATTAAAATTTAGATATTTTTTACAAAAATTCATACAAATTCATTGATTCAAGCATAATTTAAGATCTTAGATACTCATACATGATACATTGAAATTTGATACATTGATACATCATACAATTGTCAAATTTACTCAGAAAGACAAGATAGTAAGATACTATATTTTTCTCATTAAGTCGTCAGAATCAAAATGTGTTACATAAGTACACGGCCAATGGCAAATATAAATAGAAAATACAAAAAAAATACAGTCTCCAATACTACAAGCCTGACGCCTCAATGAGTCAGAGTCAATGAGTCATCAATCCTCATCATCATAATAAACATCATTATCCTCATCCCAATCATCATGCTCACCATTGCTCTCCTCTGGCTTTGATACATCCTCCTCTATCATCTTTGCATCTGCTAGTGTGGAGGATGACGCCTCTACTCTATCATCAAATGTGACAGGCTCTAGCACTGGCGCATTGAGATCCAAGTTGGCAAATGACAACTCAACACTATTGTCTAGACCCATATCATCAGGAAAGACATCCCACATCTTTTTCTTTCCCTTCAACCAATCCTCCCTCTGCCTGTAGATGAGACGAAGGTTGGTGTGCACATACACCATTGTATCTGCCCTAGACTGCTCAAGCCTGCTCTTCTTCACACTATACAAATTTCCATATGTGCTCCAATTCCTCTCGCAACAAGAGGATGAAGTCACCTGAGAGAGGAGCCTCATGGCTAAATGCTGTAGAGGAGGGCTTGTTGCCCCATGAGTTGCCCACCAATAATAGGGATTCTTAGCCCCCGTGTCTTGAATCACATCATAGCCTGCAAATCACCCAGTGCCAGTGGAAAAATCTGCAAAGGCATCCTCCACCTCATCAAGGGATGCCCTCTCTTGAAAAATCCTCCTTAATGCAGCTTTCCTCCCCTGTGAGATTTCACGATACATGTGAGGAGGGAATTTGCAGGAAGGTCCACCATTCAACCACTCATGGCTGTAGTATTTTGGGTTCAAGGAGTGAGAAAAAAAATGTAAAGGTCTGCAATTCTTGTCCCATATGCTGACAAGAATATCCTGTATGCTGGTGAAGAAGGCCTATGGTGATGTCTCATACTCTGGGCACTGACTGTAAAAAAATGGTCCTCACAGACTCAATCATGGAATCCCATCCCTCATAAACCTCTCCTAGGATGGGTTGGTCTATATCTACAAATCAGAGCAAGGAAATGGTAGGCTCCATGATCTAAAATACTAGATCTACCTTCTCCCACCATAGATCATCCAACACTGTGTCCTTCACTTTCTTTTAGGCTGCTTGATTCGTCTTTCTCCAAAAAGACCAAAACTTTGAAATAACCATGGCCCCAAGAGCAGTCTTGACCTCCCTCGACCTCTTCAACATGATGAATGAAGAGGAAAATCGTGTATCCACAATCCTAAACAATGATAGATTGTTGTACTCATTGTAGATAGTGAGGGAATTTGTATGGTTTTGTACAAAGTTGTGGATATGTTGTGCATCCTCAATAATGGCTACAATCCAAAGCACATCAGAAGAAATAGATTTCAGTGCCAAGTTCAATGAATGGACAATGCAAGGTGTCCAAAATATTTGTGGATATTTTGCTTCCACAATCATGCCAGTAGCCTTGAAAACATGTGCATTATCTGTAATGATTTGCACACAAGAATCGACACCTACATATTTAATAATTTTAATAAATAACTCACCCATATATTGTGCATCCTTGTACTATCCAAGTGCATACACTGATTTCAAGAAAACTGGACCATTCTAGGATGACACCATGGAGTTGATGAGTGGGTGGCATCTTGGATCTGTCCATCCATCAGAAATAATGCTAACTCCAGATGTTGGCCATGCTGATTTAATAGGCTCAAGAATTTTGTCGACCTCTTTCTTTGCCTTTTTCAACAATGTGGTTCTGAGCTTCTCTGACCCAAGAGGCACATACCTTGATGGAGCCCCATGACTAAGAGCTCGATACATCTCAATAAATAGAGGTGACCGTGCAACATTAAAGGATATGAAGTTCTGATAGAAAAAAAATGCAATGGTGAGATCAAGCTCTTCCCTCTTCTCTTTTTGAAAAATATTGTCCATTGGACCAACTGCAATTGCCTTTCTCTTTTTTGATTGTCCCCTACTAAAAGTCTCAAAAGGGAACTTGTTGATACTTTTCCTTAAGAATGGAAGGGGGTCATCATTCTTGTTTTTTTTTTTTTTAATGCCACATTTGCCTCACCAACAAATTGCTCTTTCTCCATTTCCTTCCTCTATGCCGATTCAATTGTTGTACAACATTTAATGCCACAAGTTAGAATACCCAACAAATGAGCTTTCACACGGAAATATGTGGAAGTGAAATGGCCTTCGCATATATTTCATTTCCATGAACAATTTCCTCCTCCCTTTCCCTTTTTTTCCTGTCCCTCCCTCTCTTGTCACATATTTCCACAATGGGTACTTGGGGTCATGAGTTTGTTTTCCCTGCACATTTGAAACTGCTGTTGCAACCCCACTTCCAATAGATGGAATACTTGTAGACCTTGATGAAACAGGGACAAGAGGGGAATCTCCAATGGGGAAATTCTTCCCCTTTCTTTGCCCATGTCTTGATTCGTTTGATTGAGCCATGAATATTTTCAAAAAATAAACAAAAATAACCAACTGTATAAAACATATGCACATGCAAACACTAACAACAAACTAAATGCAAAATATAGAGGGACATTGCACTTACCATATGATCGAATCTCTTTGAAAAAACTCCCTTTCTCGTTGCTAACCCTTTCTTCTTGCAAACCCTTGCTCCTTGCTCACTTCACAAATAGAAATTGGTGAGAAAGAATGAGCGAAATCGATGTTTTATAACCCAAATCGCACTATTTAGACACAATGAATCTAACTATACGTGATACGTCCATATCCGTACAGGGTACGGTTGGGATTCGTCGTACCCTGTATGGATACGTCTATATCCCATGAATCGGGAACGAATCCTGGAGTATCGTATCTGATCAGCCGGATTCGGGATTCGAGGGCCCTTGGGGACTAATCCAGTTTCTTAGGTTAAGCCATATTTTCCTTGACACATATCAGCCTGATAACACTATGTGTCAATTACTGAGGTAACACTAAAATTCTATAGAATAATTGTTAACTTGGTGTAAGACTTGAAAACTCAAAACTGAAGTAAATTCTTTAGTCTGAAAATCGCTCAGCAATTTACAATTTGAATTGGATCCGTAGGTTTAATAGCATGCTACAGTTTGTCTAAGGATGTGATTACATGTTAAGTGAGAATTAGTGAAGTGTTATGTTCCACTGTATATTAAAATGACATTCAAACTCCTTAACAACATACATGTTATTCGATAACGTAGTTTTAAAGCCCAACATTACATGTTGGAATTAGTTATAATTCAACATTGGTATCTCGGTTGATATGTATATTTTGGGTTTCACCGTAGTTGTACAAGTGTAGGAACCACATCCATCTATCTATCTATCTATATATATTACTCACTATAAAAACAAATATAATAGGACAGGGATAGTGATATGTATATATTGGGTGCGTAGTTATATAGGTGTAGAAATTTAAAATTAGAATATATATATATATATATATATATATATATATATATATATATATATATATATATATATATATATATATATATATATATATATATATATGATTGGAATCTTAATATAAAGCTTTGTATTCACAATAGTTTTTTTTTTATAAGATAGATTGTATTCAAAGATATAAGTAATATTTACAAAAAAAGGATTGAAATATGTGAGTGAGATGCTCCAACACAAAGCCAACATATAGGATTTCAATGCCTTGGATAAAAACTTTTTACATTGCATAGTTTAGAGAGATAGAATGTTGCGATTGTGAGATCATGCACAAAAAAAATAGATGCAGATATAGTAAGAGCTGAAATAGTCGACCGTCGATCAAGCCATGAAGAGGGAATGCATAAAAAGAGAGACCGCCCAAGGAGCTACGGGATGTCCTCCACTGGGTCTTCATCCAGACTGATTAGCAGCTCTTGGGTGTTGCCACCTTGATTTGAAGGAGCCACGGGACGACTTGAGGAAGCACCAAAAACTTCCTTTTTTACTTTGGGGGAGCCATCACCAGGAAAGAGCCTGACAGCCTTAGTGCACTTCTTCAGAATTGTGTAGTGGGGGGAGTCCCAGGTTACAAACTAGCAGTGGTGCACTGTGTTAGTATGAATCTTTTGTCAAAAAAAAATACCACTTTAGCTATGCATAAAAAATATCCCTAACATCAATTATGGCTGCCAATATATTCAAATCTGCGGTTAGTTGATCCAAATAAAGCTGCACAAATCCAGATCTATGCGTAAAAAGACATTAACCAGTAAAAATGAAATGTTGCTCCATGCATCCAATAGATAAGACAAGAATAATATTTTTGAAAGACTTTTTATATTAAAGGGAAACTCCATAGGAAAAAAATAAAGGTGTTTCCAATTGTCCTCAATGGGATGGGCTCTTGAAAGTCCTCAGCATTTCAGATCTAATATTTCTCTCTCTTGTTGGTGTATAAAACCCAGACAAACATAGAACTCAAAGAGAGCTCACAAAGAAAATGATGGAGAATGTGACAATGATAATGGCTCAAAGTCAGACCAAGAGTATAGATCTAGAGTGATCTAATGCAAATGAAAGGTGAAAAATGAATGGGAAAACTCTTCTATTTATAACAAAATATTAGGGTATTCTAGAACTTGGTGTATGAATAAAATATTATTAACCAAATTCTAGAACCACGTTTTAGGAATATTTTATTATATTTATTGGAGGGAAAAGGGGTTTTGACTTGGGTCAAATCCTTTATTTATAAATAGTAAATAAATAAATGATTTATTTATTATTTTAAGGAAATGGTGAAAATATAATTAAATAAATAATGATTTATTTAATTATTTATAAATGATTTAGTCATATTTAACTAGGAATATTATTTAAATAAGGATTAAATAACTTATTCCTGGGAAATAATCAAATAAATAAGGATTTATTTAATTGATTTCCTTGTTTTGGGTTAAATATGACCAGGAATAATAATTAAATTGATTTTTAACTAATTATTCCTTGAGGAAATATAAACAAATATAGATTTGTTTATTATTTCCTTTTGGGGTTTCCTGTTTAGACCATAAACAACTTAATAAAGGTATTTTACTAAGTTATTTCACATAGTGAAAGCAATTTTACTTAGGGTAAAATTGGTCTTACATGGTGTACTTGGGTTCATCTAATGACAATAGATTAGATGACCAAAAAATGGTGTCACAGATTTCCCCCCAGTGTACGAGTGTTAGGAGAAAATCGTATGACCAAAGTACGTTGTAAGAACTCAATCACCAGACATCAAGAGGGAAGTCAGAGAGAGAAATGTAAGGTAGTCTAATGTGCTAAAGGACTAGACCCTGAGGAGACGAGACTTACAGGTGCAACAAGTCTCTTTTTATGAGATGGTACTTGTGCTAAAGGCGGCAGGGGATGCATACCTATGCCTGCCGAGACAAAGTACAAAAGAATAGTGCGTCCAGTAAACAAGGAACCGAACTATAAAGTACATGCTGGCATAAACACGAGCCAGATAAAAGATAGAATGATGAATCCCACATACATGCTGTGCCTGGGATAACAACCAAGACTTATACAATAATATCTGAGTACATGAGATACAAATACAACCTAAATGCCCCCTATAAACGGGGAAGGTCTCACAAAATCTGACTGATACATGCAAATCAAAAAGGTGCTGCAAGTGGCGAGGGCCGACATCATCAAATATATGGAGCTACATCAAAGGCTGGAATGAGGAGGTCATTCGAGCATGTGGGGGGCTACCTACAGGGCCACCCCCTCATGAGGGTTGAGACATCTCAGACACACCCGAGAATCACCAATATCTGTTGCTGCATCACTAGACCATCAAGTATACGTATCTCAATCATGCTGAAAGGAGCTGGAGCTGAGAAGAAATCAAGTCAAAGGGTAATGAGAAATCCCCTTTTTCTTGATCCGATGCATCGAACAAGTGTAGAAGTTGGAACCAAGGCATACCGCCCTCTAGACTTGTCTTCTGGAATGAATGAGATGATGTCGACAGAAGGAGGTCTGCCATAGGTGAGGTGATAAGAGATCCTCAACTATGGCACGAGAGAAAATAGTAGAGCGACTGACAGACTAACACTGATGATGATAATGGAATGGGGGATACTGAGTAGTGAATAGATGAATTCCCTTGTTAGAGCATAAAGGGCATGGATTATTTGGTAGCGACTGATACAATATCATGAGGGATACGGAACAGTGGGGCTGAAGGTCATAATGTGTGACACGAGAGAGGAACCAAGAAATGAAGTATGGAGGACTATGACGGGATACAAAGGGACTCAGGATAGACTCCATGAATGTGGTGATAACTCAACTCGGATGCTCTAAACAAGGGTGACTCAATGGTGCTGCCACACAGTAAAGGTCCAAATGGGGGACCATAAATACATCAGTACAAGGGGGTATCTCATGACGAAAATCGACATGAACAAGGACCAGTAAGGAGGCAAAGTGGTGCCCCAAGTACAAGTGTTGTAAGTGAGGAAATTTGATTTAGAGGGGAGGTGAAGAGACCCTTTGAGGACAAAATGTGTCCTAGTGAAGTATCAAATCATGAAAAACTAACAGATACCCATTTGAGTGCTCGGTGAAAGCTTTCCAATGGTGCAGACGGTTTTTCAAACGGGGCTACAGTTTGGTCGTAGTGTGCGAAAGAAAAATCAGGGGTTTCTCTTCTAATAAGGCATTTTCCCTCCAAATGTATTCATTTGCTTGCGTAGCTGTGGTGAATGTGGAGAGGAGAGAAGGCCCTAAATCTTGTGGCGATCGTAGCGAACAAACCGACCGTTGGAATCGAGATCCGTCAGTTGTAGGTAAGAGGCCTAATCCTACCCTTTCTTTTTGATGGATTGAAAGTTTAGATTAGGGTCCCAAATCTCAGGAATAGACCCTCCTTCATCTTCATGGTGGGGTCGCACTATTTGGGCCAAAAAATGTGACCTGGGAAGCAGGTTTTGGCCAAAAAAGTGCGACCTGTCCCAGGATTTGGCCAAAAAGTGCGACCTGTCAGATGGAGGTGATTTCAGTGTTGTTGTGGGTTGAGAGTTAGGTTTTGTGTAATTTAATATAGTTTTTTGTCTGTATACTAACAAAGATGTTGTTGTTGTGCAGATATGGTAGACATACAGATCAAGTGGAGAGAGAGAGACTTGGGTACATTATGGTCAGAAATCCAAGCGGATCAGGGTGTCCGTTAGGCATTGGCCAGGTTTGGGGTTCTGAAATTTGTGGAGAACCCTCTGATGAGAGCTGGGGAGCCTTTATTGGCCCAGATTGTCAGTTATTGGGATCCAAATCATGAGGTATTCATAGTGCAGGGGCACAGGATCGAGTTGATAGTCCAGGATCTGTATTTCCTGACTGGTCTCCCACCATTAGGGATGGTGGAAAACACACAACCAATGTTACCACGGGGGCGTCACATCATGGAGTTTGTAGAGCGACATTGTCGACCAGGCCTCCGAGTCAAAGGTACTTGGATACCGATTGGGGATCTAGAGAGGTTAGAGACCCGTGCAGTGGCGGCAGCAGTGTTGCAGATCCTGGGCAGCCAGGCGCTCCATCACATCACTGGAGGGCAGGTGATGATTGTGGAGAGCGTGTTTAGTGGGACCTACTATGGGTGGGCCCAAATGATGTTGGTGTCGTTGAAACGACAGTTGTCACTTTGCAAGCGGCAATTGAACCATGATTGTGCGTATGGGATTGTATTGTGCTCCTTCTTTTTTGAGAGGATCCCGACCTTACGACCTCGTGTACAGCTTCCAAATGGGGGTCTGAGAGAACCCAGGATACACCGGTGAGGACGAATACTGAGTAGAGGAGGAGGAGGGGCGGTCGGACGGGTGTTCCGACCTGAGTTCTTTGCCCATTGGGATCAGATGCCATTGTACATAAACGACTATCCCTATAGTGGGATGAGTTATTGGGGAGATCCGGACTTGCCACTTCCGCCTGGTGGAGTATGGGGGCCCTATGGTAAGTGACAAGTGGCTAATCTTGTATGTGCATTGTAAAGTTTGTGAATAGTATATATGGTATTGATTCTTACACTTTGGGTATGCAGATATAGCTCCGGTAAAACCAGCCAGATATATGGGATGACCTACAGTTCGGGACCGACAGGTGCTAGTGGATCGAGAACGGCACAAAATGAGGACATGGCCGCCCTCCTGGAGGACATCTATTGTAGATGTGAAGGGCTGCTGACCGATGTTTTGGAGCGAGGTTGGCAAGACGTAGACGACCAGTACATAGAGATATGTATTTGGCTGCCCTCGGAATGGAGAGGGGTCATGCAGCGCATGGCGATGGCCGGTCAGACTGTGCATGATCTACGAGCTGCGGGGGCAGAGCCATTGGCTCGGGATCCTCCGGAGAGTGATTAGATGTAGGGCAGGTGGTGCCCCCTAGTGGGTATGTAGGGGCAAGTGGTGCCCCCCAATTTTGAGTTTTTTTTATTGTAACATGCTATGGGCATGTCAGATGTATCAGAGTAGATGGACTCTAAAAACATGTTATATGATAGATATTATGAATATGTATTTTTGATGATTTTGAATGTTATTGTCTTGTGTGTGATAAATTTCAATCTAGAACATGGTTTGCAATGTTATCTACATAGTGATTTTGTCCTCTAGGTACATGATTGAAAGTAATGAATTGAAATTCCCGTATCAAAAGTTTCACTCGTAAATATCATCTAAACAGGATAGATTATACACACGATAGACACCATTGAGTTGTAAGACAAGAAGCAGGGAATCTAAATGAACGTGTAGATGGAGGATGCGATGGGAGAGGGCATCGGCTAAGAGGCCACGTACTGCGTCATATTCAGCCTGATTATTGGTGGCATTGCCAATGCAGACCCCATTAGAGAGAACGAGGGTATGCAATGGGGTAAAGATGGCCCAAGCGGCCGAGGCTAGATTCTGGGAATAGCGACTTGCCCCATCAGCATAGCCAATATAATGTGTGGACGGGCGGTCCTGTAAAATAGTGTCACAAGACAAGAAATGGGAGGAGGAAGAAAAATGATGGCAGCGTGAGTGAAGGGTAGACAAAAAATGACAACTATGGGAGGTAGTAGTCTGGATAGGATGGCTATGAATCGTAGACCGACTAGAGGGTGATGTATGAGGCCTATGGGAGGAATAGCCGGGGCTCATGCTTCAGAGAACATCATAGATACAAATGGTATCATCCTGGTTATGGGTGGGAGAGAAAAGGTCGAGGAAACCACATGAGGCAACAAAGCTACCTAAATCATCATCATGGGAAGAAAGGCTCACATACGAATCGTCATGGGGGATGAAAAAAGAACAAGTTAAAAAATGGTCAAAAGATGTGGAGCCCAAGAATGTTGTTGAAGGGAGATTAAGCAAAACAGATGGAGTGGATTTAGATGGAATGTACTCCGAAGGTCGCACGGATGATGATAGGTATAGGAGGGGGGCAACAGGTTCCGTCATCTCAACATTAGGGGGAGGAATTTCAATGGTAGTAGGGGGATCCTCGAGTTGGCCTGACGCATATTGCGCGAGGATGGGAGAGGCAGATTGATTTTGTTTAACCTCGTACTCGCGAATGGCCTCTAAAGAGGCTCGGTAATGCGTGAGGTGAGGAAAATGGTGAGAATAATGTCCATTGACACCACACAGAGCACAGGGTTTGTTGGTGCGAAGAGTCTTTGGGTTCTTGGGTGCGGATGAGGAAGCAACAGAGGGTTCAGGGATCATAGACTCAGGGAACGCAACTTTAACCATGGGTTTAATACGGGGCAACTCGGGGCAAGTATGGGTGGCATGACTGATGACATCACACAAGGTGCAAGGCTTTGTGGGCGGAGGAGGGTTAGGGTCAGTCGAGGTGACCTTGTCTTTGGATGCCCCCTTGTGAGCTTTGCCTTTCTTTCTCGTAGCGGTCACAACAGGAGAAGGGTCCTGTTGAGGTGCGGGTGGCACGGTAGCGATAGAAGCAGCTAATGGAACTGGCTGAACTGGTGTCAAAGCAAGGTATGGTTTGGGGTGACCTGGTGGGGTAGCGGCTGGAGGGTGAAGGTACCAGACGGGAATTACCAGGGTCATATTATGGAGGGAAAGGGTGGCCATGATGGGGACCGAATAGACTCCGGGAGGGGGAGAAAGAAAGGGTATCTGACCAGCGGGGTAATGGCCAGGAGGGACAGTGCCAAGATGGTTGAGACTTGGGGGAACTGACCCAGGAGGGTAGAGAGGCTCATGGGTACCAACTGTGAGGGAATGGCCAGAAGGAAGAGGTTCGGTTGGAGGGGGAAAAGGGCTAGGAGCAGGTTGCGGCGGGCGAGGTTGAGGTTGCTGACTAGCCGAAGCGGGCTGCTTGAGGTCGGCCCGAGACGATTGCATCATGAAAAAATTCGCTGAGCTGGGATCAGAGACAAGAGGAGGAGGAATACCAGGGAAGGTTCCAAGCAAGGAGAAGTCTTTGTAGACGCCGGGGGAGACACTGGTCAAAGAATCGACGGTGTGCTTATTGGCTATAGAAGAGATGATTGACTCAGGGGAGGTCTAAGATTTTGGCTCATGATATGTCAACTGGTCAATAGTGACTATCTTTCCATTATGAGGGAAAAACATCTTGCGATGAACCGCGGATGGGACATCAGACATGGCATAGATGTAGCTACGCCCCAAAATAATGTTATAATCAAGAGGGGCATCGATGAATTCAACGTCAACGCAAACCGTCTTGCCCGCAAGAGTGATAGGGAAATTACGGAAGAGGCTAATGGGCTGGGAGGCATGGCCATCCCATGCACGAAGGGTGATGGTGGAAGGGGCCAGCTCAGGAGATCCGAGTTGTTTCCAAATCGAAGCATACATCACACAGGTAGATGCCCCCTTGTCAATAATACACCGAGTTACGTTAGCATTCCAGATTTTGACTGGGATTTGGAAAGCAACAGAAGCAGGAAGAGGAGGATGATCTGATTGGCGGGTGTCGAAAACAATCAATTGGTCATCAGCAAGATCTATAGCGCCCATGGCAGATAGTAGAGCCTTCTTTTGAGAAGGAGATGATTGGAGGAGTTCCATTGTTGAAATGGCAGCAGGAGACTGTGCCAAATCATCTACTATGCTATACGAATGAGCAGCTCGACCAGAAGCAACATTTCGGCATAATGGGCCTTTGGGAACCTTGATAGGGACCTCAAATTTGGGTTGAGGGATCTGCAAAGGACCATTTGGTGGCGAAAGAGGCTCGGTAGGACATGAAGAAGGTGACTCGGGGATAGACGGAGTGGGAGGCATGGGGTACTGATGAGACCGATTTTGAAGGTTAAGGTCGACGGTGAGAGGTTGGTCAGAAGTCATCATGAGAATTTGGTAATTGGAGGAACCAGAAGGGGAAGTTTGAGTGATTACTGGGGCATGAGGTGGTTGAGTAGCCACAAATCCTTATTGAGGAAAAGGATCGGTAAACACGGCTAGTTGAGAAGTAGCCTCATTGGGGGGAATAGTAGGGGAGGTATGCTGTCCCCGCAATGTAGCCTGAGACACCTACATTTTCCGCATCTGTGGTAATAGGGGACAATCGTGAGTGTAATGACCATAAACACCGCAACACGAACAAGGCTTATTGGTGCGAAGAGGCCTGTCTGGCTTAGGCTGAGAGCCCTGTGGCTGCTTAGCAGTGTTAGAATCAATAATTGGAGGATTGGATCCATGATTACCAGGGGCAGATTGATTTTGATTGCCTTTCCATTTTCTTTGAGAAGAAGGAGGATTAGTTGCCCTGGAGGGGGTACTAGTTGCTGTTGCGGGGGTTGAGAAGGCAAGGGAGTTGGAGGTCCAAATGTTGGAGGAGCTGGGACACCAAGCTATGTGTAAGGATAAGGGTTAGGATGGGCAACATTGAGGTAAGCAAGAGGGTGGGAAAAAGGAGGAGGCATGCCGTATCTTGGATACATGCTACCTGGAGGGGGGAAAGTGATGGAGGTGATAGCCCCTCCTAGAGGGAAACCATATCCCATAGGAGGTTGAGCATAGGTATGTGAAATAGCTCCAACGATACCGTCAGCAGAGTGAGATGCCCTCGGGGAATTAGCACCATCGGGTTTGGGGAGGTCAGGAAGGACAGTATAAACATAACCAGATTGAGCATAGATGAGGTCATATTTCAAGGCTATTTGGAGGGCGGCTTCTTTGGTTTGAGGGAACTAGGACGTGACATATTTGTCGATGGAAGGTAAGAGAGAGCGAAGGAACCAGTCCATATAGACCCGATCTTCAAAGGTGGGAGCTCGACATAAGCTCCTTCTTCTTCGCCATTCCCAGACATGAGCGGAAAGGCGGGCCGAAGATGATTGACGGAAAGAAGTCAAGAGCTCGGTACCAGTGTCGTATCGGAGAGGGAGCTGGAAATAAGATAAGAAGGCTTGGGCAATGGTCACAAAGGTGGTATGGGAAGAGGTGGTCTAATAAACATACCATTTAGAAGCTTCGTCGGTAAGCATGCATCGGAACAATCTAAGACGAATGGAATCATCAGTAATGGAGTTGGAGGAACACCACATGTGGAAAGATCGGATATGGTTGGAGGGATCTTCACTAGCAAGGCCTTTGAACTTGGGAATGTCAGAGGGGAGCTTGGTTGGCATGGCACGCCAACTAACATCGTGGCGGATAGGATCGTTTATCAACTGATTGAAATCGGGGAGACTGAGACCAACCATATAAGGGAGAAAAGGGACAGTCAAGGTAGTTCCCGTGGTGGTTCCACTAGTGAAAAACCCAATAGTAGGACTAGGGTTGCTAGTGTTAGGTCCCGAACTAGACATGGTGAAGGTAATAGGGGGAGAACCAGAAGTAGGGGGAGAACCCGAACAATCAGAAGAAGAGTTGGAGTGCGAACTCAGGGGAGGAATAAATCGATGACGGCGGGAGAGAGTAAGTCGACCAAATAGAAACTGAGGGTGAAGGCCAAGAAGTATCCGAGATAAAGGCCTTGGAGGCGCAATGATGACGGGAAGAAGAATAACTGATAAAGGCAGGGAGGTGTAGAAGCAAGTGAGACAATGTCGAAACAAGGGTAGAGAGGTGCAGTGTCAATTGATTTTAAATTATTTGCCAGGTGGTGTTAACCAGGCTCTTCATCACTTAGGGTCAGTGTGTGGCATGTGTTGATTTTAATTTTTAAACCCAGACGTTTTGAGAGTAAAAGAAAAAGTGTGGTGCGTAACTGAAAATAAATCCGCAGAGAACAGTAAATAAGGCTGAAATAACAGAAAATTAACAGCTAACAATGCATCGATCTAACCCAAGAAGGTGAGTCTCTCAAAACTAGTCTAAAAGAGGGAAAACATCCACACAAAAAAGAGGCCAATAGATCTAAGGTTGGGAGGGACAGAGATCTAAAGGAGAATTCTGCCAAAACAAGGTGCATAAAACAACAAAGAGACATAGGCAAGGTTTCTGCAACAAAGGAGGAAATCAGCTAAAGGTAGAAGATTCAAGGATGTGACCCTAGAGGAAAACCCAAAATAAACTATATGACGTGTTTTGAAAGGGAGAAGAGCTGATCTAAAAGGGATCTGAAAATGAGGTATCAGAGCTGAAAAGAAGAAGGCTGAAACTCTGAAAATTTAGACGTCTGAAATAGCTAAAACTCTTCCACAAAAAGTGGAGGGTACTAGAGCCCTAAGGGGCGAGATTCCCTCTTAGTTGAGTAGAACAGATCAGAAACAGGTCTAAACGGGCAGAGACAGAGGCTAAAAAACCCTGACAGAAGCTTCAGACAAACCCAAAAATATTGCTGGAAAAGAGCAGAAAAAAGTGCAGGTCGCAGGTTATGACCTGTTTTCAGTCCAGGTCATATTTTTGGGGCAGAAAAGTGCACCCTCTAGGCCAGGTCATAGGTTTTTGGCCGATAAGTGCGACCTGCAGATCCAGGTCTCTCGGCGGCAGATTTCAGAAGAATTTGTCGTCTCAGCTGTGGCTGATGTCTGTCACCTATGCAATAGGGCCAGAAACACACGAAAGTTAAAAATTTTAATGTTTGAGCGTTTTAGAGGTGAAAAACACCATAAAAATAGGAAAAATAAAAAACTGAAGAGAAACCCTAGCGTATGAAATAGATGGAAATGCAGGAATATATAAAACGACACCGGTCGCAAAATAAAACCCATGTGGAGTCGCCAATTGTTAGTATGAGTATTTTGTCAAAAAAAAAGACCACTTTAGCTACGCATAACAAATAACCCTAACATCAATTATGGCTGCCAATATTTTCAAATCTGTAGTTAGTTGATCCAAATAAAGCTGCACAAATCCAGATCTATGCATAAAAAGACATTAAGCAGTAAAAATGAAATGTTGCTCCATGCATCCAATAGATAAGACAAGAACAATATTTTGGAAAGAATTTTTATATTAAAGGGGCGCTTGAGAGGAAAACAAGAAAGGTGTTTCCAATTCTCCTCAATGGGATGGGTTCTTGAAAGTCCTCAGCATTTCAGATCTAATATTTCTCTCTCTTGTTGTGTAGAAAACCCAGACAAACATAGAACTCAAAGGGAGCTCACAAAGCAAATGATGGAGAATGTGACAATGATAATGGCTCAAAGTCAGACCAAGAGTATAGATCTAGAGTGATCTAATGCAAATGAAAGGTGACAAATGAATGGGAAAAATCTTCTATTTATAACAAAATATTAGGGTATTCTAGAACTTGGTGTATGAATAAAATATTATTAACCAAATTCTAGAACCACCTTTTAGGAATATTTTATTATATTTATTGGAGGGAAAAGGGTTTTTGACTTGGGTCAAATCCTTTATTTGTAAATACTAAATAAATAAATAATTTATTTATTATTTTAAGGAAATGGTGGAAATATAATTAAATAAACAATGATTTATTTAATTATTTATAAATGATTTAGTCAAATTTAACTAGGAATATTATTTAAATAAGAATTAAATAACTTATTCCTAGGAAATAATCAAATAAATAAGGATTTATTTAATTGATTTCCTTGTTTTGGGTTAAATATGACCAGGAATAATAATTGAATTGATGTTTAACTAATTATTCCTTGAGGAAATATAAAAAAATATAGATTTGTTTATTATTTCCTTTTGGGGTTTCCTGTTTAGACCATAAACAACTTAATAAAGGTGTTTTACTAAGTTATTTCACATAGTGAAAGCAATTTTACTTAGGGTAAAATTGGTCTTACATGGTGTACTTGGGTTCATCTAATGACAATAGGTTAGATGACCAAAAAATGGTGTAATACACTGCCTCTACATAGACCACAAACTTATCTGTCAGCATATCGATTTTGTTTTCTAGCGCTTTTGATAATTCTGCTTGCTCCTTCATAGCAAGGTCGAGGATCGTCTTCATTTGCCAGTAGAGATCAATGACCCAACTGTATAAGTTCTACCTGGCCTAGGTGAGGCCTTGGTCGGGGATCCACTCAAATTTTTGCACGACCACCTCTGACGAGAGGCTGCGCCTAAGAACCCTTTCCTAAGCTTCCACGGTTGCAATCCTCTCCTGTGTTTCAGGGTTAATGACGACTGCATAGTTCAGAGCAGCGCGCCTCGCGGAAGATCCTGCCCTGGTCATGGGTGAAGTGCTTGGATTAATCCTGCGAGAAGGTTCATGGGAACGACCATTATCACAGTAGGGGGTTGGGTTGGAGCCTCGTCTATGCGCCATCTATGGGAGGGAGGGATGCGAATGTAGAGGGAAGAATGGGAGGAAGGGGAAATTGAAGAAGGAAATAGAAGGGTGATGGGGAGCAGGGGTTAGGTACACATAGGTAGTGGAGAGCATTGGAGAGTGGGAAGGGAGTGAATGCGGGCTGCAAAATGTGCTGAGAAATGATGCGAGGGGTTGTACTAGACAGGGGTGAAGGGATGGATTGGTGACGCCCAGGAGTGGTCATGACATGAACACCTGTGCCTGCAGCGTTGAAAACCTTGGGATTATGAATCGGGGTAGATATCATTTATAACGAATTTCGTCGGGGTGGCTGCTGTGATGATGGTTGAGACTTATGATCTCATGGCAGCTGGGATCCTCAGAGCAGTTGTCCTTTGCATTGATGTTCTCACACTGCTGACGTAACAAACCCTCCTCAATCCCTCCTCTAGGTCTTCCCAAGCTAACAAACACAGTGGTTGGATACCCCCCATACCTTCGTTATCCATCTTGTCAGCGCGGCCATTTTCCTTTCTTCTGAAAAATTGGAAATGAAGTCCAGTGGCTTTGTCGATGTGGCATTTTATCCTGTAGATGATTTTGTTCAGGCGCCAATTGTATAACACCTTGGATGCTTCCACCCCTTGTAATTTTCGGCTAGCTTGAGTTGCCAACATTGAATCACCTTCGATGATCAAAGGCCCAAATTTTTTGATACTGCCTATTGTTAATCCATGTTCCAGGGCTTGGAGCTCTGCCACATTGTTTATGGTGGTGCCTAGATACCTTAGGTAAATCCAAATAATTTCACCTTGAGAGTTTCTGAAAGCTCCCCCAAAGCTCGCTTTTCCCGGGTTACCCTTCACTGCCCCATCATAGTTCAACTTGAGTGTTCCAGTCTCCATAGGGGACAAGTGAACATCGAATCCATGCATTCTTAAGTTCTTGGAGACCGAGGGGAGTAGGGTGAGCGGAATATCCAGGAGGGATAAAATGAGAATATCTGTTCAAGATGGAGGGTCTGTAGGGGATTCAAGATTAGGGTATTCTTCTTCTTTAAGCCATTCCCTCCAGATAGCCTCGCCATTGCTTGGCTCCCAATAGTGGTTGACCTTAGTCTTACCCTTGTTTTGCATGTGTATCTGAAGTTGTCTAAATTGGTCTTGATATAACTATGGGCATTATTTCCAGGCATATTCCCAAAAGAGTGCCTTTTCCCCATTAATTGTTTCCAAGAAACTGTGGTTATGGATTATCTCTTTGTTGTCCCATGCTTGATTCCATATGGTTGAACCCTTGATGGAACCACTGAGCCTTATGAGATGAACTTAATGGTGGGTGGGATCATATTTTGCTTTCCAGATTCTACCCCAAGGGGAGTTTTGGTTTGTAATCCATTTCCACCATTTTTTTGCACTAGGGGCCTTCCCAAGAATTTTTGGATCCCTTCAATCGAGACCCCCTACGTTTTTGGGTTTACATAACTTGTCCTAGGCTACCAATGCCCACTTCCTATTTTTTCTGATCCTATCCAGAGGAAGTTCCTCTGGATGTTTATGATAGTGCATGAGATGGATTTGGGGGTAGAAAGAGCTGATTACATGTATTAGGGAATGTCTTGCAGGAAAAACTTGACAAACACCTATCGCCCTGCTAGATTGAGAGCTTTGAAAGTCCACTTAGCTAGTATTTTTTACAATTTGGTGATGAGATATTCCCAAATAGAGTTGGCTAGGGGATTATCAGTGAGAGGGACACCCAGGTATTTGGAAGGAAAATTACATATATGAAATTCCATGATTTTGGCTATATTCCTCTAGATGGATATTGGGGTGTTGAGGAAAAACAACTTAGATTTCTCAATGTTTATATAGGTACGAGAGGCTTCGTAGAACTTTGAAAGAATAGCTTTGAAGGATAAGACTTATTTGAGAGTAGGGGTACACATTAAAAGTGTGTCGTCCACGAATATATGATGAGTTGAGGGGGGGTTTAAGCATACAATTTAAGGCTAGAAAGATCCTCTCTGGAGGAAGCTCCTGAGATAGATTTGCTAAGACCCTCAACCATTATAAAAAAAGGGAAAAGGTAGACGGGACCCGTTTCTTAATCCCCCTGGAAGGGTTAAAGGTTTCGGATGGGGAGCCATTTAAGAGGAGAGAGAAGAACACACCTGAAACCATTGCAATTATCCATTTTATGCAGTATTTGTGGAAGCTAAAGGCTGTTAAGACACCTTTCATGTAATCCCAACTGATTTTATCGAAACCTTTGGACATATCCAACTGCATCAACATACGAGGTTTTCTCTGAGCTTTAAGAGAATGAATAACTTCCTATGAGAGAATGATACTATCCAGGATTTTCCTTCCTTCCACATACCCGGATTGATGCAGAGAGATCAAGAGAGGCAATATGGATTTTATTCTATTGGCCAATACTTTCGATATGATCTTGTAGATGACCTTGTAAAGTGTTATGGGGCGAAATTTATTCGAAGAGTCAGCTCCCTCAGCCTTGGGAATCAGGGTTAGAAAAGTGGCGTTCAAGGCCTTTAGAACATATTTTTGAATACATGATTCCTCCACTAAAGCATGAACCTATTCCTTTATCAGTGGCCAACAGACTTTGTATAAATATATTGTGAAGCCATTCAGGCCTAACGATTTTCCATTAGGAATTGACATGACAACCTCCTCCACTTCATGTAAGAAGACCTTCCTTAGAAGCATTTTATTGTGTTCCTTGGTAAGGATGCCCGGTATGTTTTTGGTTATTTCCTTAATGTCTCTTTCCCTGTCATTTATCGTCTCGGTGAGGAGGTCGTTGAAGAAATGGTTTAGTTCAACCTCAATATCCCCATGAGCATGTATAAGGGTACCCTCTCTGGATTTTAGGCCTAATATCTTGTTGTGCCTTATATGATGTATCATCTAGCGGTCAAATAAGGTTGAATTTCTTTCCTCTCACTTGAGCCAATTGATGTGGGATTTCTATTTCCATAGTTTTTCTTCTTGAGAGACCCTGTCCTCCCAAATTTTTTGGAGATGAATTTCTTACAACTTTATTTGTTCATTGATTCCCTTGCTTATTATTTGTTGTTGGAGAGCTTCCAGTTTCATTTCTAATAACTTTTTTTTCGTGGCAATATTTCCGAACATTTTCTTGTTCCACAGTTTAATGTCTGTTTTGATAAATTTCAGTTTCTACTGGAATTTATACATCTTATTCCCAGTTTTGGGTAATAGGGTTTCCCAACATTCCTTCATTCTTTCCATGAATTGTGGATGATCTAACCATAAGGCCTCAAATCTAAAGGATTTATTCTTCGGTCCAGTAGTGATATGAATCTTTAAGGAGATAGGCCAGTGGTTTGATCTCGCTTGGGGGAGGATTCTGGCCTCCGTTTCCTAGGAGGTGAGATAAATATCCTATGATATTATGAAGAGTTCAAGCATGGCTGTTATTTGTCTTTCTCCCCATCTCCTATTATTCCATGTGAATATTCCATTCTTTTTTGGAATGTCAATCAGGTTGAGACTGTCAATGGTTTTTTGGAAGGCTTCAAAATTCTTATCTAGTTTTTTGATTCCTCCCTTTTTCCCCATTAGGGGAATTTTGAGGTCTAAAATGGGCCTCCTAAGGAAAATGTACAATCAAAATTCACTTTATGATAACTAATCAAATTTTAGGAGATGACATCATCCCCAATGGTTGAGGTGGCATTGCTTGAGTTAAATGTACTTACTTGTCACATTCTCAATGGTGGATAAAAACTCATAGTTAACCATGGTAGTGCTCTTAGTACTTTTAAAGTCAAAGTAAAATACTCATAATAAATTTCATTTAACACTTTTTGAATAAAAATATATTATTTTCATTTCATATTTCTTGAAAGAAACAATGCATATCCCTATACATTTATTATATTATATTATATTATATTATTTTTATCTAGTATATTAATTACATGTTATTATACAATTTAAATAATATAAATTTTAATTAATAGCATATAATATAATTAAGAATTTATAAATGTATATTTATATTTTATTTTAAGTTATTTAAGTACAAAGGACAAATGCATTAATTGTTCAATGATAATGATTTTTTCTTAAAAATCTCATTCTTATTTATAGTCAAATCAATACAATTTTTTTATTAATTTTATTTGGTACAACTTTTAAAGTGAATTTAACTATGGTTACATGGATTGCATTGCAAAAATGAATTGCAAAATCATAAATATTATTTTTTTGGATTAGGGTAAGATTGTCCATGTCAATATTGGTTTCTTGGATTAATAGGATGTCAGGCTTGTCAGATGTGAGTCCGTTTGTTAGGACTCTTTTCTTTTGAGGACCATTGAGTCCTCTAATTTTATAGGATGTACAATTCATTGAAAATGGTGGGGATTAGGGTTAAGGCGAGGCGAGCTCCCAGCTCTTGTAGGATTTGATCAGTTGTTTTCCTTCCTCTTTTCTTGCTTGGTCCTTTTAGGTGGTATTTTCTTGCCTCCATATTAGCCAAAATGCCATTTGCTTCACATTTTCCAAGTGAGGCTTGAATTGAACCTCGCTTTAGTTCCTCCTAAAGGAGGTATGTCTTTTCAATTTTTGGGATTTGGTCATTTGGAATTGAAGCTAGGCCATTTTTATTCCATTCATGTGTGACCGATATAAGGTCTACTCCTTCTAGTGCTTATTCAATAACATTCTCTTCTGGTGTGGAAGCCTCATGGGCTTGTTCCATTTCTATATATTCTTGAATGTTTTCCTCTTTATTAATGTTGTGTTCCACATACTAATCTTCTTGCCTCTAGTTTTTGATGTTTGTTTGTCTCCTTTGGCCTCTTCGTCGTTGGAGATGAACTTGAGCGTGTCTTCTTGCATTTCATTCAGAGCTTCAAATTTATTTGGCTTGTTTTATGAAGTTGTTATTTTTTTGTGTGAGTCTTCTTGTTGTTTCTATTCTTGTTTCCTGCCTTTTTGTAACCTTGCTCGTCCAATTTCTTGTGAGCTTGCTCATTATTTTGAGGGGATTTATTTTGCAGACAGTCCCTAAAGAGATTCCCATGCTCATGGAACTTCCTGCATCGTAATGGGATGTGTTCATAGTCAATACTCTGGAGCCAGACTTCATCTATGAATATCAGCTTAATGGATTCCAGGAGGGCTCCTGAAAACATCTATGTAGACGCAGATTCTGGCATAGGAAACATAGTGACTGTTTCAGGTACCATCAAACATTTTTATATATTCTCCTAGTTGGTCTCCAATTCCTTTAAGGACCAAGGGATCCCATTATTCCATTGGAAGCGAGTAGAGATGAACCCAAAACGGGACCTTGGTGAAGTCCTCTTTCTTTGGAGTGAAGTTCTCTTTCCAAAATCACATGTAGAGTCCTGCAGATTTGAAAATTTATGGACCTCCCTCAAAGATTTTGTCTCTATCCTCCAAGAGTTCAAAATATAACTGTGAAAAACCCCTTTTATCTGAGTTGTAGTATGATTTCTCCCTTTGGTTTCCATTTGGACTCAATCCACCATTTGAGAGCCTTCTTTGTGCGCCAAATTCCCATGAATTTGCATATTACTGCATTTTCTTGCATATAGTCTTGGTAGACGGCTAACCCTAGGTCTTAGATTTCTAGCTCCAGATTTTATTAGATTTAGGGTTGCACTTGATTTTCTATTATGTTCTAGATTTTTTCTAGTTTTCCTCTATGTATTTTACATCCACGAAGGCCAACAGACAAGCAAAGGAATTTCCTATTGTTGGAGGGACTGATTCATTTGTCCCTTTTCCTTTCCGATTTTCTCTAGCCTCTGGGCTAGTTCTTGAGAAATGGAAGGTTGTGCTGGAGGCAAGTCTGGTGAAGGAGGATTCCTGATCCTGTGAGCGATTATAAACCATATCGCGAAAGGAGGGGGCCTCAGGGCCACCATCCTGCTCCACCATTGGAGCGCTTGAGGAGAAGGCCTGCACCAGGCAGAGGGAAACCAAGGAAAGCCAGAGATCGTCTTTTTTTATACCCTGTATTCACAACACTTAATTATATAGATATATTTGTAATAATATATGAACATGAAATCTAAATAGAATATGTTATATAAAATTACATGGCATATAGTTCATATATGAATTAAAGTATGTCCCATATATATTGTAATTCTAATTTGAACATATAATGGGTTACATTGATAAAAAAAAAAGTAATGGATATGATTATAGAGAATAATTATATTGGTGAGAGAGTTGAATTTAAATTATTGAACTAGTAAAGAAAATTAATATTAATTAAATTAGTAGTGGGTGGAAATTGATTTTATTATGTAGATTGATATAAGATTGTTTTAACTTAAGTATATTGGAATTTTGAAACTAAGGATAATATATATAAAATTAAGAAAAAATTGTATATAGTGTTTTTCATAAATATAATATAGATACATCACATCTCCTCAAATTTTCTATTCCCGCAATAAAATTTTCCTTATTGTATCACATCAAAGTTTATTTTTGCATGATATGTTGCACTTCCTCAAAAATTTTATCTCTACAACAATTTTTTATCGCATCACACCAAATTTCGTCCAAGTGCAATATACTCCAAAGCATGTCATACCATACCAAAGTTTGTGCTACATATCAAATAAAATTTGGCCATTAGACCCCCGTATGGGGTGATTCAGGAAGAAAGTGAGGTGAGGAGAGGGAGTAATCAACTGCACCTTCATGAAAACAATAGCGAGAATGTGTCAATGGCATCCCTATCCAATAAATACACTGAGGATGTCATTCAATTAACCCTTGTTCGAATGATCTGACTGTGATTGCAAGTCAACCGTGTTAATTGTGTTATGTGTAAGAAACTGGAAATGGGGGTCATCATAGATGGTGTTTTCATCCTGAGACACCCAAACAAATAAATAGTAGTGATAGTATCTAGACTTAGGCACTTTCCTCGTTTTTTATTCTCAACATTAGGGAATTGCAGATAAGGAAACTACTCTAGGATTTTCATTGCAGTCGGGAAATTGATAGTTTATCTATCTATGATAGTATGAAGGAAGGACCAAGCCCTTATGGCATGGTTCCTTCTTAGGGCTTGGTCCCTTCTTTTCAATCTAGACAAAATGAGCTGAATTGGAGCAACACCTTACTCAAAGAGGAGTTGGTTCATATTTCTATTGGGCTATGGGTCACTAGTAGCCTTAGATCTAAGTCACTACGAGTGGTAGTCAATTTTCAAAGCATTCTAGTGCCATGTTGGGCCTCTTAGGACAAGATAATAATTTTCATCTTCAAAATTGCATTCATTAGTACAATATAGCTACTTTATTGTTCTAGCACTCTGGTTTATATTAAGCTCATTTGGAAACTTTCTTATCAACCTAGACTTGTGAGTTTCTCAGTCAGCTTGACATTAATATCTTATGGCTTGTTCTTTTCATTGGTTTTCATTTTTCTACTATGGATTGTTAATGACCCTCTCTTAGCTCTCCCTCTGTTAGTCAGCTCGTCACCTCTCCCCTTGCCAAGGTATATCAACAATTAATCTCTCCATTTTATCCTTGATAGTTTCCCATGTTTCCCATGTTTCTCACCATACCCTGCTAAAGAAATACATTTAGAAGAAGCACAGGGGGGCATGGTGATCCCAGTAGCTCTTAGGCTCATTATAGATATCGCACTTCTACTAGAAGGTAACACCAAAATAATCCATTGGGAGTAAAATTGGAAATTCAAGATATTGAGCAGGAGGTTATTGTTGATAATTGAGAGAATCACTCAGTGTCATATGTCATGGAAACAATTTCAAATCGAATACCAAACATGGGAAATGTTCATGCCCATAAAAAATGATACTCACAAACCATTGACCTCTGTTAACACATTAAGCACCTCTT
The DNA here is from genome assembly GCA_034641835.2 of Pinus albicaulis. Taxonomy (NCBI): domain Eukaryota; kingdom Viridiplantae; phylum Streptophyta; class Pinopsida; order Pinales; family Pinaceae; genus Pinus; species Pinus albicaulis. The sequence goes on from CM076583.1 coordinate 1,100,721,706, forward strand.
GGGAAAATAACTATTTGAACGTGATGCAAGCATGGATAAGCTACTCCTCATCATGGAGGAACTTCAACTACTCTATCAATATATGGATGAAAGAATCGAACGAATGGAGACCACAATAATTCAATGTAATTTTCCACCTCCCCCTTGCAATTCTAAGTGACCAATACATACAAAATTACCTTAAAGCTACCATGTGTATGGTTGCATCTTGCAACAATGTCTTAGTTTTTACTATTCTCTAGCAATGTGTTTTTACAAGTTTTAGTTTCTCTCTTCATGCTTAATAAGACAAGTTTTTGTATACATGTAATCTACTATGTTAAGGATGTTATATGCTAGTTTTGAGACTGTTAAACAAAATTCTTCAATTTTTTCTTTGGTCTAGTTTCTAAACTAGCAAATAAGGCAAATTGGGAATTTCAACAAATGTTGGTGTTGTAAATGCTTTTTCTGTTAATATGAAGATTCTGAGATTCAAAAAAAAAATCACCATTAAGCTACAATTTTGAAATTTAGCTTCCCACCAAAAATAACAAAGTTACCACAATTTAACGAAAACTTGATAAATTTTTTGTTTATTTAGATGTCACATTTAGTGCTTATTTTTATGTTCATTTTAAAAAGTGGTGATGCAACATCACCAATTATTTTTGAGAGGGGTGCTTTTTTAAATCAAATGTTGGTTGTTTATACATTTTTCAAGTTTATATCATTTTTATTTCATTTAAAGAGTTAAAATAATGGATTAATTTATAGACTCAAATATTGGAATTACTAAAAATAACATAAAATTGACTCTAAATCCAAAAATGGTATTACGTATTTTTTTTAATAATTAAAATTACACACACACACACAACACACACACACACACATATTAAAAATTTCTTTTAAAAGCATGACATTTTGTCATGAAACATAAAAATGTAAAAAAAAAATTCAAAATTTAAAACAAATAGATAAATAGATTCTCAAAAAATCAAATTTCTTTTAAACAAATAATTAAAGTAAAAATAATTTATATTATAAAAATGTTAAAATAAATAAGTAAAATTTAGTAAAAAAAAATATTTAGAAGATTAAAAAATTAATCAAAATAAAAATAAATTTAAAATATAAAAAATAAAAATAAAAATAGTAAAAAAATTAGAAAACATAAATTAGAAAAAATTAAAAGAATTGTTATATATATATAAGAAAAAAATAGAATACAAACAGTAAAATACACCAAATAAAAAAGTTTAAAAAGAGAAAAAAACACATCAAATGATGGGGTACGATGTTGGGAATCACCCCTAACCCCACTCTCCCCTAGTTAAGATCCGATGGGGCACTTCAACCTGCAACATGGCACACACAAGTTGAATAGGCCATGCTACGTGTGTGCACCATGTTAGCACCTAATTTGAACCTCAGGCTGAAGGAAGGCAAATCAGGGTAACCTCAAACCAGGCTCAGCCTTGTAGCTAGCCCTACAAGGTCAGGAGAGGGCTCTCTCCATGAAAAATATTCAATGAAATATAACTGCAAATTGATTTTAGGCTAGGTATAGTAGCTCGAAATGTTTTATCAATTTTTCTGGGTTGTATGGATCAGATGGAGTTGGGCAGTTTGAAGCTGGGGAATTAAATCAGAGATACAAGATATTCTATGGGGCAAGGTAGGCAGGGATTTTAACAACTTTTTTTTAAATGATGATGGAGTGTTTAAGACTGGTGAGAAGCTGAAAGGGGCATAGGAGATGGATCCTCTTCAAACAAAGAAAAACATAGAGTATTTAATGATTTTCCCAAGGCAGAGCATTATACAATGGATTCTACCTATCTATCTTGAAAACATCCAAACAGAAATATGAATGAATGAATGGAAAACACAAAAATTAACAAATGATCACAAAAGAAAGAACAATGCTAAAATCCATACCACAGGGGTCCCATAAATCAATGCTGCATTTCTTTATTAATTCCCTGCCAAACTGTTACAAAATGGAGCGCAGAGCGTCCTCAATGATTCCAACTTATTCCACCTCCCCCCCCCCCCCCCAACTTACAAATGATGAAAAACTACATTAAATAGATCAGTTTCAAGGGGGCCGGATCCACAGAAGGAGGAGCTGTTTCACCTGCCCAGAAACTAAAATATGAACACAGAAAATAAACCAACAATATACCCCCTAAAAGAGGGGAAACAATATATTTTGACCATCTGGAAGATTTTGCTGTTATATCCAACAAATGAGAAGAAGAAATTTGTAGAGTCGATCCCTTTTTAATCGTTGTTGAAGAGGCCAAAATAATTCTGCATTTGTAATTAGCCCACGACTTTGACCAATATCTCTGTCTTTACTCTTTGAAGAAAAAAACCTTTGCCAAAGAAAAAATTCCTTTGAAACCAATGAAAATCAAATTTTCTGTTTTAATGAAGAAAAGCCCCTTTTTCATTGAAAAAGAGCGAAAGGAAAGGTATTGGGCCCCAAAATATCGCAATCACAAATCGGCATCGAAAGGGGGTAGGGAGCATGTCGTAATGGAGCGATGCGATGAAAACTTGCAATGCGATGGGAGGCCGATGGTGCGATGGGTGGAAAGCTTTGGTGGGGTCAGGGGAAATTGAAATCGCAAATCGGCGGAGGAGTGGTCATAACATATGGCAGGATGGCGGGGAGAAATCGCAATATGAGATTTGCGATGGAGGAAACGGAGCGATGGAAACAATGGGAGAAAAGGCCGATGCGATGAGGGAAAATTCCTTTTAAAATAAATTAAAATGGAAATAAGGTTTTAACACAGGGAAAATCCCCTTTGTTTGGAACAGGCGAAGCCTTTATGGTGGGATCGGGGAATATCGCAATCGCAAATCGCAGCGGAAGGGGTGGGTATAACTTGAGCGGAGAAATTGCGATATGCAATGGCAATGGAGTATAGACCAAGGATAAGGGAGCTATAGAGGAAGGCGGAAGAAAATATTTTAAAACAAAATGAAATGAAAATAATGCTATGAGACAGAGAAAGGCCCATTTTATTTTGAAAAGAGCGGAAGGATTTTCTGGTGGGACAGGGCATCGCAATCAGAGATTGGAAGAGGGGGGGGGGGTTTGGAGTTAAACGTTGTGAGAATTGCCGATTGCGCAATGTGATTCATTGCATCGGCGATGTCAGGAGTGTGGGAGCGAAGTGCTAGTGGGGATTTTCCAATCACGATATGCGATTCATCGCATCGGCATAAAAGGGAAAGCAGGGTCATGAGTTGCGGGAATGCTGCGAAGTTGCGATGCGATGGTGAAATCGGAGCAAGGGGATTGCGATGAGCGATGAATTGCAATGGAACTGCGATGCGATCGAACTTGCGATGTGATCGGACTTGCGATGTGATCGGACTTGCAATGGAACTGCAATGCGATCGGATCGGAGGCATTGGGGGTGGGTCAATCGCATCGGAAGTGTTCAATTGGGAGTGTTGCGATTAGCAGCCCATGGAATTTTGCGATGCGATGTGATCTCATCAGAGTTGTATGATGTGGAAATGAAACAAAAGAACGTTTGTGATAAGGCCAAAATTATAAAAAAGGTAAAGGTTATAAAGTTTAAAGGAACCAAATGAAAAAGAAGGGCGGGGTTAGGCTTTTGGGGGCTTTTATTCACTTAGGCATATCTTCCAATCCAGAAGTCAGTTTTGGGAGCATGATATATCCCTGGAAATCTCTTTCTGGGCTCTTTCTGATGACCATATTAAGAACATTATTTATAGTGAAAGTGCTGTGGAAAACACCTTTGAAACACAGACCTGACAAGGAAAACCACCAATGGAATAAGTTTATATCAGCACCTAATGGAATGATTGAAAATTTCTTTAGAATGGGACACCTAAAATGCACATGCAAATGTGTTTTGATCCCTGGTGGAAGAATGCAAATACTGACAATAACATTGGCTCCAATGGGGATGGTAGCTCCTTGGAGGTGCCAAGAACATCGTAGACCTAGTAGCCTTATCCATTGGGTGATGGAGTCAATAGCTGAAAACCAAACTGAATACTGAAAGAAACTTGACTCGAAAAACTAACTCAAAAGTGCCTCAAAGCTAACTAAAACAAAACTTAAAATTTTAAGCTTGATGGAAGTACATGACAAAGACTTGAGGGTTTCAAATCCTGATGACAACCACCTGTGTTTCTTGAAAGAAAATGTACCATCAGCCGATATCAAAATGCCAGTGTAACTAATCAAGCAAATGCCTCCTTGATTGATTCTCCTGATCAGATCCTCTTGAAAACAATAGATACTTGCAATTGGGCATCCAAAAACATAGTTGACCATGATCTCCTTCATCACTGAATACTAAAATAATTACCTTCACTGCTGACTACAATAGATTTTCCACTGGATCCTGAAAAACATGAAGATTTACCTCCTACTGATATAGAAGAAACAAGGTGTCTTTTTCTCTTGATTCTGATCTCTATTCGTAATGTACCTCAGTAAGAGTGTGTTCCTGGTCTTCAAAAAATTCTGAACATGTAGGTGAGCAGTTTTCCTCTTGAAAAAACATTTCAAAGCCTGAGACATAGGAAGAATAATCTGAATGGAAGTTCTCAATGTTCTGGTCTTCCACAGCCTGAATATATTTTTGATCATCTTCATATGATATGACAACCAGATTGTCATGTTTCTTATCACATTCAACAATCATAAGAGAAATAACTTCGGATGGTTCTTGAAACCCAAAATTGACATTTCTATCATCTACCACAAATTCATCCAAAGAAATTTTTTCACTTACTTGAAAAAAGATCTCATCTTGTTTTTCATAGAGGGAATGGATTACCTCCTTGTGGATACTTTTTTCTGATGAGATGAGAGAATTCAGGTCTATAACTCTATTTTCTTCATTTGAGGTGGCCTTAACAATAGAGCTTTCCTTCATGGGGTTCGGAACAACATACTCTTCGTCATCACATTTTGAACCTAGATCTTGATCTGGTAGCTTGACTTTATTATAGTCTGAGATTGGAACCTCATCATATTTTGTTGGAATTAGATCTGAAATAATATCTTGTCTTCCATCATGTTCAACTGTACAAAGATCTTCAGTCTACTGATCTTGACAAGTATCCTCTAAGATTTCTCTCTGCTGCTGGAATGGATTTTCGTATAGGGCTTCCATGATCTCATCATCCATGAATTCATCATCTCCGTAAAAATTCTCAAGATTTTCAATGAAACTATTAGCATGTTTGCAACAGTTCTGAACTAATATTAAGGATGGACAAGATTCTTTATACCTTTCAAATAATATGGTATGAAAATCCTATAAACAATAAATACAAGCAGGTGGCAAACTTTCATACCAAGATCGAGCTTCATTTTCCAGAGTAGTCATGAACATCTTCATCAGACAATCTTCAAGAAAATCAATCTTTAATCCACGTAGATGTATGTGAAATATCACTAGATGAAGAGCAACATTGTTACCTTTCACATTTTTGAACATAGGAAAATTCTTAAGCCAATCCACCTTAGGCATTTTATTTGGGAAACCTGGGATGTGATCTCGGCTCATGGGAGCATGCCTTCTTGCAACACTTTCCATCTTGAAAAATCTTAATGCCACTGATCTTCCTGTAGTGGAGTCACCATGAAGTGTTGGTTTCTGGATCTTTCAGCGAATGGAGTCGCCAGGTGAATGCTTCAGCCTTCATATATATCCAACTGTTGTTCACCATCAACATTTAGATATGATATTTTGTCATTATTTTCCAGGGAAGATTTGTCTTTTGGTTCTTACTTTTTCTTCCCCAGTATGGTCTCCAGAAATGTTAGCACCTAATTGGAACCTCAGGCTTAAGGAATGAAAATTAGGGTAACCTCAAACCATGCTCAGCCTTGTAGCTAGCCCTAAAAGCTCAGGAGAGGGCTCACTCCATGAAAAATATTCAATGAAATATAACTGCAAATTGATTTTAGGCTAGGTATAGTAGCTTGAAATGTTTTATCAATTTTTCTGGGTTGTATGGATCAGATGGAGCTGGGAAGTTTGAATCTGGGGAATTAAATCAGAGATACAGGATATTCTATGGGGCAAGGTAGGCAGGGATTTTAACAAATTTGTTTTAAATGATGATGGAGTGTTTAAGATTGGTGAGAAGATGAAAAGGGCATAGGAGATGGATCCTCTTCAAACGACGGAAAACATAGAGTATTGAATGATTTTCCCAAGGCAGAGCATTATACAATGGATTCTACCTATCTATCTTGAAAACATCCAAACAGAAATATGAATGAATGAATGGTAAACACAAAAATTAACAAATGATCACAAAATAAAGAACAATGCTAAAATCCATACCACAGGGGTCCCATAAATCAGTGATGCATTTCTTTATTAATTCTCCGCCAAACTGTTAAAAATAGGAGCACAGAGCATCCTCAATGATTCCAACTTATTCCACCTCCCACCCCCCCAACTTACAAATGATGAAAAACTACCTTAAATAGATCAGTTTCAAGGGGGGCAGATCCACAGAAGGAGGAATTGCTTCACCTGCCCAGAAACTAAAATTTGAACATAGAAAATAAACCAAAAATATTCCCCCTAAAAGAGGGGAAGCAATATATTTTGACCATCTGGAAAATTTTGCTGTTATATCCAACGAATGAGAAGAAGAAATTTGTAGAGCCGATCCCTTTTTAATCACTGTTGAAGAGGCCAAAATAATTCTGCGTTTGTAATTAGCCCATGGCTTTGACCAATATCTCTGTCTTTACTCTTTGAAGAAAAAACCCTTTGCCAAAGAAAAAATGCCTTTGAAACCAACAAAAATCAAATTTTCTGTTTTAATGAAGAAAAGCCCCTTTTTCATTGAAAAAGAGCGAAAGGAAAGGTAGTGGGCCCCAAAATATCGCAATCGCAAATCGACATCGGAAGGGGGGAGGGAGGATATCGTAATGGAATTATGCGATGAAAACTTGCGATGCGATGGGAGGTCGATGGTGCAATGGGCAGAAAGCTTTGGTGGGGCCGGGGGAAATCGCAATCGCAAATCGGCGGAGGAGTGGTCATAACATATGGCAGGGAGAAATTGCGATATGTGATGTGCGATGGAGGAAATGGAGCGATGGAAACAGTGGGAGAAAAGGCCGATGCGATGAGGGAAAATTCCTTTTAAAATAAATTAAAATGGAAATAATATTTTAACACAGGGAAACGCCCCTTTGTTCGGAATAGGCGAAGGCTTTATGGTGGGACCGGGGAATATCACAATCGCAAAACGCAGTGGAAGGGGCAGGTATAACTTGAGTGGAGAAATCACGATATGTGATGGCGATGGAGAATATACCAAGGATAAGGGAGCTATAGAGGAAGGCAGAAGAAATTCTTTTAAACAAAATGGAATGAAAATAGCGCTATAACATAGAGAAAGGCCCATTTTCTTTTGAAAAGAGCAGAAGGATTTTCTGGTGGGACCGGGCATTGCAATCGGATATTGGAAGAGGAGGGGGTTTGGAGTTAAACGTTTTGAGAATCACCAATTGCGCAATGCGATTCATCTTATCGGCGATGTCAGGAGTGCGAGAGCGAAGTGCTAGCAGGGATTTTCCGATCACGATATGCGATTCATCGCATCGGCGGAAAAGGGAAAGCGGGGTCATGAGTTATGGGAATGCTGCAAAGTTGCGATTTGATGGTGCAATCAGAGCAAGGGGATTGCGATGAGCAAAGACTTGCGATGGAACTGCGATGCGATCGGATCGGAGGCATCGGGGGTGGGTTAATCGCATCAGAAGTGTTCAATCGGGAGTGTTGCGATCAGCAGCCCATGGACTTTTGTGATGCGATGCAATCGCATCAGAGTTGTAGGATGCGGTAATGAAACAAAAGGACCTTTGTGATAAGGCCAAAATTATAAAAAAGGTAAAGGTTATAAAGTTTAAAGGAACCAAATGAAAAAGAAGGGCGGGGTTAGGATTTTGGGGGCTTTTATTCACTTAGGCATATCTTCCAATCCAGAAGTCAGTTTTGGGAGCATGATATATCACTGGAAAGCTATTTCCGGGCTCTTTCTGATGACCATATTTAGAACATGATTTATAGTGAAAATGCTATGGAAAACACCTTTGAAACACAGACCTAACAAGGGAAACCACCAGTGGAATAATTTTATATCATGACCTAATGGAATGACTGAAAATTTCTTTAGAATGGGACACCTAAGATGCACATGCAAATATGTTTTGATCCCTGGTGGAAGTATGAAAATACTGACACTAACACACCATGTCGCAAGATGAAGTGTCTCGTGGGCTATCAATTAGGGGAGAGTGGGGTTGAGGGTGATATCGATCTTCTCTCCACACAATAGGTTGTGTTTTTTTTCATGCCATGACAAGAGTTGAAGTGTCTTGTGGGCTATCAAATGGGGAAGAGGGGAATTGGAGAAATTCCCAACATCAACAAAATTGAAAAAAATGATAAAAATAAAAATAAAAATACTAACAACAGTATGCAACCCAAAGAAAAAAACATGTGTCAAATGATAGGGGGGCAAGGTCGGGCATTGTCCCTGACCCCACTCTCCCCTAGTTGATAGTCCACAAGACACTTTAGCCCGTAGCATGGCGCATGCAATCCAGATGGGCCATGCTACGTGTGTGTGTCATGTCACACGCTAGAGTGTCTAATGGTTTATCAATTAAGGGAGAGTGGGGTCAAGGGTGATGCTAGTCATGTGCTAGTCATTCATCTACAAAGCAAGTTATGCTGCTTATGTATGCCATGCAGTAGACTGAAGTATCTTGTGGGTTATCGATTGGGGGAAGGGGAGTTGAGGGTGATTCCTAACATCACCCTTCCATCTTTATATGTGTTTCTTTGTATATATATATATATATATATAGTTTGTGTTTTTTTCATTTTTTGGGGGTTGCTTTTATTTTTGTTTTCTTAATATATAATTATTGTTAGATTTGGTTATAGTTATATATTTTATTTTTTTAATATCTAGAGGAATTTACAATTGGGTCAGCGTTGTACTTACATGACATGAAGTCAATTATGACCGCTACCATTATAACCTCTAGGTGAAACCATCAATACATGCCACATGAATGACCCACATAAAAAATAAGGGATATTTGAACATCGAACCACATACTTCGCAAAGACTTTATATCATGAGCAATGTCACTCAAGCTGCTCCCATGTGCATAATTATTTTAATTTAAATGGTTAAATTTCATATATATATATATATATATGTAAGCCCCAGGGGTTAGCTCAAGTGGTCTAGAGCCAAACATGAAGTTCTTTCATATTGTTGCTAGTTGTTGTTGATCATAGGTTCAACTCTCTTTGATTCCTTTAGGGTGAGGCCGACGATTTAATCAGTTACCATCCATGAAATGTGGGAAATTACTATGAAGTTTCCCATACTTTCATTCCAAGTATTATTTATATAATATATACAATTTCGTTTTAAAAAAATATTTTAAATTTCTTTAATTATTTTTTTCTATATTGAATTTTTTAAAGCTATATATATTTTTAAAAGTTTAATTTATTTTTTGTTTTTAATTTTTAATTTAATTTAATTTTTCAATAAAATATTTTAAAAATCTATGTTATGTTGTGATTTCTTTTGAAAAGACTGATTTTTATGATTTTATTTACACTAGTGATGATTTTTTTTTTAAACCATAGTTCAAAAATGTTGCAAATTTAATGCCACATTGAAAGGAAGTGTTACTTGTAGTAAGTAGCATGTAGTAGAATGTTTTAATTTCATGATTGAATTTTAATCTTTGGTTAGTACAACTTGACTTAGACTAATATTTCAAATGAGCTATAATTTTAACCTTAACAAGATGAATTCCTTTTGTTAGAATCACTCTTTTATTTAGGTGTTAATTTATAAGGTTTTTCATAGTCATGATATTTGGTATTCAATGTCATGATAGAAAAATGTTGGAATTTTAACCCTCGAAAAAAATTTATGATCATCTGCATCACCACTTTTGCATTTCAAAGCGTTTTTTCATGTATTTTGTAGTCATGATATTTGGTTTTTAGTGCCGTGGTTGAAAAATGTTAAAATTTTAACATTAAAATAAAAAAATGTTGCATCACCACTTTCGCATTTTGGGGCATTTTTTCATGTTTTTTATACAAAATATGTATTTTTAGGGTTTGATTGATTTCTTAGAGGTCACAATTTTTCTTAAGTTGGTAACTTTTTTTGTAGCTCTTCCATGAATCACATATCTCAATATTTTTCAACAATCCTATAATAAAAAAATGTTTTATTACCACTTCCAATTTTTGTCTAAAACATTGTAATAAGTTATCTCCATGTTGATACTTAACACTAACCCAATCAACTTGAATTTGGTTAGAAATGTATTCAATATCACTTTTGTTCATTTCAAACTAGAAATAGTATTTTCTTACTATTCAATAAAGGATTTTATAAGCTATTCGATCCCCATGAAAATCAACTACTTTACTTAATTTTTCTCAAAACACCACTTTCAATGTGACATATCATATGTCACATAAGTTGAAGTTTCCTTCCACTATGATATATCATACAAAGTCTTTTTTTGTGCAACATATTTCATTTCCTTAACATTTTTATACCTAAAATAGTATTTTCCATATCACACTACATGGAAAATTTGTTTTTGTGTAATATGTCAAACTCCCTAAAATTTTCTATCACAATAACAAATTTTGTCACATCACACCAAATTTTGTTTATGTGTGATACACTTCAAACAATTTTGCATCACACTAAAGTTTGTTTGGGTGCGATATACAAGGTTTTAAAAACATGTCGCACTCAAAATCATTTTGGGTATCATACATAAAATTTCCAAACATGTTGCACTAAAAGTATTTTTGTGTGTAATACATAAGATTTAAAATTCACGTCACATGCAAAAAAAAGTAGGCATGATACACAAGAGATAAAGTTTCTTAACAAAAATTTTAGTGGAGTATGCAAATGAGACAAAGTTTTCGCTTGTAAGAAACATCACATTTTCTCAAACCTTCTCTCCCTATAATAGCATTTTCCATATTTCATTACACTAACATTTATTTTCATGCAATATGTCACATTTCCTCAATCTTCACATCTCTGCAACACATTTCTATCACTTTGCACCAAAATGTGTTTAGGTGTGATAAACCCCAAAACTTGTCGCATTCCACGAAGTTTTTTTTAGTGTGATTCATATAGTTCATAAAACATCTCAGGGTAAAAATATTTTTAGTGTAATAAAAATGTTTTTAAACATGTCATAATAAAAGTATTTTAATGTGAGATATACAAGTTTTAAAAAACATGCCATTTGTAAAATAAATAAATAAATGTGATATAGATGAGATAATTTTTCTCCATTTGTGTGGTGCCCCAACTTATTTTTTGAGGGCATCTGTGTTGAGATTCAACAAGATGATGAGCTCAGTGACAAGTAAGCACCTTCACTAAGTGGGGCCTGCAGGATATTTTTAGGTGTATGTCTTTTTTTAGATAGGGTGAGCATATTCTATAAGTTGCAGGATGCTATTTGTAGATGGTTGGTAAAATGTGGAAAATAGATGAAATTTTATTTTTAGAATATTGGGCGAAGTCTATTTATAGATCGTCGATCTAAAAATAGGTGCATGTCGATTATTATTAACCCTTAATAATAATCCGACAATAAACATCAAATTATTCTCTTGGAGCACTTTATTTCAGTGAACAGATTTGGCAAATCAATGGGCTGAAGGAATTACGCAATTCCTAGGGTTATTGGTGGCTCATGCATGAAGGACTCAGTTAGAACTGAAGTGGAAAAGTTATGACATAGTTGGAAGAGTAGTTACAGGAGTTGTTATTTAGTTTGACTTAGTTGAGTGAGTTAAACTCAATTGAGATAGTTGTATCTAGTTTTACTGAAAGATACACTAGTGAGAGTTTAGTGAATTAATTAGTTAATTAATTCACAACTAATAACTCACTAACAACTGAATAGAAACAACAATTAACTACAGTTCATGTCAGTTCCAGTGGAGACCCAGTGGAGAGATATGTGAAAGAGTGAGATGGACTATCTGTTGTGACTATAGTGTTGCATTCAATGCATCTGACACACATTGGAGTTTCCAATGAGGATTGCACAGTCAAGGCAAGGAAAATTTGAATTCATTCAGGGGTCTTCTTTGGTAGGGATTGCGCAGTGGAGGCAGGCTGTGAGGAGGTAAGAAATTGGTGCATAGAGATGCAAATTTCTGCATGAAAGTGTATAATGAATCTACATTGTACTGAGAGCTTGATGTGCTAAGCTTTGTATGAGATTATTACATGATTCCATTTATATACATAATATATGATAGTTGAGGTTTTTAGCTTTAATTTTTCCTGTTAAACAACTGTGTTATGTGCGATTGAATTTATTCACATGTGTTCGCAATTGAGTTTTAAATTTCTGCAAGTTTAACAGTGGAAGGATTTTGTATTTAGCAAGAAGATAAATATTTTTAGATCAGGAGAATATGGTAATACATTATTATTAATAAATTTATACATGGTATCAGAGTAGTATTGATCACTGGAGATTGTAATTGTGAATAAGTGTTGAGTTTTGTGTTGAGTATTCATTGAAATGTCTTTCAATGGGTTGTGATTGGAGTATTCCCTTGATGGTAGCTCGAATTACATAGCATGGAAGGATAGGATGGAGGCGGTGCTTGAAGATAATGGGCTGAAGGATTTCATCGATAGCGATGTTCCTAATCCTGCTTCTAGCGATGCTGCAGGACTTGACGCATGGAAAAAAAAGGTAGCAAAGACTAGAAGAATTCTATTGGAAGGTGTGAAGGACCATATTGTGTCAAGCCTTCACGGGAAAGCCACTCGATTTGAAATATGGAAGGATTTGACAGATATTTTCCAAAGCAACAATGACTAGAGGAAGTTGGCGCTGAAAGATAAGCTCAGAAAAATAAAAATGGGATGGGCGATAGTATTCCAAAATATCTCATGAAGTTTGTCCATTGTAGGGATGAACTGAGAAGTGTGGGGATTACAGTAGATGATGATGACTTGGTGAGCTTGGATCTCCTTGGGCTTTTGAATATTTTGCATAGCTACGAAGACTCTGTCAATGGATGGGATAAACTGCCAGGTTGGGAGCGACTTTGGTCGGATCTTGTGCAGGAGGAGATAAGGTGAAGTACCAGGGATGGATCTTCATCGAAGAATGATGATGAAGAGAATTGTGCTTTGGCTGCCAAAGAAAGGAAAGGGAAGGGGAAGAAATCCCATCCAAAATCTGAAGCTAAAGGCAAGAAGCTGGATTTGTCCAAAGTGAATTTTTTTCACTGTCGCGAACATGGGCATATCACCACTAACTGCCCACAAAAAAAGAAGAAAAAGAAGGATGTTGGAGCTACAGCTGGAGAGGCCTTACCCTCGCAATTTGAACTTGATTTCTCTTTGATCGCATGCTTGGTTTCAAGCTCAGTGGGATCGGTGTGGTATCTTGATAATGGTGCGTCTTTCCATATGACAAGAGACAAGGAGTTGTTTAGTGACTTGGAGGAGAAGGATCTCCAAATGCATATAGAGATGGGCGACGATGGCAGATACAGTGCGACCGACATTGGAACCATTACCTTTGAGAGGGAGTTAGGTAAACCATTTCTATTGAAAGATGTTATGCATGTTCCAGGACTGAAGAAGAACTTTGTCGCGGTCGCAATGTTGGAAGACAGAGGTTATGACGTTTTTTTCAGAGGTTATGACGTTGTTTTCGAAACGCGTCGGTCCTAAAATTCTCATGTGATTTCCCGGAAGAATTATAATATAATATGTTATGGATCACAGAAGCTTGCACTCTCAAATATTATCCCTACACGAAAGGGTTATTGATGATAAGGTTTGTTTGTTCGAACGTATGCGGCTCAAGGTTTCTAAGAAATATTATCTTGATGATGAACTACAGTTGGTAGTTCGAAATGCGTCAGTCCTAAAATTCTCATGTGATTTCCTGGAAGATTTATAATCTAATAAAAAAATGGGTTAAACCAAGAGGATAGGGATTCAAGTTAATAATATCTACAAGTTAGAGGTAGATGGCTGCGCTGCAATGATGGGTAAAGCAGAAGAAGTGGTGAGCCGAAATGAGGGCGAATTATGGCACAGGAGATTAGGCCATCTTCACCATGGAGCCTTGAATATTTTGTAGCAGATTTCTATTGGACTTCCCATGGGTACTCTTGCGCAGTCAGATCAGTCCAAGGAATGTACTATGGGTAAGTTCGTGAAGACCACTTTTTATGAGAAGGAGAACCGTGCTTCGGTGATCCTAGAGAGAATTCACACAAACGTGTGTGGACCTTTCTCGGTTGCTTCAATAGAAAAACATAGGTATTATGCTATATTTGTTGATGAATATTCTCGTAGATGCTGGATCTTATTCATGAAGAAGAAGAGAAACATTCTCAAATTTCTATGAGTTTAAAGCATTGGTGGAGAAGGAGTTGGGGAAGCAAGTGAAGGCTCTACTGAGCAATAATTGTGATGAATATATCTCGAACGAATTCAAAGACTTCTGCAGAAAAGAAGGAATTAGAAGAGAACTCATAGCGCCTCATAACCCATAGCAGAATGGGGTCACGGAGAAGAAGAACAGAATGATCGTGGGTGCTGCACGAGCTATGCTTGAGAGGGAGCTAGAATTGCATGCAGTGGAGGAACTGCCAATTTTGAAAGATGAGCCTCCAGATATGGACCAACCACAGGAGGAATTTCATGGAGTGGAGGAGTCCACTCAGGCAGAGCCAAACATCATAACTAGCAGAAAGGGTACCACAGAAGCTGAGAGACTGAAGCTTGATGTAATAGAGAATGTAGGAGTCCCTACATCACATCACAGACAGAGATGGTCACCTAACCGATTTACTGGATACATGGCTCTTATGAGCAAGTGTATCGTGACAGAGCCATCTTCTTTTGAAGAAGCAGCGCAGGAGCCCACATGGGTAGATGCCATGGTGGAGGAGTATGACTCCATTTTCAGAAACAGTGCTTGGGAGATTCTTCCAAAGCTGGCGGGTCAATCAGTGGTAGATTCGAAATGGATCTACAAGGTAAAGCAAGCTACTGATGGGAGCATCGAGAAGTATAAGGCAAGATTTTTTGCCCGAGGCTTCTCACAGATCGAGGGTATTGATTATGAAGAAACCTTTGCACCTGTCGCATGGTATTCTTCCATAAGGACCATCCTTGCTCTCTCAGCACAGATGGGTTGGAACATTCATCAAATGGATGTGAAGACTATGTTCCTTAATGGGATCATTGAGGAAGAGGTGTACATTGAGCAGCCTGAAAGATTTGAGATCTTCAACAATGAGTCGTATGTGTGTAGACTCAAAAGAGTGCTATATGGGCTGAAGCAAGCACCACGTGCTTGGTACACATGGATCGAAAACTATTTCACTGGACTTGGATTCACCAAGAGTGAGGCGGATGCAAACCTGTACCAAATTGTGGTGGAGGGTAAGTTTTTAATCATTGTTCTTTATGTTGATGATTTAATACTAATGGGTGATGAGCAGTTGATACACTCATGCAAGGTAGATCTTGCAAAGGAGTTTGAGATGAAGGCTTTGGGCCTCCTTCATTATTTCCTTGGATTGGAAATATGGCAGCGAGAAGGTGAACTTTTTGTGTCTCAAGGAAAGTATGCTTGGGAGATACTTGGTAAGTTTCACATGGAGGAATGCAAGCCCATGGATACTCATCTTCCAAGAAATTGGAGGAAAGAGGATGCTACATCGGTAAAGGTAGTGGATGCCATTGTTTATCAACAGTTGGTGGGTTTTCTCATGTGTTTAGTTAATACAAGACTAGAAATATGCTGCTATGTGGTGAACCAGCTTTCACAAGCAATGGTTAAGCCTACCAAGATCTTTTGGAAGGCAGGCAAGCATGTCCTGAGGTATCTTAGGGGCACATCTAAGTATGGCTTATATTATAGGCAGACGGATGAGGTGAAGTTGCATGGCTGCACAGATGCAGATTGGGCAGGTAGCCCAATGGACAGAAAGAGCACATCAGGAGGGGTTTTCAATATCGGATCTACAACAGTTTCTTGGTACATCAGGAAACAAAGATCCATGGCACTCAATTCAGCAAAAGTAGAATACATGGCAGTAAGTCAAGGTGCATGTGAGGCTATCTAGATGAGGAAGATCCTAGTCGGTTTGTTTGGTTCACATTTAGATCCTACAGTGATACATTGTTATAATCAGAGTTGCATTAAACTCTCGATTAATCCTGTGTTTCATGATAGATCTAAACATATTGATATCCGTTATCATCATATCAGAGATTGTGTGCAGCGGAAGATCATGTTGCTTCAGTACATTCCTACGGAAGATCAGGATGCATATATTCTGATGAAGGCGCTCGGCAGGAGAAAATTCGAATACCATAGAGGCAGGATCAGGGTGAAGGATAATACCTGTCTCGTTGAGAGGGAGTGTTGCTATTCAACAAGATGATGAGCTTAGTGAAAAGTAAGCACCTTCACTAAGTGGGGCTTGCAGGCTATTTTTAGATGTATGTCTATTTTTAGACATGGTGAGCATATTCTATAAGTTGCAGGATGCTATTTGTAGATTGTTGGTCAAATGTGGAAAATATATGAAATTATGTTTTTATAATATTGGGCAAAGTATATTTATAGATTGTCGATCTAAAAATAGGTGCATGTCGATTATTATTAACCCTTAATAATAATCCGACAATAAACATCAAATTATTCTCTTGGAGCACTTTATTTCAGTGAAAATATTTGGAAAATCAGTGGGCTGAAGGAATTATGCAATTCCTAGGGTTATTGGTGGCTCATGCATGAAGGACTCAGTTAGAACTGAAGTGGCAAAGTTATGATAGAGTTGGAAGAATAGTTATAGGAGTTGTTATTTAGTTTGACTCAGTTAAGTGGGTTAAAATCAGTTGAGCTAGTTGTATCTAGTTTAACTGAAAGATACACTAGTGAGAGTTTAGTGAATTAATTATTTAATTAATTCACAACTAATAACTCACTAAAAACTGAACAGAAACAATAGTTAACTACAGTGCATGTCAGTTCCAGTGGAGATCTAGTGGAGAGATAGGTGAAAGGGTGAGATGGACTATCTGTTGTGACTATAGTGATGCATTCAATGCATCTGACACACATTAGATTTGCCAATGAGGATTTTGCAATCAAGGAAAGGCCAATTCGAATTCATTCAGGGGTCTTCTTTAGTAGGGATTTCACAATGGAGGTAGGTTGTTAGGAGGAAGGAAATTAGTGCATAGAGATGCAAATTTCTGCATGACAGTGTATAATGAATCTACATTGTACTGAGAGCTTGATGTACTAATATTTGTATGAGATTATTACATGATTCCATTGATATACATAATATATGATAATTGGGGTTTTTAGCTTTAAGCTTCCCCGTTAAACAACTGTGTTATGTGCGATTGAATTTATTCACATGTGTTTGCAATTGAGTTTTAAATTTCCGCAAGTTTAACAGTGGAAGGATTATGTATTTAGAAAGAAGATAAATATTGTTAGATCAGGAGAATCCGATAATACATCAGTATTAATAAATTTCTACAATCTGTTTACAGATGAACGAGATATGTGTTTGTTATTACGATAATAAAAAATGACATTTTATGATATGAATGAGTAGATTAGATGATAATTTGTTGGTTTAGTATTTATACGATATTTTAATAACATGTTATGCATAAAAAAAATGAAATGAATAATTATGAATTTATTATTTGATTAGTCAAATGAAATTTTGGATACATTAATTTCATTTACCATTAATAGTTTTTCTAATGTGAAAAGAACTATATGAGCACATTGATGTAGCCTTTCATGATCAAAAATTGGACTTTGGACTGAATTAGGGACATTAATTGTTTACATTGAATATATTTGTATGATTATTTGATTTACAAGAAGTACTAATGAAACAATTTAGTGAATGCAATAATATTGACATGCTTGTTGATCGGTCCACATGGTTGATTTGGTTGTATGGAGGTATATTGGATATTATAAGGAGAGGTGGAGTAGTATCCCTGTTTCCACCTACAAGTACTCCAATAGCGGCCCAGGTTGAAAAGTATAGGAAATTTTTCCTTGAGGTTGCACACATTTACGGCCACATATTTGGTCACTTATGAGAATCAAACGAGGGGTGAAAAATAAGGTGAAAGCCTTATTTCTATCAACCAATAGTCTCTAAGCAATTACAAAAATAGGAGTTAACAATTCTCCATTGTTGCACCATTTTCCTATGAACAAAATCAGTACTTGAAGAACATGCACTCATTGAACCCTTGGAAGTACAAAAAATAATTCTTGAAGAGCATGAAGAGTGTGATGTGCCCAACACCTCCAGTATTTTTGGTTGGAGATTTGGGACTGAATATATGTTGGAAATAAATTGTATAGTAAACTAAAAAACATCCCTAGAAAACTAGTAGTTATGTATTTCTTTTTAAGAAAAATATTTAGATTAATATTCTAATAAATTTTAACATTAAAATATAAATTAAATAAATATATTTGGATAATTTATTAGACCCTAAAAACAATATCGTAACAATATCTTATTGAAATAAGGAAATAATTCATCTAAAATAATACATAAGTAGAAAAATTATGCATGAAACTAACCTAAATCAATTATCTAATTTGAGAAAACTCAATTCATCAGAACACTTCAATCATAGAGAAAATATAGGAATAGAAATACTAACTAAATTTTGAAATTAGAGATAAAAAGGGGTAAGCTAGATCAAAACTAATGGAAACTAGTAGATAACTACACTTGTAACTACTGATGTAGTACAAAAATATGAAACTTGAGGAAGATCTAAGGGACAAAAAGGAGAAAAAATAAGAGACAAAAGAAGGATGAGTAAAATGTTTTACTTTTAATTGTTAAAATTGATAATTACGTATAAATGAACAATTTGCATTTAGTAAATAATAAATTAAAATTTTTCATGGGTGGGACAAAAGGCATAATCCATATTTGCTATAAAAAGAGTGTATGGGATGAAAGAAAACAATTTTGGTTGCATCCTATTGTTAAATAGATTTAATAATGAAAATCGGACCATTGATTGAGATTGTTGAGGGTTTGGCCATTTTGGATTGTGGAGAAGTGGAGGGACTTCTCAAATCCTAAATCTTTAATCATAATTCTCTCTCTCTCTCTCTCTCTCTCTCTCTCTCTCTCTCTCTCTCTCTCTCTCTCTCTATATATATATATATATATATATATATATATATATATTTATGATTCGTACAACCGTTTTCAACTCAGGTGTCTAAGGGGAAGAAGGGTACCCTTCATATAACCCCCTTATAGCTCAAGTGTCCAAGGGGAAGAACAACCCTCACAGAGTTAGTAGGGAGATCAATTGATATGTGTCCAATGATGAGTAAACTAACATGAGGACTTCACATTTGATGGTAATTTAATAAAAATTCATTACAGTGATATATATATATATATATATATATATATATGTTAAACCAATACATGTTATAAAAATATATAATTCCAAATTTCTATATTGTTCTTTATTGAAATAGAGTGGGGATTTATTTTCTAAAATTGTTATTTTATAAAGAATTAAGAATTTTATGAGAAGATGGAAGGAGCTCTGGAAACCCTTGCAGTGACTAGGGTTTCACCCTAGCCGTTCAATCTTTTCTTTGTTTGCATGTATTTTCTGCAGATCATTCAATGGTGAATTCATGTAATCTTGAAAATAAATCTTGTTCTTTTACAGTATGGCTACCAATCAAGCTAACTTTTCTTCAGTTTCATACAATTCTATGTTGAAGTTTGGATCTCGTCTTCCGATGGTGCAAGAAGTTTATTCCCTTATTGTTTCTATGGATGAGGAAGCTTTAGACTGTGAAAAACATTTTTCGGAGAATGGTTTGGTTCGCAGGTTTAATGGGTTATGGTTGCGATTGGCTGATCTGCATAAATGGATATCTGAGACATGGAAACCCCTTTTGACAGACAAACTTAATATTTGCCCTTTGTCACGAGGTTTCTTCACTATGGTTTTTGAAAATATTGAAGGAAAGAAGGATATTTTGAATTTGGATTGTTGTTTTGGGGGAGTCTTGGCCTCTGCATGCAGCCCTTGTCTCCCACTTTTTATCCAGTAACGACATCAACTTATTCAACCCCATTTTAGGTAAGATTGTCGAATATTCACTTGCATTTATGGAATCAAAGATCATTTTCATCCATTGGGAACAAATTGGGGAAATTATATTGAAGTTGATTTGAAACATAAAAAAATTCAAAACTATTTATGCCCGGATTTATGTGGAGATGGAATTCATTAAGGGTTTTCTTGCAGAGATTAATTTTATGGATCCAAATTATGTTTCAGTCCAAAATATTGACTATGATAATAACTCATTTTGATATAGAGAATGCTATGAAATAGGGCATGTAATTAAAAATTGTCCCAAGCATACTCAAAATATCAAAGATCAGAAAAAATCTTGAAGGCCCAAATGGTGGGAAGGTGCACAAGGTATTCAAAGAAGAAAAGCTTCAGGGGAAGAAAGAATCAGAAGACAAAAGGAAGAAGATCAAGTCAAAGGAACCACAACTGTGACATCAGAAACTAAGTAAGAAAATACACTTACCAATGTGGATCCTTCGGTTTCTAGAAAATATCCCTCGAATATAACGTTAGCAGAAAAGAAAAAAACCCTCGTTCAAAAAATATTATCTCTGGAAACCAAAAGGAATCTCATTGAAAAGGGAATTTCTTGGGAAGATCAAGCGAATGAGGAAGATTTCAAGAAAAATGTCGTGAATTTGCTGAAGAACGAGCCGCTAGAATTTTTAGAAAATGCAGGCTGGATTCAAGTTGGGAAGAAAGGAAAAAAAATTTCTCCGAGAAAAACAAGAAGTCAAACTAGATCAATTTAAAAATGGAATGTAAATTTGTTTGTATTTTGGGTTTTTTTGGAAAATATTTAGTTCGAAATGGAATGAAGTATTTATGACACGAGAATTCATTTGAAGGTTTGGATTGAGCCTTTGTGCTCAATATAAAACTATCAAAGAAGATTGGAATATGTAAAGGTTATGGCCTTGCAATCCAGAATTTTATTAATACAAATATCTATTTGTTTCATTTAAAAATAAAATTTCTATTTTATAAATTGTAAATGCACAAATTCTAGATTCGTGCATTAAGTTAGAATTGAGTTACATAAATCATTGAATACGTTGTTGGTTGCTATGCAAAATTTTTGTGGAGCCTGAAACACTATAATTGTTTTTTTTGTTTTGTTGATGAGTTATATGTAACACATATGTGATTTGTGTATTCCAAATTCCCGATTTTAAAATTTTAGTTAAGTGATTGGTTGTAAACAACTTGGACATTCATCTTTACCCATTGGAACATGTATTAGTAGAAACCTAGCTAAGCAATACTAGTGGAATATTAGATGATTGGGGGTTTTAGGGTTGTTGTAACTTAAGTTGTTTTTTCACACTAAGATATTTTATATGTTGCATAATTAATATTATATCCTAGTTTCTTTTACATTTCCTTCAAAACGAACTAATTTGACAATTTCAAATTGATTTCATATTTTAAAAATTAATCTCTTAATTCAAGGATTCATTACACTGATTCTTATACACTAATGTTTCAAACTTCCATAACTATCAATTTTTATGAAAGAAATTTTGTCAAGAATAAAATGGTCAATGAGGCTTAATGTAACACCCCTTTTCAATCCTCAGATTTTTTAATATGTAATTAAAACCAATAATGATGGATGACCAACATGTATGTTTTCCCACACTTCATTTGATGTAAATATTCATTTTACTTTAATATATATTTCTAAAAATAAAGATCAGGGAAACCATTTTAGATCCTGATGCATGAGAGGGAAGCTTACACGAGGGAAAATATGTAAGGGGGATTTGAGAAGTTTCCTATCTACTAAATTAATTGTCTGGATTTATGATTTGGCAACTGATACCTAATTTCCATCAATTCTGAGAAGAATGATGGGAGTAGGTACCAATTTTCTCTACGAGTGTGGGATCCATACCCAATTTTGGAGGATTTTGGTTGAACACATAGCCTGGGGAGGTATCTAATTTCTCATGAATATATAAAAATTGTGGTTGTAAGTAAGAAATAAATGACAAAAAACCAAAGGATAACAAACAAATCCAACACATGATAAGGAGGAAGAGTGAGAAGACTAGAGACCGTGTGCAAGTGAACTAGAAAATCCATTGAAATGAGACAAAACCACATGTGGGTGCTGATATAGTGACTCTAAATATAAGGAGACTAAATCCTTGTGACTCACAACCATCTTATGTGGAATTATGATTCTTAAATAAATTGGACAAAGAAATAAGTGAGGAAAGATTCAACCTTAGTCGGAGGAAGAGGAAATTTTGAGCGATTTTTTTATTCAATCATGTAAGGCATTAGGAGACATGAGAAGCATAAAGGGACTTCTAAACTAGAGAGGGTCTCTATTTTGTGATGTGCATACTCATGGTGACCATAATTTGTTTTGTTATTAGGCCCTAGATTAGTAATTAAAGAGAAGAATCCAATATCATGCATGTAAATAAAAGTGGCATTCATGTATTCTATCATGGTCTGAATATTGATGAATCTTGAGTGAAGATTTCCCTAAGCCATCATATCTAGGCTTAGGGTGGCTGATAACAAGGAATTTTTAGTGTAGTTGTGCTTATGGCTGCATGGAGAGTGGGTCTCCCTTATTTAGTTTCCAAAAAAATTAAAGAGATTCAAATAAGTGCATTCTTTTTCTTTAATGAAATGGATTTATATGTCCAAAGATTCATGAATGTTGTCATGTTAGGTTACTGAGTATGTATGAATGATGAACTAGAATAATTCTTTTGAATTTTCTTAATTAACAGATATGCATACTTATAAGAAGGAACTTTCTATATATGTGCATCCATTGAAGTATGTTTCATGTAATAGTTTTGAATTATTTTATTGTGATTTAGAAATCAAAGGTTGAATGGAGCTTTAAGAATCTTCTTGTATTCTAAATGTGAATGGCCTTAATCGGGCCCATTGTGGTAGGGAATGAAT
Source organism: Pinus albicaulis (assembly GCA_034641835.2). NCBI lineage: Eukaryota > Viridiplantae > Streptophyta > Pinopsida > Pinales > Pinaceae > Pinus > Pinus albicaulis. The sequence goes on from CM076583.1 coordinate 1,100,744,929, forward strand.
GTGATTGTATCCATTTTTTGAATGAATAAGCCTTGATAGTTATTCAGTGGTAGGATACAATTATTCCTTTAGAGGTAAGCCAAAATGTTATCCCATCTATTTGTAAGATTTGGAGTTGATAGTGTGATGTTGGTGGTTTATAACCTAAAGAAGTGACAATAATATCATCTTGATTGGGTGAAATTGAGGAGTAATCATGTTAGGTCAGTATAATAATAGTTTATCCCTAGTATTATTATTTTTGTACCCCATAGAATCCCACTATTGTTATTGTTTTTCCATTATATTTTTATTGTTATCAAGGCCCTAATTATATTTTTCCCTCTAGACTCCTATATATACCAAGTAGGTCTTCTGATTTGCATCATCCAAGAATTATTCATTTATGTGATGTAAAAGGAGCCTCCCCCTGCCCCCCCTCAAAGTGGTTTATTATCAAGTCTTTAATCTATCTTTTCTTATGTTTCTGCATTATTTTAATCTGGATACATAACACCTGGTGTGAGAGCTATTGATCCTAGGGTTTTTCTACTTCAAAGGGATCATCATGGAATTTTCACTATAATTTTTTTTCTTTGAAGCTTTAGACTGTGTAATTCTTACCACGTGGAGGAAAAATCTTAAAATTTTAAACCTTGGTTCGTAATATTTTTGGAGATATGGTCCAAGGAAGTTAGGGTTTTTTTATGCTCCAAAATTCAGTCTCGAACATGTATCTTAGGGAAAATTTTTATAACTTTCTCTTCGAGCATCAGATTTGAATTCCATAAAAAATTGATAGAAAGTGCACAAACTGTAGTATTTTGGGTACAATTTTCAAGGTCAAAGGATAAAACAATGACACATGGCATTCCATACAAGTTTTCTCTACTAAACCAATCCATAATCTTCCCATCATGGGATTTTTGGGATAACTTCATCTTGAAGAATCCAATCTCAGTCTAAATTATGAGATTGGAAAGGAGACATAAAGAGATACCATAGGAAAAAAATTGAGATCATGGGAGGTTGAAATCATAGATTACAATCGTTTCAAGGTCAGTGTTATTAACAAGCTCAAAATCAAGATCTTAAAAACAAAAGGGGTGTTTATTTTTAAAATTGCTTAAATTTTATTTGAAACTCTAGTTTGAAGTGATTCAAAGGGCATAAAAATAATAGATATCATTATTTGGTTCCAAAATGACTTACAAACAAAAAAATGATACACCCATTAAAACCACATAAATCTCTATTATGACACATGAAGTGGAGGAAGAAATGCAACATGATATATCAAAATTACGGGAAAAATTTCAACAATTTTTGCTCTCACAAAGAACTACCAAAAATGAATTTGGAGTGATGATGAATGTTAATATGGATGGTTTATGAATTTAATTTAGTAGGAATGCAAATGCGGGGGCCATCGATGAGAAGCTCTGCTAGGGTTTACTTTCCCACAGGTTTGCAGAAACCCTAACATCCTTGCAGACCTGCTCAGCCTTGACAGCGCAAATCCGAAACGCACACAGCGTCTGGTGACCAGCCATGGAAACAAGTTCGGGGGGGGGGGGAGACAGCCAACCCCCCCTGCAAATAATGAAGAAGTCTGTGTTAATACTGACCAAAACGTTGAAGTCACTGACAAAGAGCAGGGGACGACAGCACCTCAGACGCTGACCACGCAGAATCGGCAGGACACGGCAACTCCCACATCCTCTACATGTAAGCCTATCACTCCAGAAAGACCCAAGATCGACTTACCAAGCCATCGTATAAATGCTCAGATCCAGTTTATGAGGGATCATGCCCTCATAGGGAAATTTATTGGCTTTTGGCCAACTGAAAAAGCCCTGCAAGGGTGGATCGCCTCCAAATGGAAGCCCAAGGGACACGTTACTCTCCAGCTCAAACCGAAAGGCTTCTTCACTGCCGTCTTCAACTACATTGAGGACTGAAATAAGGTTATGGACGAAGGACCCTACTTCTTCAACTCAGCAAGGCTATATCTCATAAATTGGGTTGAAAGATTCAACCCAGATAAGGAAAATTTCAACTGGGCTCCAGTATGGATACGCCTATACTCGCTGCCGCTTGAGTACTGGGATGAAGAATCACTCCAAGAAATTGGCAAAGGATTAGGAGAGTTTATCAAGATAGAAAAGGAGACAAAACTCCGCAGATACACCTCCTATGCAAGAATCTGTGTCTACATGCACTTGGACAATGCCCTGCCAGATGCGGTAAGTTTGTATCATGATGATTTTGAATGGATTCAACCTTTAGACTATGAACATGTGCCATTCAGATGTCGCAGGTGTCATGCTCATGGGCATTTGTTCAGAGATTGCCCTCTCAACTCACAGTCTCTGAATAAGGAAGCCGAAGATAAATCGGAACCAGATGGCTTCACCAAGGTTCCCTCTCGCAGAAAGCATAGTAAGAAACCCTCAGTGGTTGGGAAGAAACCTACCCCCTCCTCCACTATTCCATCCTCTAGTAATAGTTTTGCCATTCTCTCCAACTCGGATCCATCTTCTGAGACTAACCATATCTCCCCTGATCCCTCCCTTAAACTCTCTGTTCCCTCAGGCATTCCCGATCATCCTAACCCCATGTCGGCTTAGAATGAGAAGCATTTAAGTGAAGCCTCCGAGCCCAAATCTTCCCCTGCAACCAAACTCCTGACTTGGAACCCCATAATCATGGACATTGATGATCCAAAATCCAATCCTAAAACAACAAATGAGGAGCATCCTGGAAGTAGCCAACCGAGTCTCATGGAAGAGGACTCAGAAGGTATCGACTTTGGGGAGCTTGATATTCTAGGACTAGAAGATGCTTGCAGATGAAAGGATTTTGACAAAATCAATCCACGTCAAATTGACAAACTCGAAATGGTATTAACCAAAGTCCAACAACAAAATAAATTAGGCATTCATCTGGGTAGCCATTGGGATAGCCTGAAAGTCATAAAATAATCAAAGAAGAGAGGTCGAAAACCAGATTGGCAGTGCACCATCACTTTAGGGGAAATTTTGGTGGACTCAGGATGATACCCCAAGCTAACAAGGTTTTTTAAACCTCTTGCAAACAACTCCCCATGAAGCTCATCTCATGGAATGTCAGAGGGCTCAATAGCCCTGGGAAATACAAAATTATCAAAAACATGATTCAGAAAGAAAGACCTAATATTTTCTTTCTTCAAGAAACAAAATGTAATAGTGAAGCACTAGGCTCAATCTTATCCAAAGCATGGCCTAGCTGTAATTCGGTAGCAGTTGATGCTTCAGGTTCTTCAGGAGGACTTGCGATAGCTTGGGATACTCAGTCCATAATGCTAGCAAATTTTCATGCAGCGCATAATCTTATTCAGGCTACTTTTCATCCTATTGGAAAAAATATACATGGGCACCTCTCAAATGTCTATTTTCCCCAGGACCAGTCCAGGAAAATAGTGTTTTTGAACACCATGGAAGTCCTAAATTCCAATAGAACTTATCCTCTTTGGATTGTAGGAGGGGACTTTAACATGATTACCAAGATGGAAGAAAAGACTGGAGGAAGGCCAAGAATGGATCCATAATGCTCCCACTTCAAAGATTTTATAAAAAATAGCTGGCTCATAGACCTTCCTTTCTCAAATGGCTCCTTCACTTGGAACAACAGAAGGACTGGTAATCAGCAGATTGCCTCAAAACTGGATCGATTTCTCATTTTGGACAATGCCATCTATTTGGGGGGAGACGTTTCTGCTCCGATACTTCCGTTGGCAGGTTCGGACCATTGGCCTATTTCGCTTCATTGGCAAAATATTGGCACCCAATTCAAAAGGCCTTTCAAATTTTAGGCCTTCTGGCTCTCTCATCCCTCATTCAAATCCATGGTCAACACTTCTTGGAAAATTTTCACTCAACCAGAAGGATCGAAAATGTTCCAGTTCCAGCAAAAGCTTAAACATCTCAAATTCCTCATCAAAAATTGAAACTCTTCGGTCTTTGGGAACATATTCCAGGAGATAAAGATACTCGAGAACAAAATGGAAGAAATTTAGCAAAAAATCATCCACGAAGGAAGAACAAATTTCTTGGCTTCCAAAGAATAGGACCTACAGAAGCAGCTGGAGGAGAGGCACAAGCAAGAGGAAATCCTTTGGAGACAAAAATCTAGAATATGCTGGTTAAAGGAAGGTGAAAGAAACACAAAATTATTCCATAGCTCAATAGTTCAAAGAATAATGCAAAATTGCATCACCCACATCACCAACCAGCAAGGAGAACAAGTGGAGCAACATGAGGAGATTGAGCAAGTGCTTCTGGAACACTTTAAAAGCATACAGCAAGAAGAGTTCACTATAGATAGGCAACCGACCATCGAAAAAATAACCCAGTTGATCCCCAAGCTAGTAAACGCCGAGCACAATCAGATGTTATTGTGCCCAGTTTCCCTTCAGGAGGTTGAAACAGCGATGGCTCAATCTAAGGAAGGCAAGGCTCCAGGTCCCGATGGTTTCACCTCAAACTTTTTTCATCATTTTTGGGATCTCATCAAAATGGAAGTCTGGTAGCTAGTAGAGGAATCAAGAGCTTCACATTGGCTTCTCCCCTCTCTCAATGCAACTTTCATAGCACTGGTTCCAAAAGAAGAGCACCCAAGTACTCCAGAAAAATACAGACCCATTGCTCTCTGCAATGTGATCTACAAAGTCATATCGAAAGTCTTAGCCAATTGACTCAAGCCTCTTCTTCCACTTCTAATCTTGCCTGAGGAAACTAGATATGTGGAATGATGTCAAATAATGGATGGCATCATTTTAACTCATGATGTCATTCATTCCTTAAAGAGTGCCAAGAAGCTAGGTATGCTCCTTAAAATTGATCTTTCTAAGGCTTTTGATAAATTATGTTGGCGTTACATTCAACACATCTTGAGCACTTTTGGCTTATATCAGATGTGGATAAGATGGATAATGAGCCTCATCACAACCCCCTTGTATTCCATCCTCATCAATGGTATTCCCTCCACTCCTTTCACCCCCTCCACAGGCATTAGACAAGGGGATCCTCTATCCCCCTTTATTTTTGTTCTCATGGCTGAAGGCCTCAGCAGACTTATCCATCATGCTGTCCATACCTGAAAATTACGTGGCATCTTCCTTCATGACTCTCTCACTACAACCCACCAACAATTTGTAGATAATAATATGCTCTTTGGTTACCCCTCTTCCCAAGAAGCTCGTTCCTTTAAAGCCATCTTGAACCTTTTTTCTGTAGCCTTAGGTATGTCCATCAATGAATCCAAATCCCAGCTCTTCTTCTTTAATACTCCTCCCCAAACCTAAGCCAACATTTCCCGAATTCCTGGTTTCTCAATCACCTCCCTCCCTGCCAAGTACTTGGGCACGCCTCTCATAGCTACTACCATTAAACACTCTTCCTGGAACCTTCTCTTGGAAAAAATGGAAGCCCGACTCTCTTCTTGGACTTTCAAAGCTCTCAATCTGGCAAGCAGACTCATTCTCATCAAAGCTGTGTTGCAATCCATGCCCCTCTATCTCTTCTCTGTTCTTGCAGCACCGAAATGGGTTCTCAAACGGATCAAGATTTTGCAACGTAGATTCCTTTGGGGGTCCTCAGGCCAAAATCGGGAATGGGCCTTAGTCAACTGGAACACGGTTTTCTCCCCAAAAGAAGCAGGGGGACTCGGTCTCAGAAATCCTCTTCACAGCAACGAAGTCATGGGAGCTCGTATTTGGTGGAAATGGCTCTCAAATCCACACATGCCCTGGGCCAAACTTTGGACAGCCAAGTATGCCAATAATAGAGCTCCTAAAGATCTGATCAGGCTCTCCCCAGAAAATGCTGGCTCCCTTATCTGGAATGTAGCCAAACAGCATTTTGCTCTCATACAACAACATAGCTTCTGGGAAATACGCAATGGGCACACAAACAAATTTTGGGTAGAATCCTGGCAGAAAAACCCAAAGCTGATTGATACTATCAACTTCACCAACGACGGAAGCATCACTGGACCTGAGGAAGTCAAAGTCAGCCAGTTCTGGCTCCGCACAAGCTGCAATGAATTCAGACAATTGAAGGACCCAACTCATATCATTCCTCACGCTTAGGACGAAACATGGGAAGCACTCAGTGAGGAACTACAATGCAGGAAAATCAGATGCTCGGAGGACCCAGATATTCTACGATGGGGATACTCGACTAGGGTCATGTTCTCAACAAAAGAGGCCTTCTCTCTCATGCATCCTGTACCTCTCCCCCGTGACCCACTGTGGCAATTTTTTTGGGCTCCTGGTACTTGGCCAAAAGTCTCAATGTTTCTCTGGTTACTCAGTCACAAAAGAATCCTCACTTGGGACAACCTGCTCAAAAGAGGATTCTTTGGTCCTTCACAATGTCCAAACTGCAAAAAAAGTAACGAAACAATTCAACACCTCATGATCTCCTGTAAGCTAGCTAGCACTCTTTGGTAGAAAATATGTTTCAGGTGTCAAAAAAGTAAGCCGAATGGGGACTTAAATAACATCATATGCAACTGGCCCAGGCATCCTTACAACAGCTCTCTTCTCAATACTCTTTGGCAATTCATTCCGGGACTTCTCTTTTGGTCTCTTTCGAAAGAGAGAAACAAGAGAATATTCAAAAATCAAACCACTCCTTTGGACACCATTTGGAAAAATTTCAGTAATAACCTCCAAGAGTCTCTTGCTCTCAACTCCTGGCAGGAAGAGGACCTTCCCAAACAGCCAAAGGAAATCACCATTTGGAAAAACTGGCAGCTCAAAATCTCGACCATCTCCATCTCCAATAGTCGGAAGACTCCTGATTCCCCGCTTCATTGGACTCCTCCTCCACCAGGGATCATCAAGCTGAACTTTGATGGAGCCTCAAAAGGCAATCCAGGACAAGTTGGATTTGGTGGCATCTTCAGAAATTCCAAAGGAGACGTCCTTGCTATCTACTTCGGCTCCATAGGATGGGACACCAACAACTCAGTAGAACTGGAAGGGATTTGGCAAGGGCTGAATTTAATTCATCTCCACAACTTCTCCCCTACCATCATTGAAGGGGACTCCCAGATTCTCATCAATATGGCCAACCAGCTACTTCAGGGCACCAGTTCAGCGAAAGAAGCCACAAGTTGGCGAATGGCTACCAGAATTGAAAGAATAAGCAACTGGATGAAAAACAACCAGGAAATCTCCTTCACCCATACCGAAAGGGAAGGTAACAAAGTGGAAGATCTCCTAGCTAATCTAGGAGTCGATAGCATCAATACTCTCCATCATGGCCCCCTTAAAATCATCCATGACATAGAGCTTCTATAGAATTGCATCAAGCTGGTGCACAATGATCGCCCAGTTCTGGATGCGGATGGTAGTGCGGTTTGATGGGACGTCAGTCCCCAGACACATCCCAAGGAGGCTTACATGGGGTGGCCATATGGCCCCCTGCTGCTCCATTAACCTCACAATTAATCAGCCAGCTCCCTCATTTACTCTCCCTCGCTGGCGCATTCTTCTTCCCGTCCTGCTCAGTTGGTTAACAATGGCTTTCGTCTCGGGCAGTCTAGATTGTTATTATTCCTCTTGCCGCTCTCTGCATCCCCAGTGGAGCTCTTGCCCTGCTGCTTGTGCCAAGCCAAGCGCTCGCACACAGATGGGGAGACACTGCTCTCTTTTGAGTTGTTTGGAAACTACACTTGGTTATCATTTTTCCCAAAGCGCCTTCTGCTGCTCCAATTCCTGTCTGCAATCTCATTTTGTCAATCACGGTGGGTTTCCTCCAGCCCATTCCTGTTATTTTTGTCTCAGGCAGCCTCAAACTATTGCATTCGCCATGCCAAGGCTCCGTCATCGAATGCAGTGTCGTCGGGGTTTGAGTCGAGGCCGGTCTGCACACTCACGTCCCTCTACTAGTTCAAATGTAGAGACCTCCTCTGAGGACGTTGAGTGGGGGCGTTATCCAAGCACCCACAGCTACAGAGGTCGTGCTAGCCATCCTGGAAATGCACGCGCAGCTTAGCCCTCCCTGCCTCCTTTTGCTGATCCGCCTAGACCTGTCTCCCCTGACTCTCGTGCTTCTGACAGTCACGCTCTGCGTCAAACCTCTGAGAGGGCAGAATTCCGCTTTGAATGCTCCTTCAATCAGATCATTGTCACTACCTTTGTTACTGTCACCCTAAGAGAAGAAATGCCTCACTGTCTTCCTCCTATGCCCGATCCAACTCCCCCTCCCCTTGGCCTTAATCCCGTTTTGGTTGCGAATTTTCCTGAGAAACCGGTCGCGCCCCCAGGTTCAGCACCTTCTGACCTGGGTAAGCAACCCATGCAAGTGGACGCGGGCATCACAAGCAAGGATGGAGAATAGAAAGAAGATGTTGAAAATCCGAAGGATGAGTACTGGTGTCACATAGTGGAGGAGCCGCCTTCTCCAGCTCACGCGCAGTAATTCCCGTCTATCTTGGTTCAACATGGTACATTCGTTCTACTGTTTTGGGAGATTCATTGATTTTCTTTGGTTTTCTACAGCAGCAACAACTGCATTCTACTCTAGTCTTTTTTGTTTTCGTATGTTAAATGCAATGAACAATGAGTCGGTTTCCCTCTCAAGGGCGACGAAACTCCTCTTAAAAGAACTGGTTTCCCACTCACGGCAGTTCGTTATTTTGTTAAAGCACGGACATCAAGCCCAGTCTTCAGGCTCCCATAGTTGAACTGAGGCAGTTTTGTAACAGTATGTTTTCATAAATAGAATTAGTATAATTTAGAAAAAAAAAATATGGATGGTTTATAAGAAAAAATAAAAAGATACATAAAAGAATAAATGGAAGGATGGAAGGGGTTTGACAAAGTTTCTATAAGAAATGCTTCCCAGTGGTGATAAGGTATTCCATGAAACTCGTGATGAGAACAAAAGGAATGTGAATCATGACTTTAGAGACTCCAAATCTAGATTGAAGACCCACCATAGTCCAAAGATTGATATGAGGAATTTTGATGGAAACGATCCAATAACATGGATACCATAGATGGAACAATTATTTCATATACATGATATGAAACAAACACAAAAGGTATGCATTTCATTTTTATATTTAGAACCCAATTATTTTGTGCGGTATCAATGGTTTTGTTATCATAAATCACTTATGACTTGGACAATTTTTATGGCGGAATTTATAACACATTATGAAGATATAAATAGAAATATCTTATTTATCCAATTGATAAATATCAAACCGTAGGGGCTCAGTTGCAGATCACATTGAGAATTTATAAATAATTGAATATCAAGGTAAATGATATTCCAAAGGACCATCTGATTGATGCCTTCATAGGGACTTTAAAGGATAACATCCAACATGAGGTTCTCCTTTTTGAACCTAAGTCATTGGAGAATTAATCCATTTAGGGTGGAAATAAATGTTTAAAGAAAAATTATGGCAACAAGGAGGTCTACCACTCATGACTATAAATATGGAAGTGTTTCCACTCCCACCCTCCCATAACCTGCAAGGTTGACATCATAACAACTAGAAGAAAAAAAAGAAAAATGACTTTGTTACATTTGTGATAAAAAATTCACTAAAGGTCATAATTGTCATGAGAATAAATTATTTTACATACATTGTGAAGAGGAGGAAGAAAAGGAACAAGAAACATCAAAAGAACATTATTTACACTAAGAACCGACCCCAGGGGTTGAAAAATTAGAATAAATCCAACCATAGCATGTAATGGATTGGCGAGAATTTTCACTACTCAAACTCTCAAGATAGAAGGATATATCAAGAAAAAAAGGTAATAGTTCTCACTGATTCAGGTAGTACCCATAATTTTATTCATTATATGATATCCAAGGATTTGAATTTCTTTCAATATTCAAAACCAGAGTATCAAGTGATGGTTGCAGATGAAGGAACTATAAATTTGTCAAGAAAGTGCCATAACATCAATCTAACTATGAGTAAATATGTATTGAATAGACCAATGCTTTCCATTCCAATTGGTGGTGTTGATGTTGTATTAGGAGTCCAATGGTTACAATATTTGGGACAATAGATTTTAATTTTCAAGAATTTTTCTTGAAATTATTCTAGGAAGGAAAAAAATTGAATTAAGGGGTATTACATGGAAACCTGGGAAGATAATAAACTCTAATGGCATGACAAAAATTTTGAAGGAACAATGATAAGTAATTGCACAATTAATATCACTAGATGTTTAAACATCCAAGTCATCCATTTCTCCATATCTCCAAAGATTCCTTGACAATCATTCCAAGGTATTTGACACTCCCAAAGGTATCCCACCTATTCACGATCATGATCATTATATTCAATTAATTCTAGTAAGTGTTCCTCCAAATATCATAACTTATAGATATCCCTATTTCCAAAAAAGTAAAATTGAATGTATGGTTTCATAACTGCTAAATTAGCTCACCTTTAAAGATAAATTTCCCATTGCTATCACCTTTGAATTGTTGGATGAATTACATGGAGAAATTTATTTCACAAAATTGGATCTGTGTTTAGGATATCATCAAATTATAATGAAGATAAGAGACATTATAAGAAAAACATTTAAAACTCATGAAGGTCATTATGAATTTTGGTCATTCCTTTGGCTTTACAAATGCACCTTATGCATTTCAAGGTTTGATGAATTCCACTTTTAAACCCTTATAAAATTTTTGTTAGTATTTTTTGATGATACACTAGTCTATAAAAAGTTTTGGAAAGATCATGTTCAACATGTTAACAAGGTGCTAAAACTATTAGAGGAGAAATAATGTATGCAAAACCCTCAAGATGTTTCTTTGGGGTACAAAAGGTGGAATATTTGGGTCATATTGTCTTTGATGAGGGTGTTAAGGTATACCCTAAAAAAATTAAAGCCATCAAGGAATGTAAAATACCACAACCGTAAGGCATTTTCAAGGATTTCTCAGGTTGACAGGGTATTATCGCAAGATTGCTATGAATTATGGGGAAATAGCAACACCTCTAACAACATTATTGAAGAAAGAATAATTTTGTTGGGCTACAAAAGAAACTAAGGCCTTTGAACATCTTAAAAAGGAAATATGTCGAGCTCTGGTCTTAGCTGCACCAAACTTCACAAAAACCTTTATTGTTGAGTGTGATGCCTCAGGAAATGACATTGGTGTGATTTTAATGCAAGACGAAAGACCCATTTCTTTTGAAAGTCCTCTAATCAAGGGAAATAATTTACATAAACCTATTTATGAGAAGGAAATGTTGTAAATAATACATTCTTTGAAGAAATGACGTCCTTACCTAATGGGAAGACACTTCAAGGTAAAAAATATCATGACAATATTAAATAATTCTTGAAACAAAGATTATATTCAGAATAGAAACACAAATGGGTCACAAATATGTTGGGTTATGACTTTGAAATATTATATAAAAAAGGGAAGCAAAATTTTGTTGTATATGCACTATCACGAATGGATGATTATTTGGAGGCATTGCTCTATGCCACTGGTATTATCCAACCCGATTGGATAAATGAAACAAGGGATGAATGGAAGAATGATGAGGATGTTTGGACACTCTTTCAAAATTTACAGCAAGATCCTAGTGAATTTGATACATTTATCTGGAAAAATGATTCACTGTGGTACAAATATCACTTATATATATGTAAGAAATCCCAACTCAAACAAAAGGTTCTTTTGGAATTGCACATCTCTCCTATAGAATGGAACTTGGGATTTTTAAGAGGTTACCACAAGGTCAAGATGCAAATTTTTTGGGAAGGCCTTAAACATGATGTTTAGAAGTTTGTAGTAGAATGTTTGGTTTGAAAACAAAACAAAGTTGAGAGAATTAAGACCCCGAGTTTTTTACAACCATTAGCCATTCCAAGTCAACATTGGGAGGAGGTCTCAATGAATTTTATCATGGATCTACCCAAGTTTTAAGGAAAGAGGTCATCGTGGTGGTAGTTATTAGACTTACCAAGTATGCACACTTTTTTGCATTATCTCATCCATTCAAAGCCAGTACAATCACTACTGCATTTGTGGAAACAATTCAAAAGATACATGGAAACCCAAATATTATTGTAAGTGATAAAGATCCCATTTTCATCAGAATTTTTTGGACATAATTATTTTCTTGCCTTGGCACTCAATTGGCTCATAGTTCATATTATCATCCCTATCTAATGGGAAAACTGAGATAGTGAACAAATGTTTGGAAGTATATCTTCGTTGTTTTGTATCTGATAAACAAACACATTGGATCAAGTGGTTACCTTTGGAAGAATGGTGTTGTAATACTTCCTTCAATACCATAGAAAAAATGACCTTGTCTATGGCACTTTATGGATATCATCCACCATACATCAAATCATCTCTAAGAGGAAATTCTAAGGTTCAAGTAGTGGAATATCACATCAAACATCAATAACAAGTTCTCCAACTCCTAAAGGATAACTTGACTCTAGTGCAAAATCGAATGAAACAACAAGAAGATCAACATCGTAGTGAAAGAAGTTTTGACGTGGGTGATTGAGTATTTTTATGGCTACAAGAATATAGACAAATGTCCCTCAAGAAAGCTAAGAAGGATAATAAATTCTCACCCAAGTACTATGTCCTTTACAAGGAATTGCAAAATATTGGTACTATTGTATACAATTTGGAGTTGCATGTATCTTCACGAGTACACCCAGTTTTTCGTATTTCATGCTTAAATAAGGTTTTAGGTAACAAGCTCCCAATTCAAACTATATTGCTAGAACTTGACGAGGAAGGAAAATTATATTGGATTCAGAAAAAATCATGGAAACAAGAATTCAGAAGCTACAAAATCAATCAATTTCAGAGTATCTCATTAAGTATAATAACTTACCTACTAAATATTCCACATGGGAGGATAAGTATTGTATTTAGAAACATCCATAACTACTCAATTGTTGAGGAAAACAATTTTTTGAAGGAGAGGGGTATGTTAGGTCTGTATAATACTAGTGTAGCCCCTATATTTTTATTGATGTACCCCATTGAAGCCCACTATTGTTATTGTTGTGTCCTTATATTATTATTGTTATGTAGGCACTAATTATATTTTGACCCTATAGACTCATGGATAAAAATTGTTCGAAATGATGTTAAACATAAAATATCTTGATGTTAAACATAAAATGATGTTAAACATAAAATATCTTGACTCTAAACAACCCTAAAATTGTAATTATTTTCAACCATAACATTAAAGAATCATCGAAGAATTTTACATTTATGTTATGTAAAAGGAGGTTTACCCCTTGAAGTGGATTATTATCAAGTCAGTGATCTATATTTTCTTATGTTTCTACATTATTTTGATACATATACATAAAATTTAAACATGCCCATTGTGGGAGGGAAAAAATTGAACTGTGATTATATCTTCCTGACTCAGTTAATTCATACAAGCTGTCATGTCATGTGGAATTACAATTTCCTTCTAATTTAATTAAGGGAAAAATTAAATTAGAAGCCTTTCTTGTTGCCAATTTCAACCCTCGCTCTCAAAATGAAAGGGATTGTCTACTACCCTGATCCTTCTTATGTGGAACTCAAATTCTATTGTTGACCGTGCTTTTTTCAAGATGTCTACATCTTGATCCTTCGTGGGAATGTACTCTAATGACATAATCCACCTATGCACACAATCTTTGAGATGATGATACAGAATATCAATATTCTTGTACTTGTCATGAAAAAGTGGATTAAATGAGAGTTTGATGCAACTCTGGTTATCACAATAAATCACTGTGGGATCCATATGCCGACCAAACAAACCAAAAAGAATCTTCCTCATCCAGATGACCTCACATGCTTCCTGACTGGTTGTCATGTACTCTTCCTCTGCTAAATCGAGTGCAACTGATCTTTATTTCCTGCTGTACCAGGAAAGTGCTGCTTATCCCATGCTGAAGATTCCCCCTGATGTTCTCTTCATTTTGGATGGACTCCCTACCCAATATGCATGTATGAAGCCTTGAAGCTTCACTCCTTATGTCTCTTTGTACAATACAATTTTCCGAAAAAAAAGGAGTTGGCTTTGAATCTACAATATCTCCCTCATCCAAAATCTGATTCAGCATATGTTTTTTTTTTAAATTTGGGTATTTCTTCACAAGGAATCCATATATGTTATTTTTGTTTGAAATTTTTTCACAAAGAATTTCATATCTACACTACAAACTTGCTGCCAAAAAATTATCGCTCTGATACCATGTAGGGAATCCACATAGATTCAACTAATCTTGTAATATGTTAAAAAAATATATTGAATCAATTCTACAAATTGCGAAAACCAGTTACAATCACATAATCACATGAAAAATAAAGATAAAGAATTTCAATCGCACAACAAAAATATGTATCTCGGGAAAGCCTCAACTAAAATCTCTAATATTTGTATATTGTATTAACTCAATAATATGAACAATAAAATGTTATTTCCCTTCCTGAGAAACCTCTACAATATATTTGATTGTCTCACTCTGATCCCAACAAGAATGGTCTGATACTTAACCAAATTCTTGCTTTGGGTTTCTCAGCCTTGCTTACGCATTCTTGGAGTAATTGAGCCCCTATTAATTAGGAAATTCCCAATAATTTATTTCGCAATTCATCTAAGTCGTCTTGTTAACCTCATGTGTGACCTGTATAATTTTCTAATTATACAACTAATAGTTCTCTTCCCTTAACTCCAATCTCAACTGAGCATTCCTTAGAACAGACATGCAAGAACTATTTATAGCAAATTATCAATTATATAATTGATAATTTCATGTGAATTTAATCAAATATAATTCACTGGATCTATCACTAGCTCATCTCTTAATTAGAACTATTTAAACTGATTTTAACTCAAATAATTGAGTTAACTAATTACAACTCAAAATAAACTGCAACTGGACCCCCTGAACCTTAGGGATAACTCTACATGCCTCCAATTTTACCCTGAACTCTAATTGACTGAGATAAAAAAGTCTTCCTGACTCATTTAATTCGTACAAGATATCATGTGATGTGGAATTACAAGTTTCTTCTAATTTAATTAAGGGAAAATTAAATTAGAGGTCTTTCTTGTTTCCAATTTCAACATGGCATATTCGCCAATGGGCATAAATTTAGGTCCATACCTTATATTTTGATGAAATTTATATCATTGGAAAGCTCTTGATGAACAAAAAATGATGGTGGTCTGATAAGTGATTTTTAAGACAATCAAAGAAAGAAAAATTATAATAACCCCATCACCATAAAGTAACCTTGGAATTTGAGCCTAGATACACCATATCCTTAATCAAATATTAAGAGATTGGGTATGTTATATTTAATATATGATTAAATCACTTTTCTACGATTGTCTATTGTGTTTATATTTGTTTTGAGAAAATTTTGTACCCTAGGTTCACCTTATCAAAGTTGATATGAAATGAATGTGGATCTAAATACAAATCGGTGCAAGGAATATCTAATTCAAATATTCTTCTATTACTTAAGCCAATTACATTCAATATCTTCCATATACCATTTTATAAGAGAAAAAAATACATGTAATTGGAAGACATTAAGAAATCCATGAATATTAATATGTTTCCTTTTCCTTCCAATTTATCTTGGATCGACTACAAATTTTTGGGTATTGCTTTAAATATTTCCTTATTTTACTATTCTACATTCATGAAATAAGGGAACAAATTTAAATTCTATAGTTAAGCTTGCTAAGCTCTTCTAAATAACTTAAGGCATTCCTTTTTCCCTATATATTTCTTAAGCCATTCATAACTTCATTACAAACAAGAAGGGCTGCGGGGCAGCAAGTCCCTGCCGCCAGTTGGTCAAAAATCTAATGTTGCTCAAGCTTGTGTGCTATTTCACTACCTTTAGTTCAACTATGAACTTCTGTTTCACTAACTTTAGTTCAACTGTGAACTTGTCATCCAATTAGTCCAGGTGGTGGGGTAGAAAATCTGACCCGAACAGCTAGTGTTGTCTTTTCCAACTGTCTATCAATTTGATAAAAAAAAAACTTATGAGATGCGATTTTCTTGATTCGAGCCGAAGAATCAAGTTCGAATCAGCTGATACAAACTTCATGGTGGTGGGAGCTTTGCTCATCGTCTTTCTATCATGTCGTGTGCGGCTTGTTGTTTCCTTTGTAAACCTATTAGGCCATATGAAGTCTATAGAGGTAGAGGTAGCTTGTGTGTTGTTTCACTACGTTTAGTTCAATTGTGAACTAGTCATCTAATTTTTGGCTTGTTCATAGTTAAACTGTGAACAACACATTCATGATATATTTTGTGCACTAGAATGTATTTCCCTTGAGTCTAAGATTATTTTCAATTTATTTTCATCTTAGCAAGAAGAATTCCATTACACTTTGCTTCAACCTGCAAATATAGTATAGTTCGTTAGTTAGTTCATTCTCCTATGACTAGATTGACCCAGAGCGGATGGCCAAGAGAGATAGGCTCTACGTTTCTTTGGCTTTGAATTGGGTTCATCTATCATTTTCGTTGAAATGCATTTATTTTTTAATACAATAACTCAACCAGGAAAATATTAAGCACCATAGTACGCTTCATGATTTACATATAAGAACATTGATATGAAATGGTTTCTGTGAATACAAATTTAAGAAGAAATGTGTACTTATTTTCTGCTGTCACTGCTTCCCACCACATGTTGTAACTGCCATGAAATCTCCATAACTGATATTCGCCCAAGAACTGACACTTGTAATATCATGTAATTTTTTTTATTTTAAATCTGATATTATTTTCCATGTTTTCAGCTAAATTTCACTGTCCAACACTTGAATTGGGATAAGGATAGTGGGACATCTCTATTTGAGATCCAATTATAATGACAAAAATCCAAATGAAAGTTGGTAGTTTGCAGTCAGATAACCGAGAGGGTGGTGGAGAAAAGAAAGAAGGTCCAAGCATAAATGGCTTCAAGCGGAAATGATGATGATGTCTGCAAGCATGGTAAAAAGGTACCCTGCAGTATAGAGAATGAATGCAAAAGGATATGCCTTGTCTATAAAATCTACCCTACAGTACAAAGGATGAACGCAAAAGGATATGTCTTGTCTATAAAATCTTCAAATGTTTCTACAGAATCACTGAGAAAATGCATCCAAGCCATCACCAGGAAGACCCCTGTAAATGTGGCCATAAAAACTATGATGAGACACCAGATTTTAAAAATAATTAGGCCTTTTTCTCTCAATTTTGGGCTATGTTTGGAACTTACATCATCACTGCCTTCGTGGGCTATGAAAAATGGAATCAGGCCGCAATTGATTATGAGCATAACTGCACTTTTAGTTGTTGTAGCAGCCATGGCTGTTGAGATTGTGCTAAATTTCATGGTTCTCCTGGCTTCTTGGTGTAATGGGAATTTTGGGTCTGCTAACCTTAGGGAACCGCCATAAATCCCAAACACCTAAGTTTGTAACCAGGGTTGCCAATCCATTTGCTACCATGAAACCGGACTAGCAAGCACTGGCAGCCTAAATAGATAAAGAAAAATATTTCTATTATTGAAGCAGCAAACTAAATTGAAATTTATTTTGTGCCATCATTGAAGGCGATTTCCTGAATTCCAACGGTTAATAGCCTCGCTATGAGCTAGTACTTGGATTACAAAGGAAAAGTAGTGCGACCTCCCTCCATGTACATTTTTCATTCCATGCATAGACATGTTCGAGGGCATTTCACATTATTTGCTCAAGCAAGATGCAGAAACACCAGCTTAATATGTGCAGGAAGGCAATACAACAATTTAGGAAATAAGAAAAGAAAACACCATTAGTTATTAATGAGAAATGATACAATATTATATACCTATATATGGAGTCAATTTTTGCTAATGGTTAGGTTTTCAAGTTTACTGCGCATTAAAAACCATAAATAATGTGATGTAGGTTGAGAGAAACTTAAATTGCATACACTTTGTGCATATTTATGGAAACAAAAAAATTGCAGAGAGACTTTAGAAATCCACTTTCATAACCTAGAAACATATCACACATCATGCCATTGACTCTAGGAATATCTCCATCCTCTATATTGCTAACCAAAAAATCCAAATCCATGTAAACATAATCAATTGGGGAATACAAATTGGTCTTTGTAGAGATATCACTCTCTTTGTACAGATAACGCTTCCCATGCCAACTGAGAAAACTGACTCTAGGAATCTCTCCATCCTCTATATTGCTAACTAGAAAATCCAAATCCATGTAAACATAACCAACTTGGGAATACAAATTGGTCTTTGTACAGATAACGCTCTCTTTGTACAAATAACGCTTCCCATGCCAACTGAGAAAACCAACATAACATGATAACAACAAATAGACTTAATACAGACATACAAATGCAACAACCTAACCTATATTGATCGACATAGCTTACTGGAGCCTCAAACCTATTTCATTCATGGCAATGGCCTAGAGTACCAGTTGGGCATTAACAGTACAACAATGTCTAAATAATTTTATTGCAACTTGGAGAAAACATAGGAAAATCCAAGAACACTTTATCTATAAACATAAGCTTTGTAAATACTATTTGATCTCAGTATTGCAAGGCTGCCACAACTTCGAATCGTGGCTCTTTGGGAAGAAATTCTGCTGAGCATAAAAATTCATGTAATCAACATAAACTTTGGGTATAGTGATAGATCTGAGGCTTCCTTGAGGCTTCCTTCGGCTGTAAGAGTAACTGTGGAGTAGGGGAAATGACTGCATCAAATGATGGATTGTAAAATGATAGAATGTTACAGCAACAAGAAGATCATTACAACAACAAGAAGATGCAGAAACAAGGTCCTGACAACAATACCATGGAAGGGCAAGGGTTCAAAACGCCCAATTTCATTTCAAGAAATCCTTTCGAGCATTTCTGCATTCATCCCCGGCTTCGATGAGTTGTCGTTGTAAGCCTCCTCATTGTTTTTGTAAGCTTGTTGCAAGGTGGTGTAAGTGACACCAACATGTGCATGGACACATATATAGCACTCTTATGTATAAGAATTTAATGTCTTCAAATAATTCTAGCATTAGCTTAGCTATCATTTAAGTTTTCTAAAATATGAAACAAATTCGTAATTTAATCTATGTTTCTACCTCCCTGCCTCGAGAAGAGGCCAAATAAGACGTTGGTTTAAAAACTTTGGTTAGAGCTGATCAACAATCAACTTATATTTAAAATAATTTGGTTATAAGTGATGGACTTTGATTAAAAAATAACCGAGACTAATGCTAACTTCCTCAAACCGATTACAATAGTCCCAGCCGTGCCTACGGCCAGGACTAATAAAGTACAATTCAACGACTATTTTTTCTTGGAATATAAATCATGCTTTTATACGAACCTTTCTTGTTATGTTCTTAAAGGTTTCTCATCCTTATACATATTAATACCAATATCTACTAAGGTTTGTTTAGATTCCATCCAATGATACCTAAGAATGTGACAAATTTTATTTAATTTTTTACAATAAGCTATGAATAATTTTATTAGACAAATTCTTTTAGCGATATCTTAGTTATAAACCCGTTAAAGTTGTAAGATGATAATTCCATATTATTAAAGCTTATTATTGAACTAGTTACATAGATAAAAATCATTCGAAAGTCTTACTTCCTAGGTTGATGTTTTGGAACATGTAAAAATTGAATGCAGGAAATAGTTTCTTTTGAAAATGAGCTTTAATTTTATTTTTAATTTAGTATAAAAAAACCATTTTTTGATTTTATTTTTCTCACACTGTAGTTAATGGACACAAACTTATCTAATTAAAAATAATTGCAAACAAGAGCCACGTGGTGGCATGTCACTTCTCATTTGTATACATCGTTCATGTGCATTTAGTTTTTAGTCTATGTAGTTATAATGTTATTTGTGTAAAATAATATGAAATTATAGCTAAAGGCCATATATACAAGGAAACTATAATAAAAACTAATTCCAAACTATTGCATTTCAATTTATAATTTCAAAATATTAAAATTTAATTTCTTTTTTTTTTAATTTTGTAGAGTAGTCTTAATTAAAGAAAAAAACATGAGCTTTTGATAATATATATATATATATATATATAGATATATTTATTTATTTATTTCAAGGTATTTTTATTAGTTTTTTTTTTTTCAATAATTACTTTTAACTAGTTTTTTGCAAAATGGCATTTGTGTCTTCGTTTATTTTTATTTAAATAGGTGACAACATTGCAGGACTTTGTTTTATTGATAGAAAATGTATTTCTTAAAACAAATCAGTCAACAAATAGAGTTGTTTGACATTTGTTTCACTTTGTATTAGATCAATGAACAATAATAGACACTAGAAAAGGATTTTCCTGATTATTAGTGTTCATGAGTTTTATTTTCTATGTGAAAATTTCAACAAAGGTTTTGGTATGAGTTTCTTTGTAAAATGAATGTACATATGTTGTAATATTTGGAATAGTAGAAAAAAAAAGGGACACTAAGTCTAAGGACATGGGTTGTGAAACTAGGAATGCGAAATTTGTGGTGAGGATGATATAGCTTATTGTGAAAAGAAGAGAGTTGAGCTTGACAATAGGAATTAAATGATAATTTTTTCATGGTTTAAAGGAGATGGTTCCTGATATTTAATGGTATGAGGAAAATATTCAGGGCCATGTTTATTTGAGATAATACAAAGAGAAAATGGGAACATAATTTATGGAGTCATTTCAAGATCAGGGATGCAATAATAAAGGAGGGTTATGAAAGTATGGATATTATTTCGAATTAATGTGTAATTCTCCATTTTTTTGTAGTTGATATGGCTAAATAACACATTTATTTTTTATTTCTCTTTGTACTCAACTTCTAAAAAAACAATTCTCACGAACTCTGCTTGAGCTGGAAAAGAAACATATGTTCTAAACGCACCTATTTTGTTAGAACAAGAGCCTTGTGACTCTGCGTTCTCTAGATGTTGTTGTATTTAGAACTAAATACTTGACATAATTGAATACACAAACATAGAAATTGATAGAGTATATTTTGACAAAATGTGCAAGTATTTGGTCAACTTCTTCTGTTATGTTTGTGTATAATAACTCTTCTACTAGAAATCTAGGCACACCCAATGTGGAAGCAAGGCTTAACATGGAATCTATTGTCACATTGTGCTTGATCTTATAGGCATAATTTTTTCCATGTATATAATGACATACATATAGTACGAGAAAAAATAGTGCAACAAAAACTAGTGGAATGTATTTTCTTGAGGAAACATGTACAACAGTGCCTAGAAGAACATTAAATTTACTTTGCCATAAACAATCATAAACATTTTTATAGGAAATAGATGACTCAGCCATATTATAAGAATTATCAATGTGAACAAACATCAAGGTGGAACTAAAACTGCAAGAATTGATATGCTTGTATGCAATTTATGCTCAAGAGGTGACAAGAATCCCCTTATGATAAGTTAGTATGTGGTTAAACAAAGTTCCATACATATATATATACATACATACATACATACATACATACATACATACATACATACATACATACATACATACATACATACATACATACATACACATACATACATACATACATACATACATACATACATACATATATATATATATATATATATATATATATATATATATTGGGTGTGCTATGGTTGTATACCATTTGTAACAAAGGCCTTGGTTATGGTTTTTTTAAAGAATATGCATGGATAAATGTGTCATATTCTTATATGCAAAAGTAAATAATTTAATATAGAAAAAAAAATAGTAAATGCAGAGTGTTTGAATTTCAGACTGAAAAGGAGTCTTATAAAGATTTTTCCTAAATTCTCAATGATATCATCAGTAATTCCATAAGTGAAATTAAGCACCTCAAGGATATGTTTTCCAAAAAAATATCTCTTAAAATAAATGAGTTCTGAGACCATTTGTATTACTCCACAAATCTATAACATAGACAATTTGTTTGCTAGACCGAGTCAATGTGTACATAAGGATACATGTTTACAAAAAAATTGTCTTGACATGGGAAGAATATATGAGAGGTGAAGAAAATGTTCTCACGTGGATTATGTCTTATTACAGAACTTGCATAGGATTTAGCCTTTTTCGTGCATGAACCTCCATTCTCGCCACAGGGAACATGGAAATGGGGGTCACAAGCCCTTGTCAATAGCCAAATTCTTTGGCTACTCATGAGAAATATCGATAAGCTAATGAGAGATTTCAAGAGCATATTTCAGTAGTTGGTGCATGTCATTGATGTGAAAGCCCAATATCAGGTGATGGCACACTTTTTTTAGATAAGAGCTGCAAGAGAACCTACATCATTATGGTAGGAATTTTTTATCTGAAGGTGGCGAAGCGCCTTGAGATAGTAAATTCCTCATTGTAGCTATCAACCCAAGCTCAGAATGGGTAACAACATGGAACATATTAGTATGTATACGAAAAAGTGGCGAAGTGATAGTCTAGATCTACAAGCAAAATCAATCCCTGAGATCAGGCAGAAATTGAGATGATCAGTTGGAGGTAGTTCATGCAGCATCACACTTGGTCTTTTGGAAGAATACATAAATGTCGACTAAAAGCTCTATGTGCCGCAAAGCTAAAGAGACATGACACATCCATCCTTTAATAATAAGAAGAGATGTTCGTTGTGCTACAATGGGACGAAATGTTGAATTTATAGAAAGAATTAGATAAGGTTTATTTTTTTTGAGTTAGAACCATGGGAAAGAAAACTTCTAATTGACACAGTAGAATTTTCCTTTTGTACCATTGAAAATTGCAAATGGGATATCTGTAGGGCTTAAGGAATGAGGTGGGTAACAGAGAGTTGGGGGCACAGTGTAATAGTTGCATAATAGCATAAGAAAAGTGGTGGAAAAATTCATTTGGTGCAATGTTGGGAGGACAGACGCTTTGTGTTCATTGTCAGCCCATGTTGCTAGTCATGTGGTCAAAAGGTCAATTAGTCACGAGGGCACTTTTTATTTTTTTGAAAACGTTTTTTGGATATGATTTCCGACTCAATTTTTGAAAAAAGAAAAAAAATGTTTATGGTATTTTATTTTTCCGGATTTTGTTATTCACGAAAGAGAACAACTTCTTGCACAGCTGATAACAGGAATGAAAATTATTATGTGAATCTTCATATTATATGTCTCATGTCAAAAAATTACAGAACGTATAAATAAAGAAGACTTGATTTTTAATAACTGATTCAGAAAGACTAAAAATTATAAAATTATTGTCCAGAATTTCAATGATATATATATATATATATATATATATATATATATATATATATATATATATATATATATATATATATATATATATATATATATATATATATATATATATATATATATATATATATATATATATATATATATATTGTTCCTATCGCAAAGTTGGGAGGTCGGACAGTCGGGAGATAGGATAGTCGAATGTTTTTTGTTTCATAATTCATTTATTTTATGGTGACCCCAACAACAATATAGTCGGTTGGTTTCGTTAGATCTAGTAGTTCGATTGTTGAGAATGTTGAGGTCGAGTGGTTGGGTAGTTTGAGAGTCACGAATGATGAGGTCGGGAGCTCAGTTACTTTGACGGTCTGGAAATCACGAGGTCGAGAGGTTGTTCTGATTATTTATAATAAACTTCTAGTGACTTTGCATTGTAAGTCACGTGGTTGGAAGGTCAGGTAGTCAGAAAGTACAAGAGGGGATTCATTTATTTTTTATTTTATTGGGCAGATTAAATAGTTTTTTTTTTTTTTGGTAAGTTGGGATATTCTGTTAATTTCGAGAACATAAAGTTACATATGCTATAGGCTGGGTTGGCAAGCTGCGCTTAACTGATCCCAGCCTTTGTTACATTGTTTTCGGGCCACCTCGGGGGAGGAAACTAGCCTATAAAAAACTTAAAACCAAGAAATACATTATGCGCAGTAGCACTGACATATCTAAGAAAACAAAGTAAACGATAACAGAAAGGCCTTGAGGGAAAGCATGAAAAAAAAATAGGAGTACTGTGTAGATACGTAGGCTTTACTTATCATCTTCATAATCACTGTTGGGATTATCCTCCTCAATGGGGCAAGCAGGAGTCTGTGCAGCATCTACCTCTACATCTGCCACACTACACCCGGGAATGCCCACTGCAGCGCAGAGGATGGGGGAGTCTGGGTCTACGCCGTCGGGAACACACGTCCAGATGCCATTGGAGTCCATGAAACAGATGTATGTGTCCTCATATTCCTTCTCTAGAGCCATCAGAGGGACAAAATTTCATTTTTGGGAGTGCGTCTGGGGAGAGATGGTGGACTTCCCCGATCCGCGACCTCCTCTCTGCGTAGCATGCCTGGAGGCTTCTGCATGCTGCTCGAGATCGGGACTCTAACGTGCAAAAGGGCTAGAAGAGGAGCCATCAATTGACTCGAGATGATTATCCTCTCCATGATGATAATGTCCTAGGAGAGCCCCTCTCTGCCCTCCGCGAATAGTGCATTGGCGAAGTCTTGGAGCCATTGCACACCTGGACCGAGGAGAGCAGTTCAGGAGAAAAAGTAACACACAAGGGTGATCAAAACTAGGGCTAAAGGGGAAGAAATATCTTGGGGGAAGATGCGCAGGAGGGATTGTGCTAGTCCAAAGGAGACTACGCAGCTCCACACTAGGATCGGGGCTTCGCAACCTTTTTAAGTCAGTGAGAAGTTAGAGAAATTTGAGGGGGGTGAAAGGCCAAGGTAAAAGGATGAGTAATGAGAGGGGAAGGTAGCTCAACTTTATAAAGGGGAGGGGATGAGTGCCATGAGGATAGCTTTGAATGGGCTTCGCACGTATCTTTTTGTTATGATTGACAACCTAAGCAGGCTCGGGGGAAGGGGTATGGTTGCGGTATTGGTTAATCATGATGGAAATTAATGGTAATAGATGTGAGGTGATGCTCAGGGCATGGTGACGCAGTACCCATCCTCTCATCATAATTTATGGTTATGTGAGTTTCGTGCGAGTGGCTAACGGTATGTGGATCCATAGCAGATGAAGCTCTGCGTGGGAAATATTCGTTATCCTGGTAGAGTGGGATGTGATTGTCACAAGTGTCAAGTCTGTCACCCGCATCCAGGGGGTGCTGATCCTTTTGAATGAGAGTGAGACAGTCCTATCTGAGAGAATCCTCTTCAACCTGTAGTTCACAGTTTCTTTCCACCCATTTGTTCGATAGAAGGTCCGCAAAAAAGTTGGCTTTCCTGAGAATGTTACCAAAAGTGATGGCTCTGTGGTTGTGAAGCAGCAGTTCCAACACCTGAAGCTTGTGGGAAAGTCTCCAGCTGTTGGAAAATTTTGAGGAAGCCATACCTTGGAGGATTCTGGTGGCAACAATCGTTATTATTTGTGAGTCTCCCTCCATTTCTAGAGGGAAGTAGTGAAATTCAATGGCGATTTGTATGCCCTATATTAACCCTTCCAGCTCTGCCAAATTATTATTGTCCCATCCTATGTTCCCATAGTAGATTCTAATAGAATCTCCTTGATAGTTCCTGATAATACCTCTGAAACCTGCATTACCAGGGTTGCCTTTGGATGCTCCATCAAAATTTCATTTAAAGAAGCCATTGGAGGGGGGATACCATGTTTCTGGAGTAGGAGTTCTACCAGCACTTCTGGGATTTATGTCCATGGGGGTGTTTAGACTCATGTGCTTGTTGCTCCATATGTGGAATTCTGCTACCACAGTGGGAAGGTCCTCCTAACTCTAGGCGTATAAGGACAAAGTTTCACTGAGGCTGTTGTGAATCTTGTCCCAGAGCTGATCATGAGTGGAAGCCTTTTCGTTGAAGATGTGGATGTTTCGTTCCTTCCAGATGTTCCAGATGAGGATGCCTATAATGATTTGCCATAATCTATTTAGAAGGGTGCTAGTGTAAGGATTATCCTGCCAGCTGTTGATGGTGTTAATGATGTTACCTCTAATGCGGTTGGAATGTCGGCATAAGACAACAATTCTATCCCATAGGAAATTGGCAGTAGGAAATTGGTCCAACATGTGGTCAATGGTTTCCAAGTTGTCCTGACATAAAGGGCATATAGAGGGCCCTACAAACCCCCTCTTCAAAATATTCTCCCATGTGAGGATGCATCGTTTACTGAGCAACCACAGGAATGTGGCTATTTTAGGCCACAGATTGGCCTTCAAAATATTTTTCCAGATGATGTTTGCTGGTCTAGGGTTCTGCTGATGAAGAATGTTGTAAGCTTCCTTGGTTGAGTAAGTTCCGTTGGGCATATGCCCCCAACGAAGGATGCCAGGTCCTATTTTTACTTTGATTTTTCTTTTTGTGTTGAGCTCCTCCCAAATTTCTGTGTGGCTTTCATTGTTCCAGTTATCTTGCCATCTCCTTGTATGAAGCCGTTGCTTGTAGCCTTGGGAGGTGTCGTCCGTCCAGAAGTTTTGGGCCTTTTGTCTTTGCCTTCCTTGGAGCGCTACACTCCATATATGTCTGTGAAATATGTAGGAGAGGCTTGGCATATGTTTCCAGGAATCCTCCCATAATCTGGCATGGTTACCACTTCGCAGCTCCCAGAAAATGTGATTTTGGATTATCCATTTTTGATTGATAACTTCTTTCCATATTTGAGATTCAGCCAGATCCAAGTGATACCTTATGAGATCCTCCTTTGGCTAATAAGGTACATACTTGGAAACCCATAGGTTGGCCCATGGGGTGTTTGGGTTGGAGACCCATTTCCACCAGATGTTGGCTCCCATTATGGTATTGCTGTGCTCAAGATCATGCAGTCCTAATCCTCCCTGACTTTTAGGGGTGCATACATCCTTCCAATTGACTAAGGCCCATTTTTTATTTCCTTTGGTGCCCCCCCATAGAAAATACCATTACAGATTGTGTATGGCTTTGAGGAACCATTTGGGAGCTACAAGGACAGAGAAGAGATAGATGGGGAGGGATCACAGGATGGATTTAATGAGGACAAGACGACTAGAAATGTTGAGGGTGTGGTGAGTCCAGTTGGAGAGACGAGTTTCCATTTTGTCCAACAGAGCTCTCCAAGAGGAGTGATTGATGGCTGAGTCAGTTAGCAGAGCTCCCAGGTATTTGGAGGGAAGATAAGCAATGGAGAATCCAAGTATGCATGCGATAGTGCGCTGGGTTTGAGGGGGGGTATGGAAGAAGAATATCTATGATTTTTCAGGGCTAACCTCTGTGCCAGAGGCTTTAGAGAAGGATTCAAGAACGGATTTGAGGGTCCAGGCTTCCTAGACTAAGGGGTAACCCATAATCAATTTATCATCCATAAATTTCTGGTGGGAGGAGGGAGGCAGGTTGTGGAGGGGTAAACCAAGCAGGGCGCTAGTCTAAATGGAGCTTTTGAGAAGGTGACCCAGGCCTTCTACCATGATGATGAAGATAAATGGAGATAGAGGGTCCCCTTGTATTATGCCTCTCAATGGATTGAAGGTGGCATAGGGGATACCATTGACTATGATGGAGTGAAAGGGAGAAGTAATGAGACTCATGATCCATCTAACCCAGGTTTGATTGAAGCCAAAGGCTAAAAGAACTTTTTTGATGTAGTCCCAGTTGATTTTGTCAAAAGCTTTGGATAGGCCAATTTTAAGAAGCATACCAAGTTTTTTGTTGGTTTTGAGGGAGTGATTGACTTCATGAGTTAAGATGATGCCATCAAGAATCTATGTACCTTCCACAAAACCTGTTTTCTCCAGGGAGATGATGAGGGGAAGGAACTTCTTCAGTCGATTAGCTATAACTTTAGAGATAATTTTGTAAATGACATTGTAGAGAGCTATAGGTCTGTACTTACTTGGTGAGGCTGCTCTGTCTTCTTTTGGAACCGAGGTGATGAAGGTGGCATTTAGCGCATGTAGAAGCTAGTGATTGGACCGTGATTCCTCCACAACGTCCCAAACTTCGTTTTGGATGATCTCCCAGAAGAAATGGAAGAATTTGGTGGTAAATCCATCTGGACCTGGAGCTTTCCCTTCCTTCAGCTAGAAGACTATTGTTCCACTTCATCTAAATAGGTAGCAACGAGTAGCATCCTATTATGATCCTCCGTTATCAGCTTGGGGATATGTTGAGTGATTTCCCCAATGGCTTCATGCCTCTAGTGGTTGGGTTCCTAAAGGATGTCCCTGAAATGATTCCACAGCTCCTCAGTGATGGCCGCTTGCATTTCCAGCCTTTCCCCCATTTGGTTCTTGAGGACTGTGATTATGTTGTGCATCCTGTGCTGAATGGTGGAGCGGTGGAATAATTTGGTGTTTCTTTATCCCTATTTGAGCCAGTTGCTTCTTGAATTTTGTCTCCAGAGGGCTTGTTCTTGGTTCCTTATTTCTTCTATTTGAGTAGTTAGGGATTGCTCCTGATGATCTGACGCATCTGAGCACCCCTCTTGGATAATGTTCTGTTGCACTTTCTTCATTTTCTCATCCAGATATTTCTATTCTACGAATATGTTGCCAAAGGTTGTTTTGTTCCAGAATTTTAGTTGACCTTTGAGAAGTTTCAGTTTTTTCTGGAACTGGAACATTTTGGTACCTTGAGAAGGTGCTAAGGAGGACCAAAATTTGGAAACCATTTCTTTGAACCTCGGGTGCCTGAACCAAAAATGTTCAAAGAGAAAATGTTTAGGATCATGCTTACCCGTTTGGAGCCGTTGAAGTTGTATTGGCCAATGATCAGATCCTGCCATCGGGATGATGGTGGAATCCATGTTACCTCTGAGATGGATGAGATATTCGGTGATGAGGAATCTATCCAGTCTTGAGGTTACCTCTTTTGTTGTTCCATGTGAAGATTCCATTGGAGGTGTGTAGATCTATGAGGTTATTGCTTTGGATGAATTTTTTGAATCCATTACTATCTGATTCCATATGCATCCTTTCAACTTTATTTTCCTATAGATTGGTTATCATGTTGAAGTCTCCCCCCAGAGACCAGAGAGGGAAGGATAATTTTTTATTGATTTCCTCTAGGTTATCCAAGAGCACCAATTTCTGTTGAGCGTTTTGAGGAGAGTAGACATTAGTGAGAAGGCCATGGATGTTCATTCCAATCAGGTGAAACTTGGCCTGAATGACGTTTCTATTGGCATGAAAGTTCCTTAAGGAGATGATTTGGGGGTTCCAGATGATTTCCAGTCCTCCAGATGCCCCGTTTGCATCAACCACTATTGTATTGCTTCCTTTCCATATCTTTTTGAAGATGTTTTCCAAAGTAGAGCTGGAACATTTGGTTTCTGGCATGTATAATATTTCCGAATGCTCCTCATAAATCATTTTATTTATGATATTGTGCTTCGTGGGGCTATTGAGCTCTCTAATATTCCAAGAGATTAGCTTCATGGGATATTATTGGAGGTGAGGGCATAGAATCTATTAAGCTTGGGGAATCTCCAGAATCCACTATTTCTTTCCCAATTTCTATGGTTCTTTGTAGGGTTGTTTTCCTTCCCCTTTTGCGGGACTCTTTTGTGAAGTATTTTGTTTTGATGAGCGTGCCTCATGGATACCCAAGGAGAGGAGATGCTGTGCTTTGGGTAGGATTTCCTCCATTTTTTGGATTTGTTGCTCCGGGATTGATATGTAGTCCTTATTGTTGCAGACTTCCTCTAGCCCGATGAGATCCAAACCTTCCATATCTATGCTTTCTGGTTCTTCCTCCATCGCTTCTGGGATCGATTCCATGGTCGGTTCTTTGCCCTTTATCAGATTGTTGTCCCCTGCGTCATTTGCAGTGGGTGGTTTCAAGAAGGTCTCCAGGGGTAGCTTGTTCTATTGAGCCTTAGATGACTGGGCCTGCACCGCTGAGGTACTCCCAGCTTCATTGACTGGTTCAATTTATTTGTCATTTAGCTGATTTAAGGTTGCGAAGCTGTTGCTAATCGTAGGTCCTTTTTTATTCTGCTGAGGGGTAGCTCTCCTACTATGTTTTTTTTTTTCTTGCTACCTTCATGAATCCTTCTACCTCCGGTTCACTGGATACCTTTTCAGCTGTGGCTTTCCTGTTTAGGGGATAGTCTCTGAAGAGATTCCCATGTTGGTGACAATTTCTGCGTCTAAAAGGAATGTGCTCATAATCTACAGTTTGTGTCCATTTAAAATCTTCATGCATCAGACTTACCTTGCCTGGTAGTGGTTCGGCTAGGTTCATGTAGACGCATATGTGAGCATAGGCTGCGTAGCAGTTGATCTTGGTTTCCTCTGCAATCTTGACGAATTCTCCTAAGGCATTTCCAATGTCTCTGAGGGTGATCTCATCCCAATAGTCTTGGGGGAGAGACTAGAGCATGATCCAGACTAGTGCCCAAGTTAGATCCTGTTTATCTGGGTTGAAGCTCTCAGTCCAGGGTCTGAGGTATAGAGCTGTAGTGTTGAACAAATAGGGACCCCATCCATTATCCTATCTTTGTCTTTAGGTCAGGTGAAGAGTATATTGAAGAAGCCTTTTGCACATAGCTGTAGGTAAATATGGCCTTTGGGTTTCCATTTCGAGCCTGTCCATCCTCTCAGTGCTTTTTCTGTGGGCCAGAAACCCATGAACTTTCCTATCAGTGCGTGATCTTTCATGAATTGGATGCTGCCATTGATGCGGTGCACAAGGAGTTCTATCACTATTTTCTTGGAGTTCTTTGGTATGCATGTTGTTGATTTAGTTTTCATTGCTATTTCTACTTTTGTATTTGTCATCTGCGCTGTGGGTGTCACCCCTGCAATTTCTTGAGACGGGCTAGAGTTGTGCTGATTGATGGTATCATCCCCTACTGCTGCCCTTGTTGGAGGTTGGCCTATGAGGGGGGGCACAGTCTTCCCCCCACTGGAGTCGGTCATCGGTGAGCCTATAGCTTTCCAGGTGAGAGGTCATGGTAGATCAGGCTAGGGGAGAAGGTCTACTAAGGGTAGCCAACGCCAGAACCAGAAAACCCTAGTTCATGGAGGTCGGCCTGGTACAGAGCTCTGCTAGGGTTTTTATAAAGACCATTGCTTATAATCGGGTAGATCGAATAATTGAGAGGTTGGACAGTGGACTATTTTTCTGGTTTATGATTGATTGGTAGCATTGCGACCTCGACTACACCACAATCATGTAGTTTCATTAGATCATGAAGTTTGATCGTTGATAATACTGAGGTTGGGAGGCCAGGAAGATTACTTATAAAAAAAATCATAGTTACTATGTGTTATTAGTTGATTGGTCGAGAGGTCGGGTAGTCATAAGGTTCTATTTGTTTTGCTCAAAAAAATCTTGGATCCAACTTTCGTCTTAATTTTCAAAAAAGATTTTTTTTTTTTAAGGCTTTTTTGTTTCATTCATTTCGTGATGTACAAAAGTAAAAAATGCCTCTTAAAAACTTGATGTAAGTGATGAAAAATATTCTGTGAATTCTTAAATTATATGTTTCATATGAAAAATCCATAGAACAAAAAAAGAAATGATGCTAATTTTTCAACAAATGATTCTCAAAGCACAAAAAGTACAAGATTGTTGATGTGACTACAATGGTTTTCTTTATTTTATTTTTTATTTTTTATTTTTCCAAGGTAATCGTATAGCCGTGAGGCCTGACAACTTGAAATTTTTTTCTTTGTTTTGTGATTTCATTTATTCTAATGCAACTTTAGCTACATCATAGTTGATTGAATTCATTATGGATGATAGTTCTAGAGTGCGGCAATGCTGAGGATGGGACGTCAAGAGGATTGTTTATAAAAATAAATAAAATTAGTTGCACTTTATGCTCGTGTCATCGAAAAATAATGTATGGAACAACATGTATTTTTTTACAATTTTTTTCTCGATCCAGCCTGCGAATTAAGTTTTCAAAATTGAAAGAATTTTTTAACGACTTTTATATTTATTTGTTTTGGTATGCACAAAAGAAAAAAAAATCCTGATGTAAACCTCATAACAAGAATGCCAACTATTTGGTGTATATTTAGATTATAAGTTCTATAATGAAAAACTAGAGAACAAATAAATATAGAAGATTGTATTTTTTGTTTCATAAGAGTTTACGAAAAGAGTATACTATGTGCACACTACCAATTATTTTCATGGTTCTCAGGTTAGTTATTGAAATCATGAGTCTGTATATTATATGACACAATACATTTTTTCTAACATTTTAGCAAATGATCACCAAATATTAGATTTTTTGTTTCTCTGCATTTATATCTAGCAATACATTTTCACGTTTCTATCATTTGGTATCAAAAGGAATAAGTTGCAAGAGTTCATTATTTACAATTGTATTCAGAGTTAGGCATTTGAGGCAGGTGAATAAAAGAACATAGTGTGACCAGGAAACACAGATGCTCAATTTGTTTAAGATACCTATGCTGCAACATCATATTGGAGTTTTTATATCATGAAAATGGATTGCTCTATGACAGCTACATTTAAACAAATTTGAGGGAAAAATCGTATATGCTTTCAAGAAAACAAAGTTCAAGTTCTTTAGAAACATGGAAACACATCACTAAATATACACCAAATGTCAACTGGAAAAAAATGCACATTGTTTTGTGTTTTTCCTCATACTAAGCTTCTAGAAAAACATCTATCATAAGATCTGCTCCAACTGGAAAATAAGAATATGTTCTAAAATGATCTATTTTGTTAGAAAAATAACATGATGACTCTGAGTTGTTCAGTCCCACTCGTATTGAGAGCTAAATACTTGAAAGGATCGAATGCAAGAACATAGTGATTGATAGAGTAGTTTTTGATGAAATGTGCAAATATTTGGTTGACTCTTTTTGTTAGCTTTGTGTATAATAACTCTTTTGCTGGAGGTATGGGCACACTGAGTGTGGAAGCTAGGCTCAACATGGAATATTTTTTCAGGTTTTGTTTTATTTTATAGGCATAATTTTTTCGATGAACATAGTGACAGACATATAGTACATGAACAATAGTGAAAAAAAACTAGGGAAATCTATTTTCTTGAGGAAAATTGTACAATAGTCCTCAAAAGAATAGTAACTTTATTGTGGCATAAACAATTATAACATTTTAACATGAAATATATGGCTATGCTATATTATAATCACCACCAATATGAACAGGGATCAAGGCGCCACTATGACTGCAAGAACTAAAATGCATATATCCAATTTACATTATAAATTGTTGACAAGTGGCAAAAATCCTCTTGTAACAAGTTACTATGCGGTTAATCAAAGTTCCATATATATATTTATTTTCTTCGTTTTCTATGGCTATACATCACATGTAGCAAAGGTCTCGCTACTTTTCTAAAACTAATATTAAACAAGGATCTAGAGTTCAATTTGCACATTGATGCATGTGAATATAATATTTTGCAACATAATCAAAATTTTGTATCTAGAAATTTTGGCTCACCCTTGTTACATAGGAAAAT
This sequence comes from Pinus albicaulis, assembly GCA_034641835.2. Lineage (NCBI taxonomy): Eukaryota > Viridiplantae > Streptophyta > Pinopsida > Pinales > Pinaceae > Pinus > Pinus albicaulis. The sequence continues at coordinate 1,100,778,443 of CM076583.1, forward strand.
AGATATTATATCTTCACACCTTAAGCAATTGGATTATGTATTTTTCCATAGCAATTCTGAGGTGGGTATGTTGACATATTGTCAATTGAGAAAATTTTACTTGAACAACACTTGTAGATCTATGGACACAATATCAATGAATATAATGATTGCGTGTTTCAGTCTATTTTTTCACTTCCACCATGTTTTGATATATGTAATATGACAAAAAAAAAATTCTACAAGTAATTTTGTGATTGTATCATTTGCAATGACAATAGAACCTCCAATTTCCTAAAAGAGTAGTTGAATGCTAGAAACATTGAAAAAGAGAAATGTATCAATGGTTTACAGGCTTATACTATAAACTCATTATTGTCACATGCATATCAAGAAACATAAGAAAGAGGTTCTGGAATACAATGAATTTGTGAAATACTTGATCTTAACATATATAAATGAAATACACAAACACAAGATGTTTTCTTGAAACTTTATTCATAAAATACTTGCTCCAGAGTGTTGTACATTATGTATCTAACAACATTCAAATCATGTGCACATTTAACAAATGATTTAATCATTCTAAATACCAACAATTAAAATATATAAATGAGAATAATACCATGCATAATATCATGAAATTCGAATTGATAATTCGGATTGACTTCACAATGTTAAACATATAGGATTTTCTTGGACATTTAAATACAAGTTTCAAAAAAACTTATTGAATTTTGATATTATTGACATATGTTCTTTAGTATTTTCTGGAGTATCCATACATGCATAATTTAAAGTAAATAATTTACAATTTCCAAATCATAGAGCACACTTAGTCTACCCACATTTCAGTATTGTATTGTAATGATCAACTAACAATAACCATATATCCAATTTTTAAATTTCTGGTTATAAAAAGGATGTGAAATACAAAATTTTCATTGTGATGACCAAAAAATGGGTGATGTGATTTTTCATACAATTTTTTGTCAGCCATTGAAAACATTACCTACTATGTTATAAGTAAAAACACAACATTCTAGTGACATTTGGCTAAAAAAATCACAACTTAAAAAAAAAAAAAAAATTCCCAATTGTAATCATAGCACTAGAATTACATTAAATTGGAAATCAGAGTGACCAATGCAGCTTTGTATCATAATTTTTTTATAGGTATTTAAAGAATTATCTAATTTGTCATTTATAAAAAAGAACATTCTAGCTGTACATTACTACATAAACTAAAAATAAAAACCATTGCTCAATCTTAATCATAGTTCTATAGCTACATCAAACTATATATGCACTTTTGTAAAGGTTTCAATTTGAATAACGGATGCATCTATTAAGGGATCAAAACCATGTACTGACATAAATTTCATAAGCCATCACACATGAGAACTGAGAATGTTATTGGAAAAATTTGGTATCTCAAAATTCATTAAAAATATGAAAGTATATAGTCTTCAATGATTCTAGACCCTTTGCACCAATGCATAAAGGTCTAAAAATACTAAAATATAATAAAAAAAAATAGGTCTTGGAACATGAAAATCAACGAATTTTATGAAACTAAATACTGAATTCCAAACATGTTTATGTTTAGCTGATATCTGACATACAATCAGTCATCTTCTCCTCATATTCAGAGTCCTCGTAATTGATATTAAGGAGCAAGTGAGGTGCATGTACTTGGATATAGGTTTGCCATGTTATGAATGTATTTTGTGCAGTGCAGAGAAATATATAGAAGGAAACTGAATGATGTTGATTTGGAAGTTGGCAATTAATTCTTGTACATGTTTCTTCCTTTTCTAATATTTGACCTCAAATTTGGAAATAAGCATTATTTGTTCAAATGGAAGTTGCATAAATTTTTGGAAACTTTGATGCCTCCAAACCATTATTTTTTTATTTCTACCTGGTCGTTGGCAACAAGATATTTTGTGTGTTGTTTCAATTCTCCCGGACCTGCTTCCTGAAATGGATTGCCTCCCGATAGGTCAAATCATTCTATGAAATCTGTTCCTTTTCCCCAAATCGATAGACATTTCTCATATGACACTTGTATGCATGCTCTGATTTATTTTTCCTCTTTTTCCCTGCAACTTAAGGAAGGAAGCATAAATTTTTTATCTCCCTTATAAAATTTTGGAATTCCACTAGATTGAAATTCGTTTTCCCAATCAATAATGGAGAGAAACTAGTTTTTAACGAATTTGTCTCCCTCTACAAATGAATCAATTCTCTCATTCAAGTCTTTTATTTCTTGATAAAACCTTGAGATTTTATCCATTTTTTTTATAAACGTTTGATCGATTCTTCCTTAAAATCAAACAAATTTTTAAAGCTTGATCTTTGAAAATCTCGAGACTTTGTGTTTCATGTTGATTCTCATTCAGTTGATATCTTAGAGATTCAATTTCTTGTTGAAAAGATGCGACAACAATTACATAATTGTTCTTCGCTTCTTCTCTCGAGATATGACTCTGATCTTCATGCAATTTTTTCAATTGTTGAATCTCTTGTTAATTTATTGCATTTTCTTGTTACAACTCTCTCTAAAAATTATTTTGCAGTTTTTCTCTTTCTACAGAAAAACCTTGGATTAAAGTAACATAGTTCTACTACCAGTTTTCTTCACTAAACAATTCATTTTCTTTAATATTTCCTCCAAAACTTTATCTTTTTGTAAATTTTCATCGTATGAAGCTGCAAGCTCATTCAAATGATACTAATTGTAATTGACAAAAGCTCCCAAAGCTTGAGAATATTCTTGAGATTTTTCTTTTACGTCTCCCTGATCCTTCCAACTGAATTCAGATATAGTCTCCAGAGCATCATGTTTTATTTTATTTGTTCTTCGTACAATTGATTTAGTTTGAGTATTAAATTAATCATATATCAAATAAGGGACAATATATGCAATTGGATCTAACTCAATAACCATTTTAAATAAAAATAATTCCTAAGGGATCTTAGTGGAAATCGATGTTACTGATGCCTAGGTAGATATAATAGATATAGTATCAAATCTGTTATATGGTTCCATTGTTTGCTCATTTTCCTTGCTACTAGTTTCAGTAGGTAGTTGTTTTTCTTTGTCCTTAGGCACTTTGATTTCTTTGATTTCCATGGTTTTTAGTTTCGCTTGCTCTCTTTTATTAAGAGAATCAATGAAAATAGTCTCCTATTGAACTATTTATTTTCCTTCTAGAGTCTTTTCTGTTACTGTATATTCTTTCTCCTATTGTATATTTTTCATTGTTATCAATTCAACTTCTTTATCTGTGACAACAAAATATTCTATTTTTTCAATTTCTATCCCCTTATCCTTCTAAAAAAAATAGTAGCTTTTGTAGTGAGTTCCTTGAAATTAAATTGCAAAAATTCAGTAGAATTTAACTCTTTGAATGAAATGTTTAGATGTAGAGCCTTTTCCTTTAGGAAATTTTCAAATAATTCTTCCCTAAATTCTTGAAATTATCGTCTTGTTTCAACATG